>QTSX02006547.1:0-204431 GCA_014839935.2 Entomophthora muscae | reverse complement strand
CCTCAACAAAATTAAGTAAATGGTTGAAACACTAAATGAGCGACAATGTCGTAAATTTGGGCTATCTAAACTAGCTAAATCTACGCACTAAAGTTTATCTAAAATAAAGTAAAGATAAAATATACTAATAATCCTAAGGCTATATAAAGTTTAATAAACACCAGCTTCAACTTCTAAATAAAGGCAATATCAAAGTATAAGTGTTAATTGTAAGTGTCACAGCCTATACCAGAGTTCAACTGGACTCCCACAGGGGAGGCAGGCCAGGCCTGAAAGGTCATGTACACAATAGGTGCAATACGGATCAGGTGGTTGATATCAGTGGCTAGGGGACGCCAACTCCCAGTATGGGGCACAACTTGGTTGACCATCCCCAATACTGTGATTTAGATGAATCCCAACTTACTGAAGTCCTGGGCAGGAGGCGTGTTGGGGAGGGGAGGAGCAGTAGGAATCTCCTTCATAGCAGGCAGGAGATCCAGATGATGGGGGTGGAAATACTTCAAGTCAAGAGTGCAGGGTGGATTGACTGAGGTAGCAGGAGTATAACTAGGAGAATATGTATAGGCATTTTTATATTGTGTTGTGCATTTCCAAATAGATATAAAGAGAATAATTAAATTTGAGCAAAAATAGACAATTCCTGCAATAAGATAATGATTTCTGAGCATAAACTTGTTTTATTAAAATGTCAACAGTGAGGAGGGCTTCTCTCCCTCACTACTTATACTTACTGAAGATTATGCGGCCTTTTTTGCCACCAGAGAACTGATGGCATCAATTTTAGTTGAATTTACAATTTTCACTGGAATTGGTGTACTTGGGCAAGGGTATGAGTGCTCATTGATTGCTACAACATGAACCTTTCTTGAACTTCAGCATGCCAAGGTGCCACAGTTATTTATAATTCCTGCAATCAATTGAGCATTCAATTGCTCTCCTGATGTACCATTTCCTGGTAGGTGAGTGGCCCAAATTTGATAATAGAATCAAAGCCAGGGATTTGAGGCTTGTGTGCCTCTCAAATCCCAGGCCATTTGCTAGTTTAAATGGGGACTTTCTTGCCCTGGGAGATACTTGGTGAGGGTCCCCAAGCTGTAGGTTTTTTCACCTTTAGGCAGGCCAGCTGACTGTCCAGGGCATTCTGGGCCCTGACAGTAAGGTTAAAAGCTGTGTTTATTAAACTCATATGGGTTAATAATAAGCCTGAGCATTTTAGATCCACTAGTTGAATCTAATTGCAATTGAGGAATTCAACTTAAGGAATCCATTTTCAAATTGTATCAATGTATTAATTTCAATTATCTCAATAGCAATTAGAGTGGAGTACTCAATATTGCAACAATGCTGGCACACACTTCTACCCTGGAAGCCTGTGTTACCCGCCAGGGTCTAAACATCCTCCAGCCTAAACAGCACATGCTAACCATCTTGTAAGGTCTTGCCCATAGTGGTGCAAGGCTATAAACTAAAGCGTGTAAAGCATTAGGGTTAAGATTAAGAAGGTATAAAAAGGTAGGTATGGTCTGTAATATAATCTTACAGAATCCCGCTAAGAACTTATACTGGGTTACAAAAGGAGTGATAGAGTTTAATAACCCTAAACAAAGAAGATAAAACAAGGTATTTAATAGTGATAAATTATTAACTAAGGGAATGTCAATATTGGGATACTCTCCATCAGCAAACTGGTACATATAACCATTAAAAAATTCCTTAAGGGAAAATAATGGATACAACAAGCCTAAGGCCTGTTGTTTTACAACTTCCTTTTATTTAACTAAGGAGAAAAAGAAGAAAAGAAGAAAGCTTAGAATGGATTAATAAAAATTGAAATTTCTAAAATTTAAGATCTGAAGTTAAAAATTGATAAAGATTTAAGGTAAGAAATCACTTAGAATTTCAGCTTAAAGCCTACTATTCACAAGCTCTTTATTTATAGAAAAGTCTTTACCAGTTGGGAAAATGATGGTTGTGGAGAAAGCAGTCAAGGACAGGAGCAACTGGAGAAAGTTGGGTATAGACCTGGAGTAGAAGGAGACAACAAAAACCCAGTAGGGACCGCAGATCAGTACGTAAGCTGGGGAAGAACAACATCAATGTAAGCAGAAGATTCAAAAAGTAAGTAAATTATGAAAATATTCTAAATTTGAATTAGAATATATATAGCTAATAGAATAGCTAGGATAAAGGAAGACAACAACAACAACAGCAATTTGAACGCAAATCAGCGTAAAAACAAGGTAAAATACTTTAAAATACTTAATTATTAATTTAACTTAAAATTTCAATAAGATTAACTCAAAGTAAAAAATAAAGAAATAAATTTAAAGGGCCTGTCCTTTGGGGCAGGGAATTTGTCATAAATTGCGCCATTGATGCTATTTTGATATGGCCTTCAAATAGTGATATGTGCAAAGATTTGGTTGGTTTTGCTTTCAACTTTGGGAATTCCTTGCCTTCTGTAAATGGGTCTGATCCAATCTCTGCCCATTCTGGAATACCATAACTGCCCCTGTCTGATCCTGGTATGACCTCACCCCAATGTGAGCCCTCTGCCACTATGTCTACCTAATGAGTGATCATTGACCCTTGTCTACTATTTAAGTAGAATTATTTCTCCTAATAAAGACAAGTTTATCCACATTTGTGTTGGCTTTAATAATCTTCAAGCTTTTTTATTTCCCTTTTTCCAAAAGGAATTCCTCATCTTGTATTCCAGGAAATTAAGGTATGTGCCCTTAATTTTGCCTTTAAGGCTAACCCAAGGATAGCTTTGAACCCCATATCTTTTTTTATAAAGATTTCCTGCTGTGTCCTCCTGGATGTTGTCCCCAGGAGCCAAAAACGACAAAATGGTGCTCACTACAGGGGCTGCAAGCCCCTTGGTTACCCTGTTCCCACGTGCATTCTCTGGTCCTTCACCCTTGTCTCTGAAGTACCCAATCAACCTAAAGTTTCTGGTCCTCCTCTAGAAGAAGATATCACCAATATCCCCTCAACTACTATTGTCAGGAATACTCCTGACATAAACCAGATTCTTACTGGAGGGCAATGTTGGAAAATAATAGAGGGATGCTCTGTTAAAAATGACAAATTCAATGAGGATTTTCCCCCTTTAATGGGGGAAAATAAAAATCAAACAGAGGAAAAAATGGAACTTAATGGATGCCAGAATAATTTATCATCTGGGCAGGCGCCTGCCACGCCAGCCAGCACCCTCTGCCAGCCTCCCAGAACCCAGCCAATCAGAAAATCCCACCCAATACAGCCAATCAAATAAGTCCCTGAGAAAAGTGAAAATATTAGAGAACAACCTCTGCCCATCAGAAGAGGGCCAAATTCAAGTTTTAAAAATGAGCAGCAATTCTACCCATAACCAATGGGATTCTGAACCTCAGATCATATGTTTGAGTCCAGACCCCAACCAAACCCTGGCTTCCAAAACAAAAATAGACCCTGGAAATCCCATTAGTTGTAGACACCACCTGACCACATGCTCAGAGGAAACCATTGGCTCTGGCCAAGAGTGGCCAAACTCCCAACAGATTGTCAAAGAACAAGAGTTTGGCCACCCTCTTAAACCCCAATTCCCAATCCCATCTTCTAAACCTTTGGGTTCTCCAATCCCTTGTTTTCATTCCCACTTTCAAAACTTTGCACAGTGGGGAACGCTATAAATAAAGGACCCCTCCTCAGTAATAGCTTTTTCTATTATTGAGTTTAATACCATCAATAAAGCTAATCCTACTTAAACCTTAAGTCCACTTTAACTAGTTTGCCTTAGCCAACCCCCTCTAATCCAAGGAAGATGAATCATCTCATCTTCACAGCTGTGCTTACAGCTTGCCTTGGGATTAGAGGCTACCAACAGGGATCAGATTTCTTTGGACCTTCACCAGAAGGGCTAGGTCATTACCACCACTATGACCCTGGGCAACTCAACTCTTCCCACACTGGTTCCTGGCCTCCCCTTGTATCTCCACACTCCATCCTGTCCATTGCAGTATACACCTTCATGTACTGTGTTAACCTACTTTGCAGGGAGATTTGGAAGGTACAACATCCATGCCAAGGTCTTTCTCTGGTTGATGACTATCTATTCAATAAAAATTGCTCTGACTGGCTTCCAATTTTCCAATCTCCTGCCATACCTGCTGCAAGTAATACCTACTGTATCTGGATATTACACCTATGGTAATGGTGTTATTGTCTGGGCCTGCTTGGGCCCCCCTTCCAGCTTTCTTTCTCAATTATGAGCAAGCTTGTGCTGCTGCCCGCTTCCTCCTCCACACAGGCACTGTGGCCATGCACTCTATCCCTGGTTGCTGTCCAGGGTATTCTTTCAATGACCTGTATTCCTTCCTCTTGGACTTTGGTCTTCCCCCACGCTGATGGAATTGATGGAGACTATTGGTGTGTTAGTTAACTAGTTTATCCAACCCACCTTGGTTTATCATCAATTAGCGCTAGGATCTCAGAACCAGCTTTTGACTTCTATAGCCACCGCTGTCTCAAACAACCATGCCCAAAATATTGCCTATCAAGAATGGTCCTATAGCCTCTTTGCTTGTATTTCAGATAATTAGTGCAACTTGCTGGCTTCTCAGAAGTACTTAACCTCATTGTTGAACTCCCTTTGCTCCTTGCTCCCTGGATATATCAAGGACCAACTGTGAAAACTGGATGATCACCAAAATATGTGGTGTGGACAGATAGAGGCAACCCTTCTAAAGTACTGCCAGGATTTGAGGTTTTGGTTACCAAGCTCAACCCATTTTGAGAGCATGTTAATTCCCAACTTGAGTTGGTTGGGACTTATGTTGATACTTGGGGCCACCATCTGCATCATCAATATGGTCTGGATAAAGCTGCTTTAGGATACACTCTGTATCAAGTGCAAAACTACGTTGATGATAGAGTATCTTCTATTGAAGTGACTCCTCCTGCTCCTGCTGTGGAGGTCCCGTCTGCCTTTGAAGCTAAGGTATGGGAAGCCATAGCTGAACTCAAAGACACTACCCAATGTCAAGCCTCTGTTCCAACCCCTCCTCCAGTAGATCCTATGCCCAACCCTCACATTGCCTTGCTAACCAACCAAGTAGCTACCTTGCAAGGAGAGATTGGATATTTAAGACAATGCCTCTCTGACCCTGATGATTTGTCCTCTGGCTCTGATGTCAAAGGAGAGGCTGAGGCCACTAATACTCCTACCCCTAGCAATCATGGGTGCTGCCCTGGATTGGAAGGCCAACCCTGTGCCTACTGTGCACTTGCCCTGGATCAGCTAGCAGAAGTAACAAATAATGTTGCAGATGGGCAAGAAGCTCTGAAAAGGGAGGTACAGAACCTCTCTTTCTTGACAGAAACAATAAACGGACAGTTTAACCCACTGGCTTCTCAAAAAAACTTCCCTGACAACTTCTATCAATGGGATAGCTGGGATAATTGCAGTGCAACAGATTAAGATTGATGAATTTGGGGCTTCTGCCGCTACCGCCAGAGATATCAGTGGACAGAACAGCTCTACACTGGATATCCTGGAAGAGAGCCTTTGACTTCTCTGGGCTAGATAACCTGCTACCAAATATGAGTTTGAGGGCAACCCCCACATCAATGTCCTCAACCCAGGTGATAACAATCAGTCCACTTCATCATCCATTGATCCCAACTATAAGCCTTCCTTCAAGCAGATATTTGATCCCAAAACCTCCACCATTGCTGCCTTTCTTACCATTTATAAGACTGCAATGCTTAGAGCTACTGAAAAACTAAAAAAAGGAACATATTCTTACCTGCCTGCATCCTACATGCCAAAAAGTTGTGGTCCCCAAACTCCCTTCCATTGTCACTTGGGAGGACATGAAATGCCTCCTGATTGAAGAATTCAGAGGAGATCTCAGCTTGGAGGTCAATAAAAATGCATTTATGCAAATTGCCTTTAAGCCCAAAAAACCCTGGCTGAGTTTGTTGACCGCTTCTATATTGAAGGACAACAGTTAATCACCAGCTGTCAGTTAACACCCTGTGAAGCTTACATGGCATGTTCAAACGCTTTGAAGGTGAATCAACTTCTGTGCCTGCACTTTAAGGCTCACAAAGCTTTTCTTACGTCTATGGAGAGTATTAAGACCCTATTGCAAGACATGTATTTGACCCACAGTGGTACTGTGGTTTGAAAGAGTAAGGCCAACAACACTGGAACCACCTCTTGTACTCCGTGCATTATGACTCTGGGCTCAAGTGGGCAGCCTAAGAGACAAGGATGTCACAATTGTGGTCAAATAGGACACCACTCATGTACCTGTACCAACCTTCAGGTAGAGGGTTGCAACCTAAAGAAGAAGGCAGGAAAAGAGAGGTCAGCTTAGAGGCAGAGACACTCTCTGCTGACCCATCTTCCCTGTCTACTCCTGATCCTCCCTCTGACAAGGAATCTCCCCCTTTGGCAGACCCAACTATCCTTCACCTGTTCCACAATCTTTCTAGTGATTCTGAACCTGAAGATTCTGACTACAATGAATCAGATAGTTATGGCTACTCTTGGTTGGCTGTCCCAGAAACTGTGTTGATCTCTTACAAGCTTTGCTCAAGTAGAACCACAACTACAACTTGCCCACCTTCAAGTGAAGCCATTGCCATGCTGGCTCGCCCTTATCTAGCTCAGGCTCATTTAACTCCTGTCTTGGTAGACTCTTTTGAAGAAGCTGCTGAGTTAGCAGAAGCTCTCTTTCAGAATGTGACTGTATCCCTCCCTTTGCAGACTGTGTATAAGGAAATTCCTGTCTTATAATGCATGTTAGCCAAATGGGAGAAAGATTTGGAAGCTGCACATGACGTTCTGGCTGTCTTACCCCCCCTTTGGGAAAGATCCTACCCATGTGGAAGAGTCAATCCAAAAGGTTAAGTTCAAGGCAATTCTGGACACGGGCTCTCCAGTCAATGTGATAACATCCAAGCTAATGAAGAAGCTTAAGCTGGCCCCTGACATCAACTACACTCAATCATATGGTACTGCTGGTATGGCTCAAACCCAAGCCATCAGTGCCTACTCTTCTCTGCCAATGAGGTTTGGAAAGCTTCTTATTGTGTCCCCTGCTTTTGTCCTAGAAAACAAAAGCTATGACATCCTGGTTGGTACGCAATTCCTCCAGGAGTAGAGTAGAATTGTAAACCTTTGAGATGGGTATCTATTGCTCTTAGGATACAAGGTCCCTTTAATTTTTGAAGAACCTCCGTGCATACCAGGCAAACGCCTTAAGACTTGTGTGCTAGAGTACCCCACGGGTATCTTCTCACTCAAGTACAGAACTCATTCCTCCTATATGTGTTCCTCTCCTCCTTTCTGTCCTTCAGAGGAAGGTGTGCCTCTTCTTGCCCTGCAGCTATTACCATTTCTCCAGGCTCCCAAGTGATTATAGACTCCCAGATATCTTATGAACTACCTGAGAAATCATTCCTGGAATTATACTCTCCTGAGTCTCTCAGCTGCAAAGAGCCTCAATTATGCCCAGGGATCTTAGACCAAACCCATAAGGAGCCTGTACAGTTGCTGCTAGCTAACCTGACTGCTTTGCCTATGCAGTTATTTTGGGGCCAAGTTTTAGGGCATGGCTGCATATTAGGGGAAGAACAGGTGGCGTCCCTCTACCCTTTTGAAACTTTCAGCAACTTCAATCTACCTGAAGAAAACCCTCAGGTTCTCTCCTTGTTCACTGCTGCCAACTTCCCACAATTGTTGCCCATTAAACAAAAATATGTACTGGATTTGCTTGATCAATTCAGTGATATCTTTGCCTCAGGACCTACAGACTATGGCCTAGTAAAAGGGGTCATTCATCAGATAGATACTGATGATGTGCTGCCCTTTTATGCCAAGCCTTACCGCTGTAGTAGGGCAAAGTACACCCAGGTTTCTAAGAAGCTTAAACAACTCTTGAATTCTGGTCTCTTGGCTCCCTCTCAGAGCTCTTGGGCCTCTCCCTTGTTGATCCTTAAAAGAAGTATGGAGGCCATTGTATTGTGATGGACTATTTCTGTCTAAACTTGCTCACAAAGAAGGACTCATACCCATTGTCTAGGATTGATGATGCTCTCAGACAACTAGGAGGCTCAAAATTCTTCTCTGCTATGGATCTAGCTTCTGGATATTAGCAGGTTGACTTGTCTCCAGAAGACTGGGAAAAGGCTGCCCTTATCACTTCAGAAGGCCTCTATGAATCCACTAGCATGCCCCAAGGGCTTTGCAATACCCCGGCTATGTTTCAAAGGGCTATGGACTCTATTATACGGGATCTGAAGCTCTCCTGTGTTCTAGTATATCTTGAAAATATCACTGTGTTCAGCTCCACCTTTACTGACCATTTGGATCACCTCAAAGCTGTCTTCATCAAGATTCAAGAAGCTGGCTTAAAGCTCAAACCCTCCAAGTGCTCCTTCTTTAAAGGGCAAATCAAATTCTTGGGCCATGAAGTCACTCAAACTGGAATACATCTCATGAATAATAAGGTGGAAGCCATTGACAAGATGCTGCCTCCCACAAATCTACAGGAGATCCAAGTATTTCTTGGTATGATGGGGTACTATCAACAGTTCATCCCTGGTTTTGCTGAATTAAGTGAACCTCTTGTTCAACTCCTCTGAAATGTACCCTTTGAGTGGACTGACAGTCAACAGCAATCCTTTGAGGCACTGAAAGCCAAGCTCAAAGAGGCTCCCATCCTTTTCTACCCTGACTATGATAAGGAGTTCATCTTTTATACTGACACCAGTGGAGTAGCTGTGGGTGCCATCTTAGCCCAGCTTGATGATGAGGGCGTGGGTTGACCTGTGGCCTATTATTTGCAAGTCCTCAACAAGCACAAGAAGAACTATAGTGTCACTGAAAATGAATGCTTAGCAGTTTTACATGCCATGAAACAGTTCCACACTACATTTACAGGACTTGCTTTACTGTGGTCACAGATAATTCATCCCTTAAATGGCTACAGCAACTAAAGGAGCCTGAAGGTCAATTAGAATGTTAGGCTCTGCACTTGCAAGGGTACACGATCAGTGTGGTACACCGTCCTGGTGTGCAACACCAGAATGCTGATGGTTTGTCATGGTTGCCTATCATAGCTATCCATCCTGTGGATGCTGATTGCTTATACAAGTTGATAGGGTACCCTGACTCCTGGATCACTGATCCATAAGAAATCTTCTTGGCACAGCAGGCCCTATCAAAGGATACTGTGATTTGAGATAGACAACTCTTCAAGAAAGTCAACAACGCCTTTTTGCCCTATGTCTGCCCCAGTATGAGAATAGCCATCATCCTCCAAGCTCACATTGATATTGGACATGGAGGCATAGCAAAAACTCATGACTGGTTGTGAAAAAATTTCTATTGGGAAAACATGTGCCTCCTAATCCCTGACGTCCTTGCCTCCTGTCATTTTTTTCAGCTCCAACAATCCTGACCTTCCTAACACCAGTTCAAACTCATCCCCCCTAAGCATGCATTTCACACTGTGATTATTGATGCTGTTGAGCCCCTCCCTTGTTCTAGGTCTAGATGTTGCTTCATTTTGGTAGCTGTAGACTATTTTAGTAAATGGGTTGAAGCCCAGGCAACCAAAGATATAACTGCCAGGACCACTGCTAACTTCTTGTTGTAAGATATCTTCTACTGTCATGTTTGCCCTCAAGTCTTGCTTTCTGACAATGGGACCAACTTCAACACCCATCTTGTTGTGAATTTGGCCTTGGACGTCTTGGAGGTTAACGTCTATAGTGCTAGCTTTGGAGAGTATGGTTTCAGGCCTATACACAAATTAATACAAGTCTTAAAGACTCTGAAGTCTTTACACTTAAATCTAAGGTAACAACTAAGTAGAGTGTAAAAGCAAGTAAATAATGTGTGAAAGTATAAAAGTATATGTTTATTTAGAAAGAAGAGAAGTTTATATAATATACTGGATGTACAATGGATGCAGGAGTGTTATTAACACCTGCACCATTGTCCGGAACATTACAGGATCTTCTGGTGTCCACCAGGCTCTTGTATCCATGTTATTTCCATCTTGGGATGATCCAGATAATCCGACGGAGAAGAGTGGATTCACATTACCCCAGAGTGGCTGCAGCTTGCAGCTGCTCATTACAGAAGCTGCTTTCAGTTCCCAAACTCAATCCAACTGGATGTAAAAGGTCAGCCAAATCATTGTAGCATCCAATATACAATTGTAATTGCAAATCTATCAGATCTGACAGATTTGGGTGCAAATCAATTAGCCTTGAATACCAGGATTAATTCCACTGATAGCCTTGACCATTCTAATATGCACCTAATTTACAACATTTCTCACCACTAGAATGGGCAAAGGCTATAAATAGAGGGTACTGGACTCAAGGGCTGCATATGTCAGGAATTTATTCTAATAAAGCCTTTTTCACTGTATATTGCCTTATTCCTTTCTTTCTCTGTGGTCTGGACAACAACCCATGGCATTTTTTCATTAGGTTTTCTTTTTCCGGATTGTTGTCCTAAAGGGGGTTTACTCATGAGTACTAGGAGCAGCACACATGTATTGAGTGTGTACTCTAGTAATCAAGTGGCCAGTATTTGGATCCTTAGTGTAGTTCACAGGATCCATTTTCTGGTTGGCCTTAATAGGCCCTTGCCATAGCATGACAAGTGTGTTCTCACATCCATACTCTCTATTACTATAGAAGTATACAACATCATCCACCTTGTACAAGGGGAGGGTAGGATGGCTATTGGAAGTGTGGTCTACATCCTTCTTCTTGATGTTCAACTTGGCATGATAGGCTTCAGCCTCTGTATTGATCAAGACCTGGGGCAACTTCTGGAGGTAGGCTTCTGGGGTGACAGACGGTCTAGGATTCATCAGGGAGAGCAGGCAGCAAGGCAAGTCAGGTGGCTGTCCATGGGAGAGTTGAAGTAGTGGCTTATCAGAATTTCTGCAGTACCTAATGTTAAGTACCATGGCAGGATGATAGAGAAATCCATTACATACATTTGTGGTCTTGTTGTTGTGGGAGGTAATTAATTCCTGATAGTAATCCTGTTTGGATAACGCTCTCTGTATAGAAACACATCCTGTGGGTCCTTGATCAACAATCACTGAGTCCAGTTGCAAGGAGGAGCATATGTTAGCTATCCATAGGTACTTGTATTCCATAAATGACAATCATTCTTTACGTTTGCACTCACCAAAAAGTTCTCTAGAGCAGAATGTGCTGTGATGATCTCCTCCCCCCACAAAGACAGGTCATTCAGTGGGTTAAAGTGCATCTCATCATGTACAAAAGCAACAAGGGCAATGACTGGCAGTCTTGAGAGGCAGTTTTCCTTTTGTTTTGCATTACCAGAATAGTACAGGGCAATCTTCTCATCTGTATCTGCTTCAGTAGGAAGGCGTTCTCTTCCAACCATAGGATAGCTTCTTTCATAGAAGTTTGGAACTTCAGAACAATAACTAATGGAGAGTTCATAACTACTCTCTTCTTGTTGAGACAGTACATAACACATGTCTGTGAGGATGAGAATGTTATGTTCAACAGAGGTCTTGAGGAGGATAAGATATAAGAAAGAGGCACACATCATTGTTCTCTTCAGTTCATCAAGGGCAACTTGAAAGGCAGAAGAGGTAATGATCAATCCAAGCTTTATACTGATGAACTTTATCACCTCTTCTTCAATGTGGATGATGTACTTCTCCTGAACCTCAGAAGGCAAGCATGGTTTCCAGTAGCAATGCTTCTGTAACTGAGCAAGGGCCTTTTGTACTCCTCCATGTCCTGTAGCTTTTTGTGAGGCAACTACAGAGTCTGTTCTGAGTGAGAGGCATTCATATGGCAACCAGGTATCCTTTTAGAGCTTAAAGAGTTGACCATCTTTAACTTTGGTGTCCACTGAAAGCTTCTTAAGAACTCTTTGGATTTCAGTGGGCTCTTCCTCCCACAGAAATTGGTCAACCATTAGTTTGTCATAAAGCTCATCAGCAATAGAGGACACAAGGGCAACAGTAGGCAGAGGTAAGTCCTGGGGCTCTTGCATCTTATCAGGGTGGAGAATTTCAGCCTCCAAGTCTTTTTTTCAATGGGGTAAAGCAAGAAGAGGGATGAAAGAAGATCCATGTGGGTTGGTGCCAGGATCTTCAGGAGGCAAAGGTTCAGGCAGAGAAAAGGGAGGCACTGCTATCTTTTTAACCAATGATTCTTTCTCAACTTGGCTGATTGGAAATACCACTGATTCTTCTTCTTGAAGATCTTTCTCAGTCTCTTCATCTTTGCTACAACACTCAGAGGACAAGGAAATCAATGATTGATCCTTATCTTGGCTGCATCTTATCTCTTCTGGCTCTGTTAGAGAAGGTACTTCATCATCCTTAAAGTCTCCCATGTCATTAGAACAGAATTTCGCTCTATTCAGATCAACTTTAGCACAGGATTGATTATATTCACAAGGAAAGTGTACAGGTTGGATATATCTATCTGTGATACCAGGGGAAGAGAATTTTCCAGGTTTGACTCAGTCAGGGCAAGGCTTCTAAAAGATTCCAGGTGATACTCTTTAGAAAGCCATTTATCTTCAATTCCTTTTCTTGAACAGGATTTGTTGTGAGGCTGTAGGATGAAGATTGGTTCTTCAGGAGGCAAGGATTTTGGTAGAGAAAGGAGAGGTACTGTTACATTTTCAGCCAAGGATCTGTACTCAACTTGGCTGATTAGCAGTTCTACTACTTTCTCTTCTTGTGAAGCCTCATCATCTTCAGAAACTTTCTCATCTTTGAAGCAATCTCCAGCTCCAATAGGAAAGGGCTTGGCAGTTCCAGGATCTTCAGGAGGCAAAGGTTCAGGAAGAGAGAGAGGAGGCTTTTGGAAGGTATGAAGTCCAACTATCTTAACTTCATGGAGGACAACTTCATCATCCTTAGCTGAATCTTCACCTCTGATAAGATGATCAACAGGAGAGGGTTCCAACAGATCCAGAGAAATTAATGCTATAGGTGCAGCCAAGGATGTACCTTTATCCTTGCTGATTAGCACTTCCATGGAATTTACTTCATGGACCAAATCCTGTTTCTTTTCACTGTACTCTTCATGAATGATTGGTGATTTGGTGGGCTCCACTTCAGTAAGAGATTCTTTAGGTTCAAAGATATTCTCTAAAAATTCCACTTGATCCTTTTCTGCAAGATATTGAGCCTCACTAACTTGATTGACTTCACAATCCAAAGAATCAGGATGTTTAACCTTGTTCAATGATCCAACAATAGGAGTATTGGGTGACTCAGGGCTATTTCTGGAACCATTAGAGCTTTCAGAAGCATCCAAGTGTCAGTCCTGAGGTGTGCTAGTGCTTCTCAAACCATTGAGGGGGCTGGCTTTGGTAAAACCTTGTGAGTAGTGGGTTTTTTGCTTTATCACTCTTTAGAGGTACTGATAGGAGTAACTGAAGCCAAGTTAGGGCATAATAGTATCAAAGAAATTTTGACACAAGCTGTTGAGAAGATATTTGATCTTCTTCTCTTCAGTATAACCAACAGTAAAGGTTTCCACTTTATCCAAGAAGGCAAGTACATTTTCACCAAAGTAGAAGTCAGGAAGAGAGCTATTTCCTCCCAGGGCTGAAACAGGACTACGGCGGGGGTGTCCTGCAGGTTTGGTGTATCTGGTAGGATACATATTGGAGTGAGCACCAATGTTGTGAATTTGGTCTTGGACGTCTTGGAGGTTAACGTCTATAGTGCTAGCTTTGGAGAGTATGGTTTCAGGCCTATACACAAATTAATACAAGTCTTAAAGACTCTGAAGTCTTTACACTTAAATCTAAGGTAACAACTAAGTAGAGTGTAAAAGCAAGTAAATAATGTGTGAAAGTATAAAAGTATATGTTTATTTAGAAAGAAGAGAAGTTTATATAATATACTGGATGTACAATGGATGCAGGAGTGTTATTAACACCTGCACCATTGTCAGGAACATTACAGGATCTTCTGGTGTCCACCAGGCTCTTGCATCCATGTTATTTCCATCTTGGGATGATCCAGACAATCTGACAGAGAAGAGTGAATGTGCATTACCCCAGAGTGGCTGCAGCTTGCAGCTGCCCATTACGGAAGCTGCTTTCAGTTCCCAAACTCAATCCAACTGGATGTAACAGGTTGGCCAAATCATTGTAACATCCAAGATACAATTGGAATTGCAAATTCATCAGATCCAATGGATTTGGGTGCAAATCAATTAGCCTTGACTACCAGGATTAATTCCACTGATAGCCTTGACCATTCTAATATGCACCTAATTTACAACACATCTCATAATGTCCATTGTCAAAGCTATGGACATGCACCAATCCTTCTCTGCGCTGTATAACCCTTCAACCAATAGGACTGTCAAACGGGCAAATTCCTCCCTTGTGTCTATAATGAGGAAACTTACTATCTCTGATGCTGCCAACTGGGATATATTCCTCCCTGCTGCTCTCTTTGTGTATCAACTCAGTAGACAATGAGTCACTGGTCAGTCTCCCTTTACCATGCTGTATGAATAGAAAGCCACTATTCCCTCAATCTTGGGACCCCCTTGATCAAAGTTGATGCATCTGCCAACCCTGAAGCTCATGTCAAAGACTTGACTAACCGTATCATTGACATTTAGGCTATATCATATTCAACTGCCTATAAAGTTAAAGCTTTAGAGTTCTCATCTTCCAATGCTTTCAGAGCCCCCTCCCTGAGTATCAAGCCGGTGACCTAGTCCTCTATTATCAGAATTGTACTGGAGGCCGAGCCCATAAGCTTGACTCTCTCTGGGTTGGACCTTGTGAAGTCACCTTCAAGAAGGGCGTCAAGTATACCGTGAAGCTGCTGTCATCTGGCTGCCCTTTTTTCTGAGTTCATTCCAAATTCCTCCGCAAATATCAACTCCTGGTGTCCAATATTGAGGGGGGAGATGTCGTAAATTGTGCCACTGATGCTATTTTGATATGGCCTTCAAATAGTGATATGTGCAAAGATTCGGTTGGTTTTGCTTTCAACTTTAAGAAATCCTTGCCTTCCGTAAATGGGTCTGGTCCAATCTTCACCTATTCCAGAATACCATACCTGTCCTTGTCTGATCCTAGTATGACCTCACACCAACATGACCCCCTCTGCCAATCTGTCTACCTAATTAGTGATCATTGACCCTTGTCTACTATTTAAGTAGAATCAATTCTCCTAATAAAGACAAGTTTATCCACATTTCTGTTGACTTTAATAATCTTCAAGCTTTTTTCTTTCCTTTTTGCCAAAAGGAATTCCTCATCTTGTATTCCAGGAAATTAAGGTATGTGCCCTTAATTTTGCCTTTAAGGCTAACTCAAGGCTAGCTTCAAACCTCAAATCTTTTGTTATAAAGATTTACTGCTGTGTCCTCCTGGATGTTGTCCCTAGGAGCTGAACATAACAGCATGACCCATCAGGCCAGATCACTCCCCACCCCAAGCAGCTAAAGTTTCCTGCTGAGCTATCTCATTTCTCATCCCTAGCAGCCACAGTTCCCTGCTGGGTGAGAACCTCTAGCCCACAGCAGCCAATATCTTCTGCCGGGCGGGAACAACATTTGTCTCTAGTAGTCTGTCCACCTACTAGCTAGGCCTTATCTTCCCTAGTAGTCATTATTCCCTACTAGGCCTCTACCTGCAACAAACCAACAACACGATGTCAATCTTCAGCATAGTGTCTTTATTTGAAGCCAAATCAACCCTTGCCTGCAAAACCGCTTCCATGTGGACCATCACACTGTGGTTTCAGGCAGATGTTTTCCACTGGATGCGGATCAGGTGGGACTATATTATGAGGAAAGAACCCCTTCCCTTCAGAAATTCTTTTATAGAAAGTTTGGATCCCCTAGTTAGGGGAATCCAAATACTGGATTCAAGGCAGCTCAGATGTAATGATTAAAGCGTTTTGCCGTAATTGTCATGTTTTTTGGCTGCTGCGACCCTAAGTGAAATCATGATGTTAGATCCAGAATGGGATGGCTTGAAGGGGACCCCTGTGTGTTGTGAGATATGCTGATGGCTGAGGTATCCATCTTGGTTGCAGCACCCTTTATTGTTGTAAAGTTACATATGGAGAAATTCATGTTAGATCAAAACTGGTGTAGAGGGTTGACTTACTGGATAGCTTCTGGCCCCAAGATATTATCTTTGCAGATTCAGCTGGTTTGACCAGAATGTGTGGGTTTAGCTTGGGAAGGAGGATTGGTGGCTGGTCAATAGGTAGCATATTAGGGTGACACAATTTCTCATTGTAGGGGGTTTATTGTCTCTCTTAGGATTTGGGTTTGGAGTAGTTCTATACCGCAAAAGCTGGTATAAACTTTAAATGGTTTGATTTAAGTGGTATGTCATAATAGCTGTTAAAGATGGGTGAGTTTGGTCTGAGGGTAAGCTTCCATTCAATGTATGAAGCATAGTGGTGTCAGAATGAGAATTTTAGTTTGATTAAATTATCTGCTTGGGTACATCATGATTTTGGGATTGGTGGTGGCTAGGGATGCTTTGGCTCAGCCTCAGCTAGCTTCTGGCTCTAGGCCGGTACAGCTGAACCGTGATGGCTTGATATTCAAACTTTTTTGAAATAAATGTTTGAAACGAGTGGTATGGAGCCAGAAACTGGCTGCAGCTGCTCAGGGCATGGCTGAACCAGCCCTACTGACAGCTTACAGTGATTTAGTTCCAATGATGTGTTCCACTCTGTATAAATGTGCTGTGAATTCTAGAGATTGATATGCTTGGGATGCTCGGGATCATCCAAGTCAAATAGTTATTTATTCATGTTTAAATATAAACATTGCCGTTTTGGCTAAGGCGGCTCAGAGCCGGAAGCACGCCGGAATTGGGCCGAAGCATCTCTAATACAGTTGACATAGAAGAGGCAGGCGCATCGCCGATGTATCTGGTATGAGCTAAAATCATTTGTACAGAGCTGTTTGTCGCTACCATAGTGAAAAGCAGCGTATGGGGTAATGATGGTTCAACCGGTCAAGGAAGGTACATGAGTATGGTTCGGACCGGCAGATTGCGACAGTGGCTTGGTCTACCTCGGGATTGTACGGGAGACTTCAACTTTTAGTCTACAGTTGTTTATACTTTGCAACCAATAGGATCAGGTCATTACGGGCCTGGAAACGTCTATACCAAATCGGCTTGGTGGAATCAGGCGGTTGGCGTTGGAAAATCCCGATATGAAGCCTGGCCTGAATGGCTTATCGCGATATTAAAAAAGCGCATACATAATTTAATATATAGATACCAGGTAAAAACGCCAATACAACTCAGGGCTGTTGAAACGTGGGTGGTCCTTGGCTAGCATATTACATGATCGATTAAGTAGGGAGGAGTGGTGGAAATATCTGCAGGACATACTTTTATGCTAATACGATGCTTTGAGAAGATTATCTCTATTGCAACCTTAAGCAGGAGATTACAAATCCTGAATCTATAGATGCCTATTGTCATAGGCCTGTGTATATGGCACCTCACTTTCAATAAAAAGACAAAATTAAAATTATTTTGAATCGTGTGCTTAAAATGAGCGAAACATGGTTGTGAAAAATAGACGTGGTGAAGGGCAGGGGAATTTTCTTTGTAGCTTTAGAACCTTGGGATCTGCCAGGCATGTGGATTGCAATCCAGTTAACTTTGCTTTGGCATGGCTAGCAAAAAAAGTGCGGATCGGATGGTGTGACTTGGAGAAGCGTATTCCACCCAGCAGACGAATATCCCAACATAACAGCAATTCGAGAATTTAAATACTTGCTGCACATGCTTCTTCACGTGTTGAACAATTGTGCATGTTTAGGTTGATTGTGGGGAACATTTAAATCCATCAGTTCAGGATATGTATGATTGAACTTTAAAAAAGTAAAAACAAATTCGACACCCACAGGATTCGAACCTGCGCTCCCAAAGGGAAAAGCCTTAGCAGGGCTCCGCGTTAACCACTCCGCCAAGGTGCCGTTTCTTAGATATGATTGAACTAAATATAAAAATTACGTCTTTTTATTTTTAAGGGGAACACAAAAAATAAAATTACGTCATACTTATCAAAGGGAGTGTTTTAATTTATTGTATCAGGGGTATTAGGCATGTGTAGTTTTATCGTATTTCAGGGCATTGGAGAGCTTGGACTTTATATTGGTCTTTTCCTTGATGATAGAAGAGATGCTTCGGATGAACCCTTGTTTAGGGGGCTTTGTTGCAGCTGGTTGGCAGACGGGGCTTTTTGGGATAGGTTTGGCGTCTAGAATTATTTTTGGCTGTGGGGCGCCTTTGGCTTCAATCTGGGAGGTGATTGGGTTGGATCGTAGCTTGGCGTAGAGGTAGACCTGGCGAGACTGGCAGAGATACTCTAAAAACGGATCCATCTCCTTCAGGTCCTCTAAACAAACCACATTGAATCTGCGTCTCTGCTTGATATCCATTTGAAGGGTCTATGGATAGTGGTCCGTTTTATACCTCAACGTCGTCTCTGACAGGAGGAAGCGTTTGGGTTGGTTTATCGTACTCGGCTCTGATTGGGTGTTCCAAGCAGATCATTATTCACATTGCGAATTGTAATAAATCTCAATCCCATTCCGATCCATGAATCCGGATTTCCTAAGCCTTAAACAAAACAACTCAAGCCATAGCCCTTTGGATCATCTCGCTGCAGCTGCTTGTTAACTTATTCATGCCATATCATTGGATAATTTCAACACATCCGCCAAATTCATGCTGCAAATCCCCTCGGCTTAATCCAGCCCCGCGGATTGACCCGGTACCGTGGACCAATCAGCCACTATGTCCTAGGAAATTACTCCGAAAGCCAACTAGTTACCTATCTAGCCAAATACAACCATAGCTTAATTATCAACCATCCCTACTCCTAACTGTCCAAAGTAAATCATCATCTCACCCCTATCCCTGAACGAATATCAAAAGCCTGCCCCACCAACTTAAATTATCCAATTAACCCATCAATCCTAAATAAGCCGACCTTCTTAAACCCACCCTATCCAGAGCCCATGGAAATCCCAAGCGCCAACTTACTTGACGTCATAAAAGTTTACCATCTACCCGCCTTCCAAAGCTGCCTCGCCCTTACATCCAGTTTCCAACCATCTCCTAGATCCACCCCATACAGAAGACGGCTACAAGTCTGAATGGAGAACGGGATAGGAACCGGGACCAACATGATAGAGAGTAGTCACCTAAACCAACAACCTTTACCAAAAGCGCCTACATCACCTGGCTTGAAACCATCACAAAGCAACCAACCAATTTTAAAAACAGTACATATTTCTATCAACTATATCAAACCAAAGTATACCTTGCAAACCCCAAAATAAACATCCCCTTCCCACTCTTGCTCCAGCTGCTAAGATCAGCAGCCATATTAACCCAGACAAGCTTACCCCATGGACCAGCAACTCAAGTCTGACTATCTGAAGGTGCACTGATAAACGATCTACACCAACTCTATCTTTAGGGTACCCCTGTGTCACAGTAGATTCCATAATGCCGGGTATTGTCCGTCCAAGTAAGAAGGCTCAGAAGGCTGGAAAACCTGTATTAAAATTGACCGAGTTAACAGATTTAAACCAAATGGTCGATCGAAAATGGGTCATGGCTGCTCCAGTCTGCCAGCTGAAACCAGCTCCCCCTTTCAAACTGATGTTGATAAATTGATGTAATATGAGGGTCACCCAATATGAGCTTGTTAATCAGTATGATTGTCAGAAACTAGTCACGCAAGGGTTCTTTGCAACCTGGACCAGATACTTACTTGACAATGTGGAAGGAATAGGAGGTCAAGACTCAGGTGGTATTGTTTAGTCCAATTTTCTGATATATATTGAATAGTTTTCCCTGTTTCAACTCTAAGAGTTGAGTCCTCCTAAATTTACTCAATAAAAATCATTTATCCCAATTTCTAATTTTGATTTTAAAAATGCATCCTGTGATTGGGTTGTTGCGGTATATCCTATACAATCTGATTCTGAACCAAATCATTTCTGGAAGATGGGGCCCTGCAACTAGAACTTTGTTGTCAGTGCCTCCCAATGTCAATTTCATGCCAGCCAATTTTGCAGCTCCTCCCCCATTCTTGAAAATGAAAATTGTTTCAATTTTCAATGCCCAGAATTTTATGCTGAAGATGCATTGATGCTTTCCCAGGTCATTTATCTTGGACTACTTTGGTTAGGACTAATTGTTCTACTTAATCCTGGAGTTACAATTGGAAATTTCACAAAAAAATATCTGAAGCCGCGTTGGTGGTTAATCATAAATTCTATGTGGATTTGGGTGGTAATTCCATATCACTTAGAAACAGCTTCATATTATCCAGTGATTTCTGCCACACCCTGTAGCTGATCAGTTGCCACCAAAATCCCACCCTAGCCCCAAAATGCATCTGATAACATTGCAACTGAACTGATTATAGTTAGGTATTTAGATCCAAAAAGACAGCTGTCAGGAACCCTCCCTGCTGGGAATAATCTCCCAACATGGTGGATTAAGGCATAAGGGTTCAACCCAGTGATCATAGAACCTATAGGTACAGAAACCATACCCAGGTGTAAAAACTCCCCTAGGATTTGATATCTCCCAAGTAAGGGATTAAAACGCCCAAGGAAGGTGTACACTCCCAAGTAGGTGAGCAAGGAGACAGAGGCAAAAGGACAGAATATACTAGTTTCCACAGGTTTGGTTGTCTCAGATTGAGCTTGTTGCTTGGTAGGTGGTTTGTTGAGAACAGCAAAGTGGTATACCACTTCCCTGGCACCACTGGCGCCCATTTTCCGTTATTGCAGTATTCTGTGCTGGTTCCTGTCCCAGGGTGTGTTTACATCTGAATGGAGGAGTGTACTAAAGTACAAAGCAAAATTAGAGTCACCCATTTAAGCCTGATCCCCCAGAATGGGAAAGATTAGGCGGGTGTAAAGTTACACCTCCTCCTTAGGCCTCCACTTCAATTCCTGCCAAATGCTTGGGAATTCCTACCAAATTATTTTTGAATATTTATCTAAAGGTTACTGAAAAAGCCCAAGAAAGGCCATCAATTTAATATTTTGGAATTATTCTGAAGATGCCCCCACCTAACCCGCCCAAGAGACACCTCTGGTTAAATATCATGTGCAAGAGTGGCCAGAAGCAGTGGTAATTTCATCCAAAGCATATTCCTGATGTTAGTTGGTTAGGTTTTCCTTTTGACTCTGTCCATTCAAAATTTTTCAAGATCTTCCTGCCTCAAGAAATGCATCTGCATCCGCTCATATCATTGGTCAATTGGTTTGTGACATTCAATCTACCACCCCAATCCTATTCCATTCCTTAAATGAATGCAAGTGTTATAAAAGACCTTGCTTCATTATTCTCTAATCTAATAAAGTTCAAAATTTGTTAGTAATTTTGGTCATTTGGTTTTATCTGTTGCTTTGCAGTGTTCAGTTGACTTCTTCCCCCTCTTTGACCTACCCAGGAATTGTTGGTAACAACCTTTTGGTTGTTGCTGAAACTGCAATTTTTATTGTGGTTGAGAGCTTGGTTTTATTTCCTCTTAACCTGCTCCCTAATTCTCACAGCGGGTTCATGGAAGAAATTCTAAAGGTCTTACAAGCAATAAAAATATTTAAGTTTGGGTAAAAACTCTTTATTGATTGAGCAATTGTGATTAAAAATCCTCAGAAGCTTATATTGTGAGAGAGGGGGGCTAAACTAACTAATTTTGGCTCCCACCCTGGGCGAAGGATCCACCAGGACACCATCTAGCGCAGGACTGGGATGGCCGCTTGAAGGGGTGTCTATAGGGAGGACGTGGCGGATAGACGGGAGAAGTATGAATCCAAGCCCATCAATAACATACCACCAAGCAACCAGGGAGAACGCTTAGGACCCAACTCTTGCCTAACCAAGTCCTCTTCAGGGGCCTGTGAGACTGAGATCTCCGAGGGAAGTGAGGCCAGGCTAGGTGTCATGGGTGGAAAGGAATTGAGGGCAGAGAGCTTGAGGTTGTCACATGTCAAGCTTCTTACAACATTCTCACTGGCGGCAAAGATATCCTGGGCGCGTTCAGGGAAGTTCTCCAGTATTTGCATGAACTGATCTGGCTTGGCACCAAAATGATGAATAGAATGGGAAATACACCCCCACAGATCTGGGATAGTACACCATATCAACACCAGAGCTGGTGCCAAGGTATAAACGACAAACTTGACAAAAGGCACCAACATTTGTCTCAATTCCAGGGTCTGGGGTCAATAGCAGTAGGGCTTGTCCCTCTAAGGTTTTTCCTTGTTCTTTTTTAAAAAAAAACAACCCAGAAAAAGGGGAACCAAAGATCTGGAAAAACAAGATAAATAAAAGGAGTCTGAGAGGAGTAAGAACAGCAGCCACAGGACAACGGCAACTCTTGAGAGCGGGTTTGTTAAATTTAAAGTGTGAAACAAGTGCAACACAACTCAAAAGCAAAAGGACAAAGTTTTTGAACTTAAAGTAAGTAAATATAGTGTTTTGAATACTAATTTTAAAGTTTGAACCAGATTATCAAAAGCAACTAAGGTAAGCGTAAGCGACGACACTAACATTAACTATAGGGGCTTTGAAATGGACACCAGGAACCAGGGGAAGACCAGTAAGGCAAGGAATGTTAAAGTAAATACTAAAAAGATCAAAAGACAATAATGGGCCAAGGAAAGGGACCCAAAAGTTCAAATAACTTGTTTTGAAAAGTGTATACTTTTAATGATTAAAGAATGAGCAAGCAGGGGACCAAAAGTCCCCTGTTTTGCTTTAAGGAAAACCATTTGAATTTGCAAGGTCAGGTGACCTCAACCATTCATTTGATTGGATGGGATATAATTTTGCCAGTAGTTTCAGGGGGTTTAGATGGTTTCTCACCAATTTCTGACCCAACCTCTGATTGCCTAGTGCCTAGAGGACACTTCTGGATGCCATTAATTTCAGTTGGAATGGATTTTGTTGATTTAACCAAAGCACAACCTGGTTTTTTAGACTTAATCAATTTTAAATGCAGGTGAGCCCAAGCCAAACAATAATCCAAATTGATCAGAGATTCCTCCCAAGTAGGAACAGAGTTCACAACATCAGTGTTTGCCACCTGGGAAGGATATGCCAACAAAAATCTCTCATCAATTGTATGGGCTAAATCCTCAAGAGAATTAAGAGGCTTGGCTGGCTTTGGAGCAAATTTGTTGTGTGTTGCAGGAAGATTGTCCTATCCAAGGCTAAAGGGGGAGTGACTTTACATATATAGAAATTGGTCTGGAGAAATTGGGAGGGAAATTAAACTTGAAACAGGGCAGTTGTGCAAGGAAGTTTCAAAAAATAAATATTCCTAAACAGTTCAAACATCTCTCCTCCTCATCAGTAAGTATTTAACTTACTTTAACTGAAAATTGGGGTCTTGGGAGGTGGTTTGGTCTTGGTTTTCATCAATTATAGTTTTAAATAACTTAATAGAGTTTAAAACAGGTGTTTTGGGCTTTTTGGAGCCTGCTGCTCCTGCTAGGTGTTGGCTAACATCACCTGAGCCCATTGTAACACCTAATTGGCTGGAATCTTCACACTGGAGCTTAATTTTCTCTTTTAAACATAAATCCAAACCAGAAGATAACAAGTGTAAGAAGGTTCTGGGTTTGAGTTTTGGTCCAGACTTGTAATTAACCTTATTATTAAAATCACTGGCTGAATGTTTGTTTGTTGTTGTTTCCAATAGGAATGACAGGAGTAGGAATAAGACAATGCTTATTGGAGGATAGCATAATCAATATACTGTATTGGGGAGTCAAAAGTCCACCAGGGGGTGGCAAGTTCTGAATAAATGTCATGGCTCATACCGGAGTCTGTCTGAACTCCCATAGGGGAGGCAGGCCGGGCCTGGAAGGCCAAGTACACAATAGGCGCAATTCTGACCAGATAGTTGACTGCAGTAGCTAGGGAACACCAAATCCCAGTATGGGGCATGATCTGGTTGGCCAGCCCCAATACTGTGATATAGACAAAACCCAACTTACTGAAGTCCTGGGCAGGAGGCACAGTTGGCAGGAGGGAGCAGCAGGAATCTCCTTCATAGTAGGCGGGAGATCCAGATGGTGGGGGTGATAATACTTCAAGTCAAGAGTGCGGTGTTGATTGACTGGGATAGCAGGAGCATAGCCAGGGGGTACAGATAAGCAAGTTTATGTTGAATAGATGATTCACAAATAGATGCAAACAGAATAAAGAAATTTGAGCAAAAATAGATAATTCCTGTGTCAAGGATCTGGATGTACAAGCATTCTGGCTACCACCAACCTACTCAACATCCAGTCATTGCCCTATTTGGTGCCCTTCCAATATACCGTTTGACATACCAGGAATGGCAACCAAGCAATATCACATGACTGTCCAATTATCCAGTGGCTTGAACCCATCCCGCACATGACCAACCCCTAGGTTTGGTCCAACTAAACCTCCACCACAGCCAAGTCTATATAAGTCTAAAGTATTACCCAATAAAATATACTTCTCTTCTTTCTTAATTCCATATTTGAAGCTTCCCCAAAAGGCGCTCCTTATCACCAGTAGCAGCTACAGTTTTTTGATCACATCCATTGTTGTGAAGTGATTAGTTATAAACTAGCCGTCAATATACTCACACATTGATCCATTAAACTCAGTGAACCAAAGGGCAATGGTACTCTCACTCTGGATGATAAATAGTCCAAACAATCAACTAGGTTGTATTCTGAGTTCATATTAACTGATGATCATCTAATCATTAGTTTAATATTGGGCTAAGCAATAGAGGGAACTGGGCTGTAACCAGAGGATCCTGGTGTTCTATTGACTCTCATTAATCCCCTCCCTTACTATATAACTCTCTCCTTGATTGATTAAATAAAGATCAAATTACATAAACTTATACTTATTATACACATTAGGATGAAAGATTTATCTTAGCTTAATCTTTAGTAACACATAAGGTTGTAGTCAAGTTAAGTGTTAGTATTTATCAACCAACCAATAGCTGAAGTTACAATATTTGGTGCTCACTCTAGCATGCATCTGTCCAATGGTACTTGTTGCTCTGCTGGGGACTTGTCTTTTGTGCAGGGAGGCAATGGAGATAATCTTCTCCATGCCTTCCTTTGTCACCTCCAGGACCACCCTGATGGGCTTTTCTTGGAGATCAATTGCCTTGTTGGAACAAGGGATGGTCTGCCTAACAAATTTGTGGCTTTTGGTCAGTTCATGACTGACGTACAGAATCCCTGTCAGATAGAGGATCAGTCCTCTCTGCACCTCAATGTCCCAGTGCCACTTGAGGTAGACAGAAACACGGAGCCTACCCAGCAGCAGCTGGAGCAAGCCATTAGTGGTATGGACCGTGGTTCATACCAAAATGGGGAAGCTCACAAGAATTTTTGTGGTACTGCCATCCTATAGCACTACGGCTAAAAAGAAATTCCAAAATTTCACAGGAATAACTCCCAATCAGCTTTGATTGTAGATGAAAACAATCAAACAAGCCAAGGAGTATATCCATAGTTTTGCACATCCCACCATTTGCCACAACCGGACTCACTTGGGTTATCAACTGTCCCTGATCTTGCATCAGGGAAATTTGATAAACAATCAGCAGGCTTTCATCCGTTGCCTGTATGACAAACTCACAAACTCTATGGCCAATATCAGTCACCAACTGAACAGCTTGGCTATTCACCAAAACTTCACTGCAAATTGGTTGACACAGCTGGAGGAACACCTGACAAACTACATGGTCACAATGGTTGGGACCATGCTTGAACATAAAGGGCTGGACAACAATTGGCTAGGTACAGTAACTCACTACGTAAAAGGGGCAGAAGCCACCTTTTGCTACCTATGTAGTGAGGTCAAGTTGCTCCGCCGCTCTGTAAGAATGATCAAGAATGGGGTTACGTTGGAAGGCAACAAGGAAGCCACTGCCATTATCCAACAGGACATGGAGGAGCTATCTGAACACGTCAGTGAGATTGACAAGGGCCTTCATCAATCCCTATCTGACTGTAACCATTTTAATGTGGAATTTCCCAAGCTTGCAAAAATGATTGACCACAACCACAACCACACAGAAGAAAATCATGATAATCTGGAAAGATTAAGTGATAGTCATTGGGCTATGCAAGAAAAGAACAACGTTTTGTTCAGAAAACAGGAATCACATATGGAGAAGCTTGAGGACAAACTATACGTAGCAAATCACATGATAAAGGACCTGGCCCAAGAAGTACAATTGCAACATAGCAATATTCTGCATCTACAGGGGCAAGTAGAGAAGCTACTTCAGGTGTATGCCAACCAGATTGTGTCTGATCCAGGACTAAAGACAACCACAAGAAGAAGTCAAAGCGTCTTGTCCACTGCCAGTCAGGCAATGTCAGAAGACTGTCACTACTTCCATAGCTATGAGAGCAATAAAGACAACATAGGCTGTACAATGAGGAAGGTCTATGTAGCGGAACAAGTTCTGGATAGCAGTGAAACACCTCTTCCTGGCACTGCTGCTTCAACTTCCAGGACCAGCAACAACGCCAGGGATGCGGCTTCTGAAACGCAATTCCGCCCCTCAAACCAGAGAAATACCTCACCTCTGCCTAGAAAAAGCTATAATTTTAGCACTTCATCTGTGATCCAGAACTTTGAGCCAACAAACTTGCCAAAATTTGACAAAAAGCCCAATGTCTACATGTTCCTCTGGTTATAAAATAACTCTATGTATGGGGCGGATGACACCATGAAGAATGTGACTATTTTTAATTGCTTGGATTCAGAGACCCAAACAATAATAATGCCAAGACTTCTGGAACAAGGCTGGACTTACAAGAACATATCCAGGGCCCTTATTGAAGGGTTTGGCAGCAAGGAGGCTTTATTTTACTGGAAAATGGAGTTCACAGAAGGGAAGATAAAGAAGGGGGAAAGCCTAATTGATTTCTCAGAGCGCTTCTATCTGGAAGCACAGACCCTAGTCTCCATGGGAGCTGCCACTTTTGTTGACGTAAAAGGAGCACTTCTTAACTACGTACATCCCAATAGAGAGCTTTCCATTGCTCTCAAATCTGGAATATATGGTGCAAGAACAGTCCCTGAACTCATGCACCACTTGGGATCTTTTAAGGAGCAGTTTGAAGTTCCCTTTCCTGACTATAAGAATGCCACTTTGTCCTATTCTACAGATTCCAAGGGCAAGACTTGGGAGAGGGACTCACCAAAGAAACCAACAACTGTAGCTACTCCCCCAGTTAACAACACGGCAAACACCCACACATGCTACAAGTGTGGGCAATTAGGACATCTTTTTCAGGATTGCAAGCAACCCAAGGCTAATGTCCACCTGAACCAGGAAGACAACGTGGAAGACAAGCTAGAAGACGAGGATGAAGACAAGGACAGAGAAGAAGATGGTGAGGAGTCAAAAAACTGCTAAGCAGTCAGATTGAGGAGAAAACCCTGACTGCTAGTAGTTCCTGACCCTCTCCACCTATTGACCCAGACCCCAACATTCCTGATTGCAACATTGGCCTGCTGGACCAAGAAGCCTGACCTGAGAGATACTTGCTGGATAAGGAAGAAATAAACAAAGGCTTGCTCCATAGAGTTTTAGCCGTCAACACAGTCACAAGGAAGCAAGCAATCCATATGGAAAGTATACTTTCCAAAGAAGCTGTTGATACCATCTCTATACCCTACACTGAACAACTTTTTATGCCATACACTGAGGTCACCCACAAGAGTGACATTGTTAAAAAGTTCTCTCAACTATTGAGACTGGTACAAGTCTCCACAATTTTGGATACCTTAAAATCCCTGAAGCCCAATCTAAAAACTGCACTAGAGTTGTTTCTCACTCATTTTAAGAGTTTAGACATTCACAAGGTTATTAAAATTAACTCTCCTCATTATGGGGAACAACACAACTGCACATACATTGAACTGGTGGTTCATAAGCTTCAGGTAAGAGCAATTCTGGATTCTGGAGCTCTGGGGAATATTGTGTCAACCAGGCTAGTCAAGAAGCTGAAACTTGCGCCTGACCTAGATTACAATGAGGAATTTGGGACTGCAGGACCTGACAAAACAAAGGCGTTGGGAGCCTATTCATCCTTACCACTTTGTTTTGGTAAATTGGTAGTAACAGCCCCAGCAATAGTGTTGCACAATGAAAGCTATGATATCTTAATTGGAACAAGCTTCATGGCAATCTACGGGACTATCATCAATCATCAGGATAGTACTTTCAGCATTCTAGGTCACTCTGTACCAATGTTTTATCATGGTGACAGACCAAGATACCTCCCTACTGTTGCAGATCCTGAATGGATTAGACAAAAAGTTGTCCATCTAGGGATTAAGCGGTGGAACAATTGCACGGTTGCGCTATTGCATCCTGATTCTACTAGTGATAAAGACGTTTAAAACGCCCCTAAAACAGGTGTTTGATTTGCCTTTTGAATGCGCACAAGGCATGGGCTTCACTTCTGGGATTATAAATAGAACAACAAAGTTATTTATATCTACCTCCTTAAGGAAAGCCGCAAGAAAGCGGTTGTTCTCTTGCGCAAGACTTTTAGCTGTGTCAACCCACTCTCCTCCATTTGGAAAGTTCTTCTGTCTGTGCCTCCCTGCCTCTGGTGGCAATTCCCCTGCCTCACACTATATAAGTGCAATACCATCTAAATAAATACCAGTTTTGTCTATACACCTTATTATTCTTCTGTCCTTCATAGGCTGCCACTACACCATCAACAGGTATAGTATTAAGAATTAGGTCACTGACTAACTGTTTGTAGAAACTAGCAACCCTTTGCTGCAACTTTTACGACATTGGCGCTCATGTCTTACAACACCAACAGCCCCCACCCCCGCGGTCCTTTCAATGAGGAGGGAGGAATGCCCCTGGCCCAGTCTCCTGCCACTGCTTCTCCTTACCACCAGGCACTGGCCTTTACTGCTGCTAATGCCCATGCTGAGGAAAGAGCAGGCACTCCCTATGGCCTGCCCAACCTAAGCCAATTCATGCCAGAACATCAACACCCCCAAGCTATTGTTTTTGGTCAACCACTGCCCCTACAAGCCCCTGCCCCCTTGGAGATGGACACCAACTCTTCACCTTCCAAGGACGCCATCTGTAATGCCATACACGCCATGGATGCTGGTGCTGCTGGCAATGGTTCTTGCTCTGAACACCTGGCCATCCAGCAGCCTTCTGCTGAAAATGCCTTGGGTTGCTTTCAGAATCTCTTCCAGTTCAACCCTGACCAGCTCTGCCGTGACCTCTGTACTGTTGAACATATTAAGGACTACCTACACCAATTTGCCCATCCTGCCGTATGCCACAACCAAATGCACCTGGGTCGCATCCAAAGCCTAGTACATGACCAGGGAGTACTGGTATCTAATCAACAGACGTTCCTCCAGGTTCTGTACTCTGAGCTTGGTAATACTTTCACCACTGTCAACCAGTATCTTGCCAAAGTCACCAACGCCCAGAACACCATGCTCCACTGGGTCAATGTCATTGAAGCAGGTATAGCTAAGCTAGTTCCAGTGCATGTGGTACAGAACCTCACCCATCAGGGTGTAGACGCCAATTGGATTAGTGTAGTCACAAACCACGTTCTGGAGACTGACCCCATGGTTTGAAGCCTGACTCATGAGGTGGAAGTATTAGCCTTTTGCCTTGCCACCATCCCCTTGTTAACCCCCACTTCTGCTGCCACCAACAACTCCCCTTCCAGCGCCTTTCTTGGTTGAGACATTCTTGAGCTCTTTGATCACTAAAAGAAGATGCAGACAGAGTTGGTCCAGAAGAGTGCCAATCTTGCCTTCCTGTTTGATGGCTACCACACTGTGTCAGAACTTCAGGATTGTCTCAAACTCTGCCAATCACACAACAGAGCCAACAGCCAGACCCAAGTCAGGAAGGACAAGGAAGTAATAGCCTTGCTCCAAGTTGAGCTTGCCACCCATGAAAAGCGCATCACCTCTCTGGAAGATGAATTGGATATCACCTGTCAGGAGAACAAGGTCTACCAAGATGAGCTGGACGAGCAACAACTTCTCCTGGACGCCTTCCAGAGCCAATTAGATAGGATGGACAGTAAGATTATGGCCGTCAACTTACAGGCTATGTCCATCAACTCCAAGAGTCATCATAGTCCACTGAGGTTCTCTAGTCCTGAGTTCTATCATAGCTACAAAAGTAATGAGGACCACACTTGGTTGGCTCCTAACACTGTACAAGTATTAGAGCCAGTACTGGAGTCTGAGGATGACGTCCTGGCCACCCCTGAAGCTTCTGGAGCTTCTCAAAACAGAGAAGGTGAACGCAAAGCCCAGCAAGAGGAAAATTGTTGCCGCGCCTCTGAGGCTAGGTTTGCTGCCTCCACCCTCAGCTGTTCCCGTCTCACCTGCTCTCCAGTGAGGATCACAACTGCTCCCCTCCAACATGGCTCCAACAACTTCAAGCCCATCAATCTACCCAAGTTTGACTGCAAGAGCAATGTGGCCATGTTCTTACATCTGTACCAGAACTTCATGTATGGCACAGACAATGCCATGAGGGACTCCACAATCATCAACTGTCTGGATGCTGAGACTCAAACCATTATCTTGCCACATCTCCCTGAGAATGACTGGACTTTTGCCAACGTCTCCAGAGCCTTGAAAAAAGAATTTGGTAGCCAAGAAGCACTCCTTGGTCGCAAGATAGACTTTGCTGACACCAAGTTAAAGGTGGAGGAAACCCTAGAAGACTTCACTTCTAGGCTCTACCTTGAAGCTCAAGCTCTGTTGTCTATGAGTGCAGTGCAGTTTATTGATGTGCAGTCAGCACTCCTTAATGCTGTACGTGTCAACTAGGAACTATCTCTTGCCCTTAAGTCAGGCATTTACAACGCTCACACTGTACCAGATCTGATCCGCCTCCTACGCACCTACAAGAAGGAGTTCAAAGTCCCTCTTCCTGAAGGCCGCCCTTGCCAGAAATCTGAGCATAGACCCTGCATGGCGGTTGAGATGCCCAAGCCTTCCAACAAGGTTGGGCCTGCTCCAGTCAACAATGGCCCCTGTACTTGCTTCAAATGTGGTATGACTGGCCACTTCTCTTGGGAATGTAGGAATCCACGCCAAAAGATCCATCATGTAGGCATGGAGGACACTGAGGAGAACTACGCCAAGGACGCTGATATTGAGGAGGACAATGAGGACCAGTCAAAAAACTACTAAGCAGCCAGGAAAAGGAGAAATCCTTGGCTGCCTTCATAATTTTGACACCCTCATCTCCCCTCATACCACTGCCCCCTGACAAATCAGATCAGAGGCCTGCTGCCTTGCCATTCTCTGAGACCAACCCTAAGGATGAACCCTCTCTGATTGACTTCAACTCCCAACCAATACATGAGGATATGGAGTCTGACAGAGTTCAAGAGGACCTCTCCATTGAGTCCTCACTGTTAACACACAAACTCATTGGACTACACTTTGCCCTGAGGTGGTTATTTCCCAAATAGCTTGGAGAACAGTATCCTTACCCTATGCTGAACAACTAGCTCAACCAGGCGTTGAAGTCACTCATGAGGAGGACAGTGCTGAACAACTGGTCAAGCTGCTCTGTACAGTAAACGTCTCAGCACTGCTAGAATCCCTTAAGGAAGAAAGCCCAGCTGTGGGAGCTGCCATGGCTACCTTCCTGGAGAAGTTCAAAGGACTAAGCGTACACCAGGTCTCAAAGATTGTGGAGATCAGAGAGGACCGCCAGGATTGCACCTATATCAACCTGGTAGTGAACAAGACTAATGTCTGGGCCATACTGGATACTGGTGCCCCTGGAAACATTATAGCCTCTTGGCTGGTTAAGAAGCTTAAGCTGGCACTGGACTTGGCCTACCATAAAGAGTTTGGTACTTCTGGGCTACTGACCACTAGAGCAAAAGGAGCTTATTCTTCTCTCCCTCTTTGCTTTGGGAAGCTAATGGTCAATGCTCCTGCTATAGTCCTGGAAAACAACAGCTATAACATTCTTATTGGGACTAGCTTCATGGTTCAGTATGGCACTGTGACTAACCAAGGAGACCATACATTTGGAATATTGGGCCATTCCATACCCATGCTCTATCATAGTGATTGCCTGTCTGACCTGTCCTTACAACGTCTGCACTACATCAATCTGGAGTACGCCAACAGAGAGCTTCCAGTTGCTTATACACTGTGTAGTAAGAAGGTCAAGGTGCTACCTCTCTCAATTGGGGAAGCCAAGGGTATCCCAGTCTATGCCTCCTGTAATGTGACTATCCCACCTGGCGCCCAGGTGATCCACAATACAGGCCTCTTGCTGGCTCTACCAGCTGGCACTCATGGAGAAATCTTTGGCACCCCTAATGCCTCCAGACTAGAACCATGGGTTGCGCCAGGCATCCTCATGCCAAGTGAGAAGGAGGTACTCATACTCTTGGCCAACATGAGTTGTGAAGCTATGGTTGTCTCCAAACACCAACTTATGGCTTATATACAACTGGAAGAGCATGAAAACCTGCAGGAGACTGCCCCCTTTGCAGACTTCTCTGAGTTGGGTCTACCCTGTGAGCAACCACTAGTGCTATTGGTCATAAGCCGCGGCTCTCTATCCAGCCTCTCTGAAGAGCAGAAGGATCAAGCTATGGATCTCTTTGCCCAGTATAAAGATGTGTTCACCAAGGATGATTATGACCTGGGCAAGGCTGCAGATGTTGCTCATCATATTGACACCCAAGGAAGTCCACTTATCTGCTCCAGACCTATATGGCACAGTCAAGCCAATCATGCCGTGGCTAACAAAGAGCTTCAGAAGCTATTGGGATCTGGCTTACTGGTCCCCAATAAAAGCCCTTGGGCTTCCCCTCTCCTGATTGTCAAAAAGAAGGATGTCAGCAACAGTGTGGTGATTGACTACTGTCAACTGAATGCTGTTATCAAGAAGGATTCATATCCCCTCCCTTGTATTGACAATACCTTGGACCAACTGGGTGGCGCCAAGTTCTTCAGCGCCATGGACCTTATCAGTGGATACTAGCAGATTGACTTACCCCCTGATGATCAAGAAAAATGTGCAATAATCACTGACCAAGGGCTATTTCAACCCACAAGGATGCCTCAAGGTCTGTCCAATGCCCCAGCTACCTTTCAACGGGCTATGGATGCAGTGATGGGCGACCTCAAACTCACCAGTGTCTTGGTCTACCTGGATGACATTAATGTATTCTCCTGAACCTTTAATGATCACCTATGACACTTGGAGGAAGTCTTCCAGAGGTTACTTGCAGCTAATCTCAAGCTCAAGCAATGCAAGTGCAACTTCTTCAAGGAGCACCTTGAGTTCCTGGGGTTCATCATTAGCCAAGATGGACTCTGCCCTGTACCTCTGAAGGTGAAAGCCATTGAGCAAATGCAGATCCCAGCCAATAAGCGGGACGTACAGGTCTTCCTGGGGATGATTGGGTACTACCACTGCTTCATCCCCAACTTTGCATCCCTGGATGACCCCCTTTTTCAGCTTCTCCAAGCTGATAAGGAATTCTTCTGAAGCCCAGCATGCCAATCTGCCTTCAATGCTCTCAAAGGAGCACTGACTGCAGCTCCTGTGATGGCCTATCCTGACTTTGCCAAGCTGTTTGTGGTTCATACAGATGCTAGTCTGACAGCAATTGGGGGTGCTCTCTCCCAACTGGACTCTAACGGACTTGAACACCCTGTTGGATACTGCTCACGTACGCTTAATGTTCACAAGAGGATCTAAACTGTCACTAAACAAGAGTGTCTGGCTGTGATATAATCCTACCAACAGTTCAGAGTCTATCTCCATGGGGTACATTTCACGGTTGTAACAGACCATGCCTCCTTGCAATGGCTGAAGACCCTCAAGGACCCCAAAGGACGTCTGGCGCGTTGGGCTATTAAACTTCAGGCTTATGACTACAGGATTATTCATCAAGCCAGGGCAGCTCACCAGAATTCTGACTGTCTCTCCTGCCTTCCCACTGTTGCCTTAGTATCCCCCATGGCTAACATTCTCTATGACAAGCTTATGAAGGATCCTTCTTTATGGGGAGAGGAGCCAGTAGAGGTACAGAGGGCTCTCAAGAAGTTAGCTGTGGATGCCAAGGTCTCTAAGGGACAACGCCTGAAGCTTTGTGGAGACTCTTTGCTACCCTACATATGCCCATCCCTACACATGGACTTGGTGGTGGCCCCTCACAAGACTACTGGCCATGGTGGCATACAGAAAATGTTAGCTCTGCTACAGCAGCACAGCTTCTGGGAAGGAATGCACACTGACATAGTGGATACGCTAGCCAACTGTTATGACTGCAACATTGAGAGGCCTAAGGTTGCCAAGTTTCAACACAGACTGTTACACCCTGGGTTTGCCTTCCACACTGTAGCCATTGACGTAGTGGGCCCCCTGCCAGCTACCAACAGTTGCAACAAGTTCATTATTGTGGCAGTTGACCATCTGACTAAATGGGTAGAAGCCAAGGCAATTCCCAACCAATCTGCACTGGTGACAGCCACGTTCATCCTGGAGAATATCATATACAAACATGGTTGCCCCCAGATCCTGATGACAGACAATGGTACCAACTTCACCAGTTATATCATCCCCTGCCTCAACCAACTGATGGGAATTTGTGGGACACTATTCACTCCTTATCACCCACAGATAAATGGCATGGTAGAGCGCACTAATGGGAGCCTGGTCCAGATACTCTGGAAGCTCAGTCACTAACATGAGACTGAATGGGATACCTTCCTTCCTGCAGCCACCTTTGCATACAACATTGGGTACCATTGGCCCACTGGCAAGCCGCCCTTCCAACTGCTCTACAGCTGGCAACCAGGAATTCCCCCTTTACTATATTCCTTGGTAAAGCCCAGCATGGCTGTGTCCCCAGAGGCGTACCTCAACAAGCTGGTTCAAACTCTTATTTGCTTGCAATCAGAGGCCTACACCCTAAACTTAAGCCATAAGTTGCAAGACCTAGAACGAGCTGCATCCAAATGCCCCACCCTACCCACTTACCTTGTAGGAGACTCAGTCTACTTCTTCAGCAATAGAGGGTACAGCTGCAAATCCAAACTTGCCTCCCTTTGGCAAGGTCCAGTTCAAGTTATTCAGAAGACCGGCCCCAACTCCTACACCCTTAAGGAGCCCCATTCTGGGCAATTGATCACTAGAGTACACGCTTAGTATATGCGTGCTGCTCCTAGTGACCAAGAGTAAGCCCCAATGAGGACAATAACCTAAAAAACAAAAGCCTAGTTAAAAAATTCCATGGGTTGTTGTCCTGTTTGCAATAGTGTTGCACCAAAGTATGAGGAATAAGAATAAAAGAACAAGGTGTTTATTGGAGACTGAAAAGACTCTTCCAGTACTGCACCAACTGTTCTACCACCTGAATGACAGCCAAGAAACACAACTGGTTGCCTACAGATCCACAAAGCCAATGACCAAGGATTGGGCAACAAACCATCACCAAGAGAGACACACAATTGACCCCAATGTTCACAGGAAAGGCGACCCCCAAGAAGATACAGTCTCACAGAAGACTCTCGCAAAGGGCATACTCTACTGGGACCTGACCACCCACCTCGTAGAATAAGGATAAGGACTGCTCAAGGAAGACCCCCATGTTCTCCTCCTGCTTGGTATCACAGCGGTTGGTTCCTCAAAGAACAAGGTTGCCAGCCATCACCATTGACACCAGATGGGCAGTCCCCTCCACTGTGTATGACTTCAACACTTCCTGGAAGGCTCGCCAAAGACGTTGCTCAAAGTTGTCAGAGGTTTTCCAACTGACTGGTTGAGCATCAGTAACCCCAGGTGTTGCCCAAGCGCAAAGGACTGACTTCACTATGTTGGATACCGTCCCCTGTTGCAAGACTGAAAGGCCTTGACCCCCAAATTGGAATTCCTTCAGCTGAGCCTCCAAGTATTCTTCTGCTGCCCACATGGAGAACTGCCAATAGATACTGTTACACCTTTGAAACCCAGTTCCTGTCACCTCCCTGGGCTCACTCAAAGCTAGGAACAGCACAGCAAACAATGGGTCTGTTCCCTCTAAGGCCAGCTGAGGCACCAGTAGCTGATCTAAGTGAACCCCCAAGTCCAGGTAGCTGCTGTCCACATTATGCAGGACTACTTGCTTCCCTGCTGCCTTCATCATCTCCTCTGGCCTGGTATGTTTGCATCTCTTTGGAATTACCACTTACACCTTCTTCAAGACTCTTCTTGTGAATCTTCTAGAGGGACTGTTCACCATAGCCGTCACCTTGAGATGCCAGCCACTTTTAAACCTGTTGTCTAACACAGTGGAGGGAAATGTTGCAGATCCTGAATGGATTAGACAAAAAGTTGTCCATATAGGGATTAAGCAATGGAACAATTGCGCTATTGCACTATTGCATCCTGATTCTACTAGTGATAAAGACGTTTAAAACGCCCCTAAAACAGGTGTTTGATTTGCCTTTCAAACGCGCACAAGGCACAGGATTCACTTCTGGGATTATAAATAGAACAACAAAGTTATTTATATCTACCTCATTAAGGAAAGACACAAGAAAGCGGCTGATCTCTTACGCAAGACTTTTAGCTGTGTCAACCCACTCTCCTCTATTTGGAAAGTTTTTCTGTCTGTGCCTCCCTGCCTCTGGTGGCAATTCCCCTGCCTCACACTATATAAGTGAGATACTATCTAAATAAATACCAGTTTTGTCTATACACCTTATTATTCTTCTGTCCTTCATAGGCTGCCACTATACCATCAACAGGTATATTATTAAGAATTAGGTCACTGACTAACTGTTTGTAGAAACTAGCAACCCTTTGCTGCAACTTTTACAACACCTACAAAGAAAATCCATTATATTAATATGTAATATGGTGATTGAGATATGCCAGTAGTGTACACCTTGTGTCAGCGCACAATCAAGGTTTTAACTCTGGCCACTAAAGAGTAAAAAGGGATTTCCTTATATTCCTCTAGTGGATTCTCCATCCCAACTGGTTCTCAAGTTATACATAATACAGGTCTAAGCCTCAGTTTCCCTAAAGGAATGCATGGTGAAGTATCTGGACCCCATAATGGTTTGCAATTGGAACCTTGGAACCTACCTGGGATTGTCATGCCATCATTGGAAGAGATTCTTGTACTTTTGGGGAACCTTTCTGATAAATCACTGAATGTGAAGAAATACCAACTGCTGGGCTACATGAAGTTGGAAGAAAACTTTAGCCTTATGGATGTCACTCCCTTTGGCAAGTTCAGTGAATTTGCACTACCTTGCAACCACCGAGCGTTCTGTTGCTTATTCTGCACAAGTCTTTAAATGGACTAACAGAAGACCAGAAGGACCAAGCTATTTGACTCTTTGAGAAATATAAGGACGTCTTTGCGGAAAACAACCAAGACCTAGGTAAAGCTCTTGGGGTTGAACATGTATTGAATACACAAGGGACTGCTCCTATACACTCTAGGCCAATAAGACGCAGCCTGGCCAACCAAGCCATTGTCAACAAAGAGCTACATAAGCTACTTGCATCTGGCCTTTTGGTACCCAGAAAGAGTCCTTGATCTTCACCACTGTTGATTGTAAAGAAAAAAGACATGTCTAATTGCGTAGTAATGGACTACTGCAAATTGAACTCTGTCACAAAAAAGGATTCTTATCTGTTGCCTTGCATTGATGACACATTGGACAAGCTTGGTAGCGCAAAGTACTTCAGCGCAATGGATCTGATCAGTGGATACTGGCAGATTGACCTTCCAGCGGCAGACCAGGAAAAGTGTGTCATCATTACAGAGCAAGGGCTTTTTCAGCCTACTAGGATGCCACAGGAACTAGCAAATGCTCCTGCAACTTTCCAACAAGCCATGGACTCCGTGATGAGAGACCTCAAGTTGACTTGTATTCTGGTTTACTCTGACAACATTAACGTCTTTTCACAAAATTTTGGTCAACACTTGGACCATTTGGAGGCTGTGTTTCAACGTCTTATTGCTGCCAATCTCAAGCTAAAACCAAGGAAGTGTAGCTTCTTTAAGCAACATTTGGAATTCCTTGGTTATATCATCAGCAAAAATGGCTTACAGCCTGTTCCTGCTAAGGTCAAAGCTATCAAACACATGCAAACACCTTCCAACAAGAGAGATGTTCAGGTGTTTTTAGGAATGATTGGTTATTATAGACGTTTTATACCAAGCTTTGCAGGTCTAGGAGGACCACTAGTTCACTTGTTGAAAAACAACGTTGAGTTCTCATGGACAGAAGGATGCCAGAAAGCCTTTGAGGACTTAAAGACCACCCTAGTGAAAGAGCCAGTACTCTCCTATCCTAACTTTGAGCTTCCTTTCATTGTAAACACAGACGCCATTTTGACAGCAATTGGTGCTGTTCTTTCTCAGCTGGACGTTGATGATCAAGACCATCCTGTAGGGTATTGTTCCCACACACTCAATAGTCACAAAAGGAATTATACGGTCACCAAGAGGGAATGCCTAGAAGTTATTTATGCCTGTCAACAACTTAGAGTGTACCTCCACAGAGTACAATTTACAGTGGTAACTGATCATGCCTCATTTAAATGGTTGAAAACCCTGAAGGATCCTGAAAGACGCCTGGCACAATGGGCTATTAAGCTACAAGATCATGACTACAAAGATAATTCATTGCGCTGGAGTTATGCATCAGAACACAGATTGCCTTTCACATCTTCCTACCATAGCCTTGGTTTTCTCAGCAGTGGACAAATTCTACAACAAACTGATGCTGAAACCTTCTATTTGGGGGGAGGATCCACTCAAGATTCAGAAAATTCTGAAGTCTCTTGCAGTGGACACCCACATCAAAGATAATCTGCTTTTTAAGTTGTATAAAGGGAAGTGGCTACCATACATTTGTCCATTCTTACGTACAGATGCAATAGTATCAGCACATTGTACTATGGGCCATGGCGGTATCCATAAAACCCTTAACCTCCTACAGCAGCACTGCTACTGGGAAGGTATGAACTTGGATGTAGCAGAAACCCTGGCTGCTTGCCATGACTGTACAATAGAGCAACCAAAGGTCTTGCGCTATCAGCACCGGCTAATTTGACCTGGCTTTGCATTTCATACTGTTGCTATAGATGTAGTAGGTCCCCTTCCACTGAACGCTAGCAGGAACAAGTTCATAATTGTAGAAGTGGATCAGCTTACAAAATGGGTAGAAACAAAAGCAATTCCTAACCAGTTGGCGCTTACCACAGCCAAGTTCATTCTAGAGAACATACTCTACAAACATGTCTGCCCAAAAACATTGCTAACAGATAATGGGACAAACTTCACGGGATACATGATACCCAGGCTGAACAAACTTATGGGTATTTGTGGTACCCTGTCAACACCATATCATCCCCAAAAAAATGGAATGGTAGAGAGAACAAATGGAAGTCTTGTACAGATCCTAAGGAAGCTTAGCCACCAGCACAAAATGGAATGGGATACATATCTTCCAGCAGCTACCTTTGTGTACAACATAGGATTCCACAGGGCTACGGGAAAAAGCCCCTTCCAGCTTCTTTATGGTTGACAGCTAAGTCTCCCACCACATCTCTACAGTTTAGTTAAAACCAATGATCCCCTCACCCCCAACACTTATTTGAAGAGACTAGCACAGACGCTAATCAAGTTATAGTCTGAGGTGTACTCTACCAATTTAGCAACAAAGGAGAAGGATATGGATTGTGCGGTAAAAACCTGGACTGCCCTCCCTGCATACAAAATAGGAAGTTTGGTATACTTCTACAGCAACCAAGGGTACAGTTGCAAAAGTAAACTTGCCTCACTATGGCCAGGTCCGGTCAAGGTAGTCCAGAAAGTGGGAATAGATAGCTACACTCTCAAGGATCTGGAAACAGGACAACTGATCACTCAAGTCCATGCACAGTACATGCACAAGGCTCCAAGTGATCAAGCATAAACCCCTTTATGGATAAAAATTTGGAAAAAGAAAAACCTAATTAAAATAGTCCATAGGTTATTATCCTTTTTGCATCAAGAAGAGTTAAAGCTTACAGTAAGAAGGATTAGTGTGGTTTAGATAATTGGTTCTTTATTGAGATACTATTACCTCTAAACACAGGTGCAACTGGATGAGGACTTTGGCAATGGCTGCGTAGATTATCCAGACATTAGGAAGCCAACAAAATGCAAATGGAAGAAAAGGAGAATCATCTACAGGAAGGAAATTGAAACAGTTCACGCCAATGGAATAAGGAAAAGCAAGTCCAAGCAATATGCATTCCCAGAGAAGACTCTCTTGCTGGGAATATTCCTTGGGTGTTTTGCCTCCTACCAAGTAAATGACTTCCAACAGCACTCAATATATTCAGGCATGTGGTGCAGTCTCTGATGATAAAGGACCTTGGAGCCGCTGAGCACCAAGTTTCCTACCAATGCCATGGACTGTCTGCTTCCTGCGTGATTATAACTAAGAAGTTCTAGGGTAGTACCCATAGCTTGTTGCAATCAATATTTGTAACTATCTGAACCATGCCACAAGGGCACCAGGCCAACAGCAGACCAAGGATCAGACCATGCTGCAAAAACCAGATCAATAAGTTTAAGAGCACAAGAGATCTGATTGTTCATCAAGTATACCCCATTGAAGGAGAAGTCCTTTAGGCACAACTGTGCATACCTTATCAGTTTCACCCTAGGGATTTACCAATAAAGGTTATTCACAAATTTGAGCCTTTTTGTGGAGATTGCGTAAGGATTTTCCAGAGCTAGCATAAGGGTGGACCACATAACTACTGGGCCGCAGAATTTGTGAATTGGAATCCTCTCCCAACAAAGAAAGACAATCATTTTGATGTAGGAACCTTGACCATCTTCTTGGACCACCACAAAAGTAGAGCTTACCTCATCTTTGTTCAAATTTTGGAGAAGATTGGTTAAGCTTGGTACAGGTTCATTGGTCTTATCAGTAGGAGTGGTTATAGCAGCTTTACTCCTGTTACTATGGCTCCTCTTCTTTGCAATTGTAGAAAGCTGGCTAGATGTAGGAATACCAGAGTCTTGCACTACCAACTTACTCAAAGATGTACTTGGTTTATAAGAGACAGTACTGGACAAACTATAGAAAGCTGCGTCTATTTTGCCGCCTAGAATAATGGTGAATTCAGCTTCTTCTGAGGCTAGAACAGGTGAGTACACATGTACGTTCCCAACCAGAATTTTGGATATTTCCCTTTGGGTCTTGTTGATTCTCTGTTCTGGAACATTGGTGTAGCGTACAACTGGCTTTCTGTTCCTTTTTGGGCAGTTTACCATACTGAAGGAAGTTAAAAGACTTTTACAGTAACATCTAGTTTAGTGGGGGGAAATTTTGTGAAGTGATTGGTTATAAAATAGCTATCACTATACTCACACATTAATCCATTAAGCTTGGTGAGCCAAAGGGCAATGATACTCTTGCTCTGGATGATAACTAGTCCAAACAATCAACTAGGTTTTATTTTGAGTTTATATTAAATGATGATCATCTAATCATTAGTTTAATATTGGGCTAAGCAATAGAGGGAACTGGGATGTAACCAGAGAATCCTGGCGTTCTATTGACTCTCATTAATCCCCTCCCTTACTATACAACTCTCTCCTTGATTGATTAAATAAAGATCAAATTACATAAACTTATACTTAATATATGCATTAAGCTGAAAGATTTATCTTAGATTAATCTTTAGTAACAAATAAGGTTGTAGTTGAGTTAAGCATTAGTAGTTATCAACCAACCAATAGCTGAAGTTACAGCACCCATGAAAGAGAAAATGACTGACCAAAACCTGCCCACTCTTGCTCACGTACTCAACCAGGCCACATCTCAGGAGACCTTGAAAACGTACTTCTGCGCCCACAACATTGATGAAGATATACCTAGTGGATGTACTGTATTTGAAGGTCTGGTCATGCCCAAAGCATGCATCAAGATAATTCAATACAGTTGCTCTCTTTAATCATAAACAAACGCACAACCACCTATCACAGGTTAAATTACCAACACCAAATATATTGTTATTGACAAGTTCTTTGACAAAAACAAAGAAAACAACATCAACTGGCTAGACCACTCATCTGCCAAACTCTGCGCCAGCTGCATTCCTCACAAAAAAATTGGGTCCAGGAAGCCAGCACACACCTGTACAAGGACACAGCTAACTGGTTTGCCACCTGGGTTGGCTCACAAACTGACACCCAGCTTGACAACTGTGAAGGGTTCAAAGCAGACATCACACATAATTTCTGCGTCACCAAATACCTCCAAGATATTGCAATACAGCTCAGCAATCTTCCTCAGAAGACCACTATCACAGCTTACGCCAATGAATTTGAAGAAATACACTGCAAAATCCAAAACCCAGCACAAGTTGAATACATGCATACCAGAGCCTCATTCACCAACAGAATGAAACCCTCTGTATCCGCCCTCATTTGTCCAGAGGCTAATACCTCCATGCTTGCGCTCATTGCAGAAGCCAAGCATGCTGAAAAACGCGTCAACATGGAATATGCTGCACGCAACAGCAACTGCTCCTCAAACAGCAATGGCAACAAGAACTCCAATGGAAACAAACGCCAAAACACCAATAATAGCAACAGCAACTCCAATTGCAATAATGGAAATCACAGCCAAAGTGCAAACCACTCCTGTGTCAAGAAGGAGGACACTGCCAAAGTAAACAATGCTGAGACAGCAACCCGCTATGAATCTGACCCCACATTCTCTGACCTCAAAGGTCTCAAAGCAGAGGAACAGGGAAAATAGAAAGGGGAACATGCTTAAGTGCCCCTGTCTTCCCCCAACTTGACAAGAAGTTGTACCAAGGCACAAACTCTGCTGCTTGCATCCCACATGTCCTGCAATCCTTCATTTTTATGAACTTAAAAATTAAAGATTGCTCACAACTTCTTGTCTACCCATGCACTTAAAAATCTCATACACATAAAATTTTATTTGACTCTGGTGCTCAACACACATTGGTAAGCAAACCATTTGTAACCAAGTACAAAATACCAGTTGTCAAATCCAACTTCAAATACGCCAGAATGGCAGACAAATAAAAGGTTCTACTTGAAGGCAAAACAACTCTCTTCAGAATTGACCTCCAAGGCATACAAACGTCCATCAAAGGAATTTTCATGAACAAAATAAACTAAAACATTGTAGCAGGCATGAACTGGTTCACCCAAGTGAACTCCAGCGTATGTTGGAAAACAAAAACCATGACCATCAAACACAACAGAGTCAATTTTAATATCCTCAAAGAACCCAACAACCTCATTCTAAGAGACACAGTATTTGTCCAGGTCATAAACCAAGACAACTCAGAACGTCTAACCAAAGATAGTACTATCCACATAATGAGGTACACCAAATTCAATAATATAAAAACAACAAAAATCCAATGCCCAGAACTTGTGGCACTCCTAAATGAATATCTCATGTATTCAAAGAAGAACTCACAGAGTTACCACCAAAACAAGAGGTCAAACATGGCATCAACCTATGCAAAGCCATGCCTAAACTTGCACCCCTCTACCAACTCTCCCCCATGGAGACCCAAACCCTCAAAACACACATTGAGGACAATCTAGCAAAAGGATTCATTCACCTGTATGAATCCCTGTGGGGGGCAGCAGTGTTCTTTGTAAAGAAAAAGGAAGGAACTCTACATCTAGCAACTGACTACAGAGCACTAAATGCAAGTACAGTAAAGAATAAATATATCCTACCACTCATAGAGAATCTGTTTGCAAGACTTTCTGGAGCCAAACTTTTCTCCAAAATTGACCTCACCTCAGGTTACAACCAGGTTGAAGTTAAAGAAAAGGACATACCAAAAACTGCGTTCCACATACAATTTGGATCCTTTGAATGTAGGGTAATGAACTTTGGGATGCAACCTTTCTTTCACAGCTTAGCTCCACTTTTTGGAATCTAGGCATTAATAAAGCAATCAAATTGCATAAGATTCCAAGTTTACCATAGGCTTTTATTATAGGTAAGAAGGGTATGGTAACCATCAACTCCAGATCCTGGGGCACGGTAGTCCAGGGCCAGAAACGCCATGTCAAGGGCCAACTGGTGAGCCCTACAAGAACCACCAAGAAGGGACCATTTGTTTCATTAGAAGGATGGATGAAGTTTGTGACCTCTGAACGCTGGTTCCAAGACATTACCAGAGCCCTCCCCAAGTCCCCTGTGCCTCATGGGATCAGAGTCAACTTTGGAGCAATCTTACTCAGTTCCAGGAGGCAGCAAAAGCAGTTGCCACTGCATATACCAAAGATGTGTCACTTCACTAAAGCCCAATGAAGGACTTCTTTGATCTTGACTTCCTCTGTAAAGAGGATACTGATCAGGCAGCTTAGGAAATCTTCACTCTTGAGATCACTGACCCCAAGGGTAAGAAAACCCAGAAAGTCCTACCAACCACCCACACCCGGTTTAATCAAGATACCACCCTCTTTATCTCCTTTGAGGCCTTGCCATTAGGCATGCCCAGAGGGCAGGTTGAATCCCAGCTCAAGGAAGGGCTGGTCAAGTATGGAGAAATAGTGCAGTTTGAACTTCTCAAGAATCCTTACATGGGCTACCTGACCACATCAAAATCTATGGTCATGATCAAACCCTTTGCAAATGACAGCTTGGCATCTATTCCCTGTTATGCAACCATTCTAAAGAAGGATGTCCCCCTTAGTAGCAAGTTCAAGGTGTCCCCCAAGAAAACTCCGCCCATCTGTGCGCTATGCTCAGCTCTTAGCCACAGAGAAGCCCTTTGCCCTATAACCATAGTAGGAGTCCAGGCTGCAGAACAAGACACCCCTAAGGAGCACCAGAATAGTGAGACAACTGGTTTCCAATCCAATGCTCTTGTAGCCTTGGTCTGTGGCACTATGGCTGAGTGTGCAGTTGTAAAACCAATCACATCCCGCCAGAAAAAGGCTCATGCAAAGGCTCAAAATTTGTCTCAACCTCAACCAATCAAGGAGACAGAATGTGCCCAAGAAGAGGCACCTCAACCCATGCAAACACCTGCAAAAGAGACCTAGGCAGTTCATGACAATGTGGTTGATGAACCAATAGAAATTCTAGAGCTGGTGGTGTAAGAATTAATGGCCAACCCAGCCTGAGTTTTATTGGATAGTCATCACAATGCAGTGGCCCAAGAGAAATTGCTGCAGGCCCAAACCCAGGATATACCCAATCAGGAGCAGGCACCTTCTGCATAGGATAATGGAAGACCAAGACACAAGGTCCAAACCAAACTTGCTGCAGTAACTAAGCTATCCCCTTACACTGCAGGGGATCCCAAACAGTCCAGGGCACCCAAAAAAGCCAAAGATGCAGAAGCCAATTACAGCAGTGGCCCTACCTCTGGTGGGGTCACTAATGTATAGTGGCTGATGAACCTCACCAATGGGACAAACTCTTCTGCAGGATTTCTGGCCCTAGTCCCAGGCATGAATAGGACTTTTCTGCAAACTCAGAGCAGTACCAATTGGCCCAGATGTGCTAATGACTGCTTTGAGCAAGGCCAATTTATGGCCTTGACTCTCCCAGATAATAATGGACCATAAGAAGCTGCATCTGGATTAATAGAGTTCACCATAGCAGCAGGCAAGCATGGAAGTAATTGGGTACCAAAAAAACCTGGGCCAAAGGATCACAGTTTCTGGATAAACACAGCCCAAAAAAATGCGCCTTATTTGCCCCCATTGAATAACACATTCCAACTTCAGATCTTTTATACCTTTACCACATAATGCCACATAATCCGAGATGGGTCAGGAATTTTAAAACGTGGCCCAGCGGTTAACACAAAATGTGAAAGCCACATTTTTAGCAGATTGTTACTCACGTGTGATCTACAAGTTGCACAGAGGGCACAGCCTAGCAATTCTGCACCCTAACTCAACCACAAACATGCTAGATCATCCCATAACAGGCACAGACCCTCTAACAAAAACATCTGGGCGGAAGTCCCAAGGGCTAATAGCCTGGATTAACTTGGATTGGTTATTGGCCCTTTGATTGACCACTCCACAACACACCAGACCCTAGAGATTACATCTAACTATTTTGGGGGAGCTAACCCTAGGCATCAGCTATAAAACCATAGCTGCATATAGTTTAGCCACACAAAATGTGTATCAGGCTGCTCAACAAAAAAATGCAGGCAGCTGGCCTAAGGGAATGTCTTCCCAGATTATTCCAGATCAGCACATTTTAATGGGACTTTCTGCCCAGATTCAACTCACTGTTTTTATCATTAGGGCCCAAAAAAGGATCTCTAACCCAAAATCTGGTACCTCCTAAACCACACGCACACCACTGGCCACACATACAGAATGGAATAAAGCAATAAAAAAACGCAGGCCAAAGGCCTAAATTTTTCTGGCCCAGTTTTTTCCAGGATTAAGACAATTCAATCTGGACTGATGGCATCCACTATCCAATATTCATAAAAGTTATATTACCCCAGCATGAGATATATAGCTCAAAGCACTCTTCCCCTTCATATCTTCCTCCTTCACCCAAGACTTTCCCCCTGCCCTGCAGGTTTCCTTGCCCCCTCTTCCTTTTTATTTTTTTTATTTTGTATACAAGAATTTTGATCATTCCTTTTGACCCTATGGGCTTGTTGTACCAGTCAGAAATGTCTGGGCAACTTGAACAAATGAACTTTGGGATGACCAACACTCCCACAACATTTGTCACCATGATGAACTAAGCGCTAAATGGCCTCTCAAATAAATTATGCTACCTCAACAATATCATCATATTCTCAAAAACAAAAGAGGAACACCTCACACATGTCTGCAAGACACTCAATTGACTTGCAAAGAACAAACTTTATGCAGAACAAAGTAAGTGCCAATTTTTTTGGAAAAGGAACTCCTGTTCTTGGGCCACATTTTCTCTGACGGTGGCATCAAAGCAGATCCAGACAAAATAAAAGCCATAAATAACATACAACACCTCACCTCCGTTAAACAAGTTAGATGCTTTCTCAGAATGGTAGCTTACCTAAGGAAATACATCAAAGACTGCAGGAAACTCAACATACCAACCAATGACTTAACCAAGGGTAATGCCAAAAAGAAATTCATCTGGACACCAGAATGTGACAAGAATTTCCAACTATTAAAACAAGCTTTGATCAAAGCACTAATCTTGCAATACCCTAATAACAACAGGTGCTACAAGCTCAAGTCAGATGTCAGTGACACTTTCATTGGCGCAGTCCTATGCATCTTCCAGCCAGGGCAGCAAGACTTCCTGCCAGTATGTTACAAAAGCAGAAAACTAACCAACACTGAGCAGAGATACCCAATACACAATAAGGAATTGCTAGCAATATATCACACATGTAAAAAATGGAGATGTTATCTGTAAGAACATTTAAATGTCTGAGTACTAACTGACCATAAATCCTTAATATAATTCAAAACTCAGAACACACTTGCACGGCAACAAGCCAAATGGATGTCCCTGATGGAGCAGCTCAATTTGGACATCCAATACAAAAAGGGGGCAGAGCTGGTCACAGCTGATGCTCTCTATAGGCTATGTCAGCCAAGAGAGGATCATCCTAACCACCTGGACCCTGACTGGCCAAACCTATACAATACTTAGTATAAAACCAAAGGGAAAGACTCATCAACACATCAGCTAACCCACAATACATTAGTAAGGAATAAAATTTATTTCCGTGTATCAAATGGCACTGTATAATAAATCATTAATGACAAACATGTTCCCTATATCCCACTTGCACAAAGAGTTGACACCATATTAAGACATCACCACCTACTAGGACATAAAAAGGCTAACAACCTATACCTCACACTAAAAGAGATACTATAGTGGCCCAATCTCAAACAAGATATAATTGATGTTCTGAAAAAGTGCACAGTGTGCAAGAAATACACCAGCACAAAGGCTCCCCAGCCAAAAGTCAACCCAGTACCTGACCCTGAACCGTTCAAGGTTTGGGGACTCAACATTGTGGGCCCCTTCCCAGAAACAAAGAAAAACCAACATTTCCTAATTGTAGCCATCAACTTTACCACACACTGGCCCATCTTCTGGGAAAAAAGGACCACAAAGCAGAAACCATAAACAAATTCATTAACAAAGCAATTATAGCTGACTACGGCACCCCAGACTACATCATAACTGATGGAGAGACCAAACTATCAGGTCATGCGGTAAAAAACAATCTAAAATCCAAAAACATTAAACATTCCACATCTTTGCCCTACAGGCCACAGGCCACAGGCCAACGGCAGAGTTGAACGCCTAAACAGCAGCCTTATCAAAACCCTCAAGAAAATAATGGATGGCAAAGCCAAAGACACATGGCCGCTATACGTGAAACATGCATTACTAGTATCCTGGGTCTGCACCAATCAAGGGACAGGTCACTCACTGTTTGAACTAACATATGGATACAAACTAGAAATAATTACCTGCAACAAACAGCCATACGTAAAGATCCCCCTGGGGAAACCCCCCACAGTAGAACAAGTACCAAATCTAGAACACATACGCCTCAAAGCTAAAATAGCAGAAATAAAAAGGCTCAAAACACAAAAGTTAACCTCCACAGAGGAACCACTTCCCATTGACTCCCCCATCTGGGTTCTAGCTGGCAACAGAAAGAAACTAGACTCAGTAAACAGATATCAGGAATACTCCTGACATAAACCTGATACTGACTGAAAGGAAGAGTTGGGGAAAAATAACTGAGGCCCCAATTTTCGGGGAAAAATTTGATATGGAAGTTCCCCCCTATCAGGGAAAAATAAAAATAAAAATAAAATTGGGGAAAAATTGGACCTTGGTGGGCGCCAAACTAATTTATCATCTGGGAAGGCGCCCGCCACCCCTACGCAGACGCCTGCCAGCACCCAGCCAGCCACCTGCAAGCCCTCCACCAGCCGCCTGTATGCCCAGGCAGGCACCAGCGGGCCCGCCGCCAGCCCCCTGCCACCCAGCCAGGCATCTGCAAGCCTCCTGCCAGCCACCTGCCCACCTGCCAGTCCCCCACCTGCTTGCTTGCCTCCTGCCAGCCCTCCAGCCGCCAGCCTGGGCCCTGCCACCCACCTGCTTGCCCACCCAGCCGCCAGTGCTCCTGCCGCCAGCCCCCAGCCTCCAGCCCACCTGCTTACTCCCTGGGTCCCAGCCAGATGCCTGCCACCCACCTGGGTCCTTGGCCCACCCTGCAACCAATCAAAAATTCCCCTGGGGTACAACAAATCAAATAAGTCCCTGAAATCAGGGGAAAGTGCAGAAGACAAAATTCCCCCTCCAGAAGAGGGCAGGAATAATGATTCAAATTTTAAAAAAAAAGTTTGCAACCAACCAATTAGGTGCAGAATCACAGGCCACATGGACAAGGCTAAATTCCAACCAAAACAATGTTCTTGGCACCAAAATAACTTTTGAAAAGGAATTGACTCCCAACCTTCACCTAGCACCAGGGCAGCATGAAACTATTGGTTCATCTCAAGAATTTATCAACCAGCCACAGATAGAAGGAGAATAGGAATTTGACCATCTTCCCAAGCCCCAATTGCCATTCCTACTTTCCAAACTTCTGGGATCTTCCATCCCCTGTTTTTCCCTCCAAATTGCAAATCTTTTCACAGGGGAGAGGACTATAAATAAAGGATCCCACCTCAGTAATAGCTTGTACTGTTTTTGAGATTAATACCCTCAATAAAGTGAAATTCAACTTACAACTAAAAGTTAAAACTACCAATCAGCCCCTGCCAATCCTCCAATCCAAGGAAGATGAACCACCTCATCTTCACAGCTGTGCTCACAGCTTGCCTTGGGATTGGAGGCTACCAACAAGGTTCAGAGTTCTTTGGGCCCTCCCCTGATGGACTAGGTCATGACAACGCTACAATCCTGGTCAACTGAACTCATCCCAGACTGGACCCTGGCCTCCCCTGGTGTCTCCATATTCTACACTCTCTATTGCAATGTACACGTCCATGTACTACATCTTGACCTACTTTGCCGGGAGCTTTGGGAGATACAACATACATACAAAGGTCTTCTGCTGGCTAATGACTGTGCATCCTATTGTTACCGCCTTGACTGGGTTAAAGTTCACCAACCTGCTGCCCTACATCCTGCAAGTGGTACCTATCATAACTGGGTATTACAACAGAGGACCAGGAAGAATTATCAAGTACATCCCAGACCAAAACACCTATCTAGTGAAATCCCAAGGTACCAAAACCCCCGTTGTCAAGAAGTACCACAGAACCTGTCTCCGCCCTAGAAAAGAAGAACACTCAACCAGACTGGTACTAGCTAGCCAACAACTCCAGAAACATCAGGCAGCAGCTGTTGACAAAGCCCCCCCTGATGTACCAGAAAACATCTTAAGGAGGGGTGTCAAGGATCTGGATGTACAAGCATTCTGGATACCGCCAACCTACTCAACATCCAGTCATTTCCTGATTTGGTGCCCTTCCAATATACTGTTTGACATACCAGGAATGGTAACCAAGCAATATCACCTGACTATCCAAGTATCCAGTGGCTTGAACCCATCTTGCACATGACCAACCCCTAGGTTCAATCCAACTAAACCTCTGCCACAGCCAAGTCTATATAAGTCTAAAGTATCAACCAATAAAATATACTTCTCTTCTTTTTTAATTCCATATTTGAAGCTTCCCCAAAAGGCGCTCCTTATCACCTGCAAGAAGATAACAATTTCTGGGCATAAACTTGCTTTATTAAGATTTCAACAGTGAGGAGGGATTCCCCCCTCACTAATTATACTTACTGGTAATTTAGTGGCCTTTTGTGCCACCAGAGAACTGATGGCATCAATTTCAGTTGAACTTACAATTTTCACTGGAATTCGCATACTTGGGCCAGGGGGTGGGTGCTCATTGGTTGGTATAACATATACATTTCTTGAACTGCAGCATGCCAAGGTGCCACATATTTATAGATCCCACAAGATATTGATCGCCTGATTGCGCAATCAAACAATTGCGCTCCTGATGTAACATTTCCCAATAGTGAGAGGCCCAAATTCAATAATAGAATCAAAGCCAGGGATTTGAGGCTCATGTGCCTCTCAAATCCTGGGATATTTTTTAGTTGAAAGGGGGGTTTTCTTGCTCTGGGAGATACTTGGTAGGGGTTCCCAAGCTGTGGGGTTTTTTCCTCTAGGAAGACCAGCTGGTTGTCAAGGGCATTTTGGGCCCTGGCATCATCCCCTACCATAGTTGAGCTTGCAGAGCACAACTCTTTATTCCAAGATTTGTATTCCTTCAACAGAGTAGCAGTGTTCTCAAGGTTGGATTCTGGTTCCCAGGTATTCTCTGCATCAGGGTACCCTTTCCATTTGATCAGGGAATGGGGTTTTTGGTATCAGAGTTTGTGTCCCAGGATGGCTTCAACCTTGTTTTCTGTGAAGCTTTCTACTTTAATGGGAGGGGGAGCTGTTCTCACTATCTGGTGCAGGAGAGAAAATCCTTTCTTTTTTGATAACAGGGGGAGGTGGAATACGTCATGAATCTTCCATCTGGGGGGGCAGTTCTAGTTGGTAGGCTACAGTGCCAATGCATTGTAAGACCTTGTAAGGACCTGTTTGTTGGGGGCTCAAGCTAGCGCAAGGGGCAGTGGTCTTGATGTTCTTTGCGCTGAGGTACACAAGGTCTCCTACTTTAATTGGGGGGCTAGGGCTTTGTTTCTTGTTGGCAAAATCCTTGTATACTTGTACTGCTCTTCTCAGGTTCTTGGCACATTCTTCTTGGCATGTATGGATGTTGCTGACCTAGTCTTGTCCTTCTGGGTTGTTGGCTTCCTCTGTGAGAGGGGCATCCCATGTGGGGTTGAATTTGTAGTTGACTTTGAAGGGGGACATACTGGTGGAGCTGTGGTCTTGGTTGTTGTATGCAAGCTGAGCCATTGATAGCTGTGTTACCCAGTTTTTCTTTTCCAAGTTAACGTAGCATCATAAGTATTGTTCAAGGACCTGGTTTACTCTCTCAGTCTGTCCATTGCTCTGAGGGTGATATGCGGTAGACAAAAATCTTTTTATTCAAAAGTCCTTTAGGATTTGGGCCCAAAACTTGATGGTGAATTGTGGGCATTTGTCTGAGACCACTTCTTGTGGGAGTCCATGGTTCATGAATACTTGGTTCTGGAATAGGGTGGCAGTTCCCTTTGCTGTTACTTTAGTTGTTGTTGGAATGAAGTGAGCCATTTTGGTGAAACAATTGACAATTACAAGGATGGTGTTGAATCCTTTTGAATTGGGTAGCTCCACAATGTAGTCCATGGATACTGACTTCCAAGGGCTTTCTGAAATCTGAAAGGGGTTGTAGTAATTTTTCTGGCTTTTCCTTGCTTAGGCTTGGTACGTCCACATGTCTTGCAACCACTGAGGTATCCTTCAATTTCTGGCTTCATTCTGGGCCACATGTAAGTTCTCTGGATCCCTTTGAGAGTCTTTGTACGCCCAGGGTGTCCTGACATGGAGGAGTTGTGGTATTCCTTCAGTATCTCTAAGAGCAGTGGACCTTCTGATACGTAGGTGCGTTCGTGTAGCTGCAGGGTAATTCCATGTAAAGAGTACCCTGTTTGGTAGTATTGACTGTTGATATCTTTATTTGAGTCTTCCATGATGGAAATGCAGTGCTGGTCTACGGTCTGAGCTAATTGGATTTCTTGCCTTCTACTGGCTAGTCTCAGGAATAGAAGCATTGGCTCAATCATGTTTGGGGACAGCAAGGATTTGGTGTTGAATTCTTAAATCTCTTTGGCACTAGGAAAAATGTTGACTCTTTGGCTTAAGGCATCAGGTACAATGTTGATCTTGCCAGGCTTGTAGCTGATTGATAAGTTGTAATCTTCTAGGAATAGGGCCCAACTAGCTTGTTGCTGATTCAGTTATTGCAGTTTGAAGAAGTATGTCAGGTTCTTGTGATTGGTCATGATTCTCACTGGGTGATTAGCGTCACACAAGTATCTTCTCCAATATTTCAAGGACTGGATGATAGCAAGAATCTCTTTATTGTAGATGGGGTAGTTTAACTTAGGTGGCGTGAACTTCCTCAAGTATTAAGCTACAGGATGCAGCTTACTATTATACCACCCCTGAAGCAACACCCCTCCCAATGTAAAGTCAGAGGCATCTCTCTCCACAATGAAGGGCTTATTGTAAACTGGCATTGCCAAGACAGGGGCAGAAACAAAGGCGTTATTTAGTAACTCAAAGGGAGATCTGGCAGTGTCATCTCATACAAAAGGGGTGTTTCTCAGAGGTGAGGAGGGTCAAGGGCAAGTAGACAGAAGAAAATTTTGGACAAATTCATAGCAGAAGTTTGCCAGGACCAGGAAACTTCTGACCTCCTTGCAGTCCTTAGGTTCAGGCCATGACATCACAGCATCTATTTTATCAGGTGTCATTAAAAGCCCTCCTTTCAGTACATTGTAGCCCAAGAACTCTACTTCCTCTTGGAAGAACTCACATTTATTGAGTTTAAAAAAGAGTCTGTCTTCCTTGAAGCATTGTAGGACAGCTTGAAGGTGTTCAACATGTTCTTCAGGGGTGCAACTGTAGATGAGGATGTCATATAAGCAGGCTATACAACACTGATCTTTGAGTCCTCACAAGACCATGTCCATCATAGTTTGAAAGGTTCTAGGCGCATTGCACAACCCAGACAACACAATTAAGTATTTGTAGAGAACTTGTCTAGTCTTGAAGGCAGTCTATTATTTATCACCAGGCCTGATCTGGATCTTCTTAAAGGCATCCCTTAAATCAACCTTTGAGAAGATGTTGGCTCCTGTAAGCTGATCTGAGAGGTCTTTGGCATTGGGTACAGGGTATCTGTTTTTTAAAGTGATGCTGTTTAGGTCCTGGTAATTGTCACAAGGACGTAGATTACCGCCCTTCTTTTTAACAAACAGTAAAGGGGATGAACAAGGAGATTTGGAGATCTGTATATATCCCTTCTTCAACATCTTGTCCAAGTACTCTCTTAAGGTGGCTTTTTCCTTCATGTTACAACTGTAGACAGGTCCATGATTAGGTTGGGTTTTGGGGAGGAGGTCAATAGCGTGGTTGAACTGGCTGTGTTTAAGCAAGGCAGTGGCTTCTTCTTATGAGAAGACAGACTCCCAAGGCTTCAAACATTCTGGGATCTCAGCTTTGCAGGATTTCATGGTGATGTTGTTTAGCTCAGGGGCCTGCTGAGGGTTCAAGAAGGGAACATCTAAGGTTTGGCTTCTTCTTCTGAGAAGACAGACTCCCAAGGCTTCAAAATTTTTGGGATCTCAGCTTTGCAGGATTCCATGGTGATGTTGTTTAGCTCAGGGGTATGCTGAAGGTTCAAACAGGGAGCCTCTAAGGTTTGGCTCTAATGAGTGACAGTCACCTGATGGTTCTTCTAGTCCAAGTTCAATGGTGGTCAACCCACCATTCAAACCCTATCACTACAGATTTTGGGAAGCTTTTCCATGACGTGGAATCTGGTGGGCAGGAACTTCCATTTAAACTTCAGGGAGACAGAAGCTTTGCATTTGTGGAAAAGGTCTGTTGTCTTGTTACCCAAGGTTACCAGTTGAGAGATTCCCTGGATTGGTACACCCAGTTTCTTAGCTAGACTATGTTCCATGTAGTTGAGGGTTGCCCCACTGTCTAGGAGGGCTACAGTGTTTATCTCATGGTCATGATAACATAAAGTAGTCTCAATGATAGGATAATACTAGGAAGTGTTGTTTATTGCTGAAATGGTGGCTCCTTGGGATCTGTTAGAGCAGCTAGTACAATCCTTGGATAAAAGCCACTCTGGTGGCAATAGAAACATAGCCCACTTCTGATGTGGTGTTGGTACTCTTTGGGGGTCATGTTCAAACGGGGTCTACTTGCATCAGGGGTTTGATTGTTACAGGGTTGCCCAGCGTGATATCCTTGTGGTTGGCTGAAGTCCATTCCTCTGGCAATTGCCAGGAGCTTGTCTTTGGGGAGGTCACATCAGTGGTGTCTCATTAGGCTGGCGTGGTGTGGGTTCAGACCAGTTCTGAAATGCAGGCCTGATATCTCTTCAGGGATCTTGGCGGCCTCTGCAAGATGTAGGAATTGTTGTATGTAGGTCTCCAGGTTGTCCCTTCCTTGGGTCAGGTGGATGAGCCCCATATAGGCTTGAATCTTGGACCCAGCAGGGGTGGTTGCAGAGTTCATTCTCTCCAGGAATTGGTTGTAGGAGAGTGTGAGGTCTGGGTCTTCCTCTAGGCTGATCAAGAAAGTTTCTCTGGCGTCATTCTTCAGTTGGGCGGCCACAATCATAACCTTCTGAGCGTTGTCTCTGAAGCTCTTGGGGTGGGTATGGAAAAGGGCATTGATCATGATCATTCCTTTTCTGAAACCAGCCAAGTCCATTATTGACAGGTCAGAAAAGGTTGTAGGGGTAGCAGTATTTTGGTTTGAGGTGGAGATGATCACAGTCTGGACCTGGGATGGCTTGGCAACAATTTATTCTTGGCTTTTGTTTATTTCTTGGTCATATACTGTCTTAGGTAGTAAGCTGAGGTCAAAAATAAAAGCATAAAAGATGCCCCTATAGCCAAAGAAGAATAGGGGCCCAGGGTTACTAGTTTTGATATGGTTGATATACTGTCACAGCCCATACCAGAGTCAAACTGGACTCCCACGGGAGAGGCAGGCTGGGCCTGGAAGGCCATGTACACAATAGGCGCAATACAGATCAGGTAGTTGAATGCAGTAGCTAGGGAACACCAACTCCCAGTTTAGGCACAACCTGATTGGCCATCCTCAATACTGTGATATAGACAAAACCCAACTTACTGAAGTCCTGGGCAGGAGTCACAGTTGACAGGGGGGAGTAGGAGGAATATCCAGCATGGAGGGCTAAATGATCACTCTTGGTGGCCAGGAGGAGCAGATATGTGAGGTTGTAAAGTGTAGTAGAGTTACAAATAAACACAAACAGAATAGTTATATTGGTGCAAAAGTAGATAGATATTGCAAGAAAATAAGAAATCCTGAGCATAAAGTAATTTATTTTAAGATGTCAACAGTGAGGAGGGCTCCTCCTCCTCACTACTTATACTTACTGGTAATTTTGAGGGCGCTTGTGCCACCAGAGAACTGATGGCATCAATTTCAGTTAAACTTTCAATTTTGACTGGAATTTGCATACTTTGGCCTGGAGGTGGATGTCCGTTGGTTGGTATAGCAGGAACCTTGCTTGGGCTGCAGCAAACCAAGGTGCCACTGCTATTTTAAATCCTGCAAGCAATCAAGCGCCCAATTGCGCAATTGAACAATTGCGCTACCAATGTCTTGTTTTCTGATAGTAAAGATGGCAAAAAATTGTTACTGTAATCAAAGCCAGGGATTTAAGGCTTGTGTGCCTCTCAAATTCTGGGCCATTTTTTACTCAAAAGGGGGTTTTCTCACTCTGAGAGACAATTTGGAAAGGTTTCCAGGCTGCGGGTTGCTTGGCCTCTTAGAAGGCCAGCTGGTTGTCCAGGGCTTTCTGGGCCCTGACAATAAGATTTGGGTTAAGGATATCTTAGGTGAGGGATTGCCACATCAAATTGGTAGCACTCCTAGTTGGGTGATAGTGCCTGCAATGCTGCATTGGCTATAGGATCCTCCATATTATTGGATATATCATGGTACGCCTCTACAAGTGCCCCCTGTGTATTGTGAGATATGTTTGTGCTCAGGGGAGTAATATCAGCTGAACCACCCCTCTTACCCCCTGATTGTTGTCTGAGACCAAGATCAGAATTTGTAAGAGATCTGGAAAGTTGTGTACAAAGCTTTTCTGAGTAGGTATGGTGTGGTAGGGGCACAATTGGTTACAGTGGAGTCTTGTGGTGTTTTCTTGGGCATCTCTGAGCTGGTAGGTATGATTGCTGTAGACAGCAGCCACTCAGAAGGGCCCAAGGTGATTGGGTTCAAGTTTTGCAGAATTGAGGTTGAGGGTGTGTTATGGTCCACATATTGAGTGGTTTTGCAGGCAAGGCTAATGTTGGACAAGAGAAAGTCTAGTAGCTTTTGACAGGTAGAGGCCTGGTAGGTAACATGAGATAATAGGAAAGGTAAGGACTCCTAGTAGGTAACATTGGCTACAAGAGGAAGAGGTTGAACCAGCCCAGCAGGTAACATTGGCTGTTGGGAGTTGGTTTGGTGTTTACACTCAGTAGGTAATATGGGATACTGGGGTAAGGAATGGAGCAACCCAGTATATAACATGAGCTAATGGGGGTGCTAGTTGATAGGTCTGAACCTAGTAGGTAATGTTGGCTGCTGGGAAGGATGATGGCTCTTTCCCCCAGAAGGTAACATTAGCTTCTGGGAAGAATAGGCAATGCAGCTTAGCAGGTAACATTGGATGCTAGTGTACTAGATAGTGTCTGGCTCTGGTAGGTAAAAAAGGACTACCAGGGAAATAATGGCTCTTCTACCCAGTAGGTAACTGGTGAATAATAGGGCTGAAGAGTGATACAGTCTAGCAGGTAACCTTGGCTGCTAGGATATTGGTCAAGAGGTTTGAACCCAGTAGGTAAAGGGTGGCTACTAGAGCTGGAAGGACAGACAGTGTAGTAGGTAACAAAGAGCTACTAGAAGAGATGGGCTGAGGTAGATCAAAAAGATCCCTTGGCTGCTTGTAGGAGATCTGTAAGTGAGGTCCTTACTTAAAAGACTGGTAAGGAATCCTTGCTTGTGTTTTCCTGGAGGCTTTGGGGAGGTCCTGAAGCTACCATTAGGGGCAGGTGTATGCTCAGGGGTGTCATAAGGGTGGCTTCTTGGGGAAGCAGCTGCAGAACTTGATGATAATCAGGCCTCTGGGAAGTAAATTTGGTTACTTTGTGCCTGAAAGCTCAGGACTAACCACCTGGGTGAGTAAAAACAAGTGAACAGACATGAGGATTGTCTGTGTTTGATGGCCTATAGTGACAGTCACTTGCAAGGGCCCAGTCAAACACTAAAATACTTGAGGAAGACTTATTGACTGAGTCTGAGACATTAATATGGGGACTGAAAAGTGGAACTTTGGTGGTTCATAGGAAAAGATTCTAGTGAAAACTAGGAAGAAGGACTGGATGATCACTATATGAGAGGGGGGCTAAACTAACTAAGTTTGACTCCCATCCCAGGGGAAGGATTTACCAGGACTCTATCCAGTGCAAGAATGGGATGACCTCTTGAAGTGGCGTCCACAAGGAGGATGCAGCAGAAAATTAGGGGAAGTAGGAATCCAAGCCCATCAGAATCATCCCGCTAAGCAACCACAAAGCGCGCTTGGGAGCAGACTCTTGGATGCCTGGACCTTCCTCTGGGGCCCAAGAAACTAGGTCCTCAGAGGGGAGGGGAATTGGGGGAGCCAAGCTTGGGGAAATTGAAGGGACTGGATTGAGGGCAGACAGATTGAGGTTGTCACAAGTGAGACTTCTCACAACGTTCTCACTGGTAGCCAGAAAATCCTTGGAGCGCCCAGAGATATCCTCAAACATGTGTGTAAATGGGGTAGGGTTGCTCCCAACCTGGTGAAATGAATATGTAATACAACTCCAAAAGATTGGGAGAGTTAGTCCATATCATCACCAAAACAGGTGTCAGGGTAAAGACTACAAACTTCACTAAAGAGATTAGTATTTGGAGCAGAAGGAAAACCAAACTTGATGCTTTTACAACTTATATGAAGCAGAAAGAAAACCAAAGGAACAGTTATCAACTTTTGAACCAAAAAAAACAAAAAAATGTCATTTTTCAGATTTTTGGAAAGGAGAGAAAACCAAGGAACTGTTTTCTGCTTTTCAAATTAGAAACTGGTGGTCTGGGAGAGGCAACAACCACAGGACATATGCTTTCAATAAGAGCAAGAGGTGCTAATCATAGTTTATATGAAGCCAGAAGACAATGAAGCAAATGGTAAGCAAAATCAAACTTAAATTAAGCAATTATATGAATTATAATAATAATTTTTAAAGTCAAACTAGGTTTTTGAAAGTGGAAGAGGTAAGCAGGTTAATTAATACTAACTTCAACTCTAAGCACTTTGAAAGTAACACCAGGAGCCAGGGAAAGGAGGCAAAGGTAAGTAATGACAAAGTGAATACTAACAAAGCTAGGAAACAATAAAGGGCCTGAAAAAAAGACCCAAGTGTCCAAACAATCAATTTTTTAAAATTATAAACTTTAATCTGATAAAATGAGCAAGCAGGGGATTGAAAATCCCCTGTCTTGCTTTAAGGAAAATTAATTTGAATTTGAAGGTCAGCTGACCTCAGTCAGTCATTTAATTGGGTGGTATAGAATTTTTGTCAGTAATTTCAGGGAGCTTGGATGGTTTATCATCAATTTCTGACCCAACCTCTGATTGCCTAGTGTCTAGAGGACACTTCTGGATGCCATTAATTTCAGTTGGAATGGATTTTGTTGATTTAACCAAAGCTTGACCTGATTGCTTGGACTTAATCAATTTTAAATGTGGGCAAGCCCAAGCCAAAAAATAATCCAAATCAATCAGAGATTCCTACCAAGTAGGAACATAGTTCAGAGCATCAAAATTTGCCACCTGGGAAGGATATGCCAACACAAATCTCTCATCAACTGTGTGGGCTAAATCCTCAAGAGAATTAAGGGGCTTGGCTGATTTCTGAGCAGATTTTTTTGGTATGATGCAGGAAGATTGTCCTATCCATAGCAAGGGGGGAGTGGCTTTAAAATCACAGCAAAGACTAGTTGAAGGACAGGAGGATCTTAGAAAGAATGGAACCTAGGTGGTTCATAGTGTGTACTAGTTGATGGACTGGAAAGAACTAGCTGATGAACTGAAAATGAATAACTGAAGGACTAAAAAATAACCAAGAAGAACTAGCAAGAAGCAGCAGTAGGAACAGAAGGACTAGTGGTCTGTAGAAATGAGCCAAGGTTTTGTCAAATCAATTTGCTGAGGTGAAAAATGCAGTATGCTTTGCCTTGGTTTAGTAGCAAAAATCAAGAAGGAATGTAGATGGAAGTGTGAGTAAGGATTTTATTTATTAAGTTCCATGGGTAGATAACATATGTGTCCTATGAGAGCTGGATATAATTTTTTTTGGTAGGACATTTTCCTTGGACTTTACTATATTAGTAAATATATAGGGAAAACGTTGAAGAGGACCAAAAAACAATTTAATAGTGTTCTAATATTTAAATTGGTCAAGGTTGAATTCAGGGAAGACTGATTCTGGAACAGTGAACCAGTTAACCCTTTGGTGCGCAAAGAGGTGTCACTTTGAGCAGTTTGAGCGGTGGAAATTAATTTCCTAGTTGGATTGCAGTAGAACTTCAGACATGGTCTAGTTTTGTGCTCTACATTCATTGGTTGAGTTCCAGCAGGTATCCTGATGAATATGATTGGTTGAAAGCCAAAATCTTAAATTATAAGCAAGAAAACAGTGAATTATTACTTATAGCTTTTGAGAAAGTAAGTATGTAGCTTAAGTTATTATAGGAAAAAGTGAGCGACAATAGTTTAAGCTTTTGAAAAAATTCATTCTGAAGGCGGAACCTTTGAGAAAATGACACTATAAGAAGTAGGCTAGCTGGAAAGTTACAGGGTCTTTTGGGTCTCTACCAGAGGGTTTTCAGAAATCCTTTGATTGCAAGCAAGAGCTTGGTTTGGCGTTGGATCTTCATCTTAATGGCTACACATCTGGTTGGTTTGCAGTAACCAGATGTCTTCTAGAGTGTTAGGAAGTCCTTGTTGAAGGGGTAGCTGTTCAAAATATCTCTAAAACAGTGTAAAATAAGAAGGTTTCTAAGGGGATGTTCCTTCTGTTAATAAAGTCTATCTCACTCCCTATTCTCCTTTCTTGTGACATGGAACTCCCCTAGTGAGAATGATTATGGAGTTGGTTAAGAGGAGCAGAAGATAAAGAATCTGAGTTTGTTCACTCATGGAAAATGCTAGGCTGGGAAATAAGTAATGTGGTATCTAAAACCTTGAGATCCAGGATACTGTTGTACCAAAAATTATCATGCAAACATCCCCCATAGATGATGGAGCTGCTTTGGTGGCCCAGGCATTGCTTTGAAATATGTTTCTCCTAGTTGTCAGTTGCAAATAATGATTAAGGGGAATGAATGAGCATACCTGAGGATGACAACCCCAACCCAGTTGGTCCTGGCTATGACTCAGGACACACAATGGGTACTGGTGAACAGGAATTTCACAAGGTATAAACAGGATCATCTATAGCATATCATGTCTCAAGGTGTCTTGTTACCCCTTAATCTGTTCTTGTTCCAGATTGTGGGCCTTAGCCTATCATTAGATAGTGAAAGCGTGACTGTGAGGGGTGGTTTACTTGGGGCAGTTGGTTTCAACTTGCCCTTATCTACTCCTGCCATGCCATCAGGGGTATCAAAGGCCAACACACTAGGGCTGTCCCCATGCTGCGTTTGATTCTGGATTGTAAAATGAGTAGCACAGTTGGGAGATGTTCTTTCCAGATGGTGTTTGGGTGCTCTTAAGACAATTTGGCAATTAGTTGAACCAGGGAACCCTTTCAGGCGTTCCATTTGCTCATTGGCTTGTGGGTGGCATGGCATAGTGACTTTTTACTCAAGCACATTTTTTCACAGTGCACTTTCATGATGCTACCCATGAGTTCAGACCTGCTATCAGTGATTTGTTGCTTGGAGCGCCTAAAACAGGTCACTATTTTCCTACCACTGAACCAAATGATAGTGGTGTGTTTGGTAGTTTCCCAAGCTACCAGCCAGTCTGTGAAGTAATTGATGGCTATGATGATGTTGTCAAAACAGCAGGCTCAACCTGCCAGCAAGGCTCCAAACAAGCGGGTTTGTGACCTGCAATCCAATTACCCGGCCACACAAAGCCAGACTAGGAAGTCAACTCAAATTAACAAATCCAACAACATGAACAGACAATGATCCCTTATGGTGGATACCTTGTTTTGGCGCTTGACTCATTACCAGGATCAAGCCACCCCCTTCACCATCCAGCCATGTGATCAACACAATCATGTTCTGTTATCCTTGATTCACATTGACTATATAATCACTATCTCTCAATAAAGATTATTATCTAGCTTCTAAATATTTTTCCCCTTGTAACTCTGCTAAAACAGCACAGTTATGACAATGTACCTTTCACCCTAACTTATCTTTGGGTAGGGGCACCACAATGTCAAGGGCCCACTGTGCAAAGGGTTATATTGTAATGATAGAGTTGCTGCAAAATTCAGAGGTGTTCAAAAATTAGGTATAAAATTCCAAATGCTCAAAGCATTGGTAATTAGTCAATTTTTTAAAGTTGAAATGTGCATGCAAAAATCTCCAAGCAAAGGCATGGTTAAAATGAAGCCTAGGAAAACTAAAACAGACAACAAGAAAATAAGAGATTGATAGATTGTCACTGGATTTTTCAAGTAGAGAATCTCACAAATCGATCTGAAAATTTCATCAATTTTGAGATCAGGGGTGTTAAATAACAGAGCAGGGTCACAGACACCGCAAAATTTGTGCTACAGGCCACATGGTATCTCACGGGCATGTACACAAGGAGAAGCTCAATATTCTGTAAAATCTGTAAAACTTAAACTGTAAAACTAGTGTTAATTTATGGTGTTTATTGAATTACTGAAGTATTTATAGTGAATTTTCAGATGATATTGAGTTTGGAAATAATGCTGACATGACAGGGGAAATTTTTTGTCACCATGCTTCCAGAATCAATCAAAAATTGTATGAAATCATAAATTGTTTTTGGGGCCAAAAAGTAACAAATTACTTGTTTTTGCATATTTGGCAGCTTTTTGGGCACAATTGAGGATTCTGACAATTTTTTTTAGTGTAAGTTGCTACAACCCATTTGTTGTAAATGGTCTGATTTAAATCACCAAGGTTCTTGAGGTTTTTTTTGAACAGGCTGTTGTTGCTTTTTTGAGGGCAAGTGATTCTGACCATCATGTCACTATCTGTAACATTACCCTCTTCTTTTGAGAGGGGGGATACACCCTCTTTTTCTGACAGCTGATAGAGAGTAGTTCTTTTGAGCAGGTGATAGTTTCATGGAAGACAGCTTGGGACCTGTGGGGCCCACTGCTCTAGGATTCTTAGTGTGAAAGTTGCTAAAAAAGGCAGAAGCATTGAGACAATCCTGGTGGGGTATCCATGAATTTTCTGAGTTGGATGAGCTCTTTCAGGATACTAAATACTGAAGTTGCTTTATTAACAGGCAGGAAAAAATTATAACTTCAAGTTTTTATTCTGGCTCACCTTCTACTATTACTGGATCAGGGGTGACTACTGGGGGTCCTTCATACTTGGTGAGGAGGCATTCATGAAAGGTCTTGAGAATCTTGAAACTAGGGGGAAGATCCAGTTGGTATGCAGCCACGCCAATACATCTTAACACCTTTAATAGTCTGATCCTCTTGGGGCCCAACTTACAACATGAGAGCTTTAGCACATGTGGCAGGATCAATCATGAAAAGCTCTCCTGGTTGGTAAGTGGGACCCTCTTGTCTCTTGCAGTTGGCATACACTTTGTAAGTTGTCACAGTGTGGACTAAAGTTCCTTTAATCTGGAATGGGTGTCTTGTAAATTATTTTGCCATTTCTGCTGCATGGGCTATTGGGCTTTCTAGCCTTGGGCCCACGTTACACTGGGGGTTATAGCTGTAATTAGAAAAGAACAGTGATACCCCTGACAACAAGTGTGGGCATTTTTGGATGCAAACTGAGCTACAGGGAGCTTGTTTATCCAGTTTTATTGTTATGCATATGTTTAAAAACAAAGTATCATTTCTAGGTTTTGGTTCAACCTCTCTGTCTGAATGTCTGATTGGAGATGAAAGACTGTCAATCTACAGAGCTTTACACCCAGAAGTTTTGTCAGTGCTTCCCAAAACTGGGCTATGAGCTTAAGACCTTATTGCTAACTATTTCTACTGGGAAGCCATATACCAAGAAATACCTGTCAATGAATAGTTTTCCATATCCACTGAAGTGATGGTAGTGCAACAAGGGATAAAATAGCTCATTTTGGTAAATCTGTCTACTACTACTATGATTGTGTCAAAACCTTGGGATAAGGGGAGTTCTACAATGAGGTCTACTGACACTTAGGATCATAGTCTGTCTACTGGTTAAAGGGGGAATAAGAAGCCAATCTGTTTGAGTCTGCTAGGTTTGGCGCAAAGGAAATGTAGGCACACTTTCAAGTACTTGGCTACAACCATGGTAATACCTTTCCAATTGAACTGACACATTATAATTTTCACTGTCTTATTATTTCCTTGGTGACACACTATCACAGCCCATAACAGAGTTTGGATGGACTCCCACAGGGGAGGAGGGCTGGGCCTGGAAGGCCATGTACACAATAGGTGTGATTCTGACCAGGTAGTTTACTGCAGTAGCTAGTGGATGCCAACTCCCAGTATGAGGCAAAACCCGATTGACTAGCCCCAATGCTATGATATAGACAAACCCCAATTTACTGAAATCCTGAGCAGGAGGCGCCTTGGGTGGAGGAGAAGTAATAGGAATCTCCATCATACTAGGTGGGAAAGTCACTCTTTGGTGGCCAGAAGGGAGATCCATATGGTGGGGATGGAAGAACTCAAAGTCAATGACAAAATTTGGCTTAACCAAAGTGACAAGAGCAGAGCCAGGAGGGAACATATAGGTGCGGTTGTATTGTGTAGTGGATTTGCAAATTGATGCAAAAAGAATGATTATATTGGTGCCAAAATAGATAATTCTGCAAGGAAATAATTGATCATGGGCATAAAGTTGTTTATTTAAGATGTCAACAGAGAAGAAGGCTTTTCCTCCTCACTACTTATACTTACTGAGGAATAATTAGCCTTTTGTACCACCAGAGGCCTGATGGCATCATTTCTAGTGATACTTGCAAATGTCTTAGAAATTGTGTACTGGGACTTGGGGGGAAGGGCATTGGCTGGTATATCATGATCATGGGTTTGACTGCAGCATGCTGAGGTGCCACAGTGTCACAAGTGACAAAATTCTGTTGACCATGCTCATAGGAAAACCTCAAATACAGGATTTGAACCCTGATACCCTGCAGGCTGCCAGCCTGCAGGACCAGCCGCCCAGCGCCTGCAGATTTCCAGACTCAAACCAGAGGGGGATTTGACTTTGGGGAATCTTCTAAGGCTTGATGAACTAAAAATACCTGTATCAAGATTCCCCATGCCAAGGGTTCCTGTTAACCCAACCAATGAGAGGGAGGTCCAAGCCAAAGATCCCTATATACCCCAGGCTTTACAGAAGGAGAAACAAAGAAACTTCCCATAGAACATGTGCCACCAAGGGATGGCCAACCCCATGACCTGAAAGGAAATTTGGGTATTCTCAGTTCAAACCAGTCAATGAATTAACTCCCGCAACAGATGCCACCAAGGACTGGAAAAACCTGGTAGATGGTAGCGCCAGGCCCAAAGGAATTTGTAAAAGTTTACCCATGAAGATGAGCATACTTATACCCTGGACTGCCAGGAAGTTGCCCATTGCCATTCTTGCAATAAATTGACATGAACCTTTGGTTCAAACAGGTTATCCCATATTTGATTTTAGTTCTATTTCATCTGCAGTCCACCTCCTGCGGCTCTGCACCTTCCGCTTACTCAACCCAAGAAACCACGTACCAGCCATCCAAACTCTATTGTCCATCAGGAGCTCCCTTTGGCCCAGTACATTTAACTTTATACCCATCCAACTTGGCATATTTGGAGTTCACCCTAGAGAAAATCCTAATCTACAACTCAGAGGCTAGAACTAGAGAGACAGACACAATTTACAGAGAAGGTTTAAAGCTCTGTGGGCTGCCATTAGCCCTGAATCAGGATGTTTTTCCCAGACTGTCAAAAAGGAAGCCTGTGTGCAGGCAAACCCCCTCCAAAGCCTGGAGAACCTGGCCCACACAGTAGATGAGCGCTTTGTGTTGGCCTTCACGGGTGAAACCCCAATCCCTTCTCTGGAGACCCCTCCAACTGTGGAAGAGACCCTAATCCAGCTGGATTGTTTGCTTTCCTGGTGCTGTCCTGTTTTGAGACAACTGGAGAGCCAACAGAAAAACGCGGGCCACCGGGCACCAGGTGTGCCTAACCTGCTGCCCAGGGAAATTGGTTATAAAATCCCACAGTCAGCGGAATCCCAGGAAAGCAATTCCTCCAGTCCAGAAGTCCCCTGGACCAAAATAATTGAGTTTGGGAGCTCTCCAGTTGGGACATCAGAGGAAAGCATTAGGGGTAATGTGCACCCTGAGTCCCCGGAAGGTTCCTAGCCAATCAGTTAACTGTACCCTACACCCGGTACCTGCTGACCTTTTTTTCTTGGTCCCAGACCATGGGGAGATTGTGAAGTGATTTTCAACTGGCTCCCCTTTATATTGCTTTCTTATAACCCCTTTTAAAAAACCCTGGCCTTATCACCCCCCATTGCATATAATGGAAGCATGGGCTGCCAGGTCCCTTGATTACCAATTCCAATTATTGAATAAAACTCCTGACTTTGCAAATCCTTTTGTGTTTTGAAGTTTTATTTTTTAATAAAGGTTATTGTCCTGACTCCTGCCGCTGTCTTCCCTCCTGCTTCTGTCTGGTTTGTCTGCCTGCTTGCCCGTCTTCCCTAATGGCTGCCTGCCTGTGGTTTTCTGTTGAGAATCAATCCAAGAGGATCCAAAATTGGCCCAAGTTCTTGATATTCCCCCAGTACTCACAGACCATCTGCCTGGAAGTTTTGGTAGAAAACCCCCTCTGGTACCATGTTGTCTCCTTTATATAAGAGAGCCATGATGGTATTAGTGCCCATCTTCTTATTGTTTTGGTCCACCAGCCCTGGTATTTGGAATAAACTTACTCTGATTGCCCAATTTCCTGGTTCTACTCCTGGTCTGAGGCTAATGCCTTCTGTCATTTCACCCAGGTTCCCGCCATCCTAGCTACATTTTCCCAGTTGCCTTGGTTGGTCCCTTATCCTGAGGGGTTTTCACCTTCTGCCAAATTGGGGACTAATAAACCCTCTTTCTCTGATTTGACAAACCCTCTCCCCACAGCAGTCTCAGCTCCCTCCCTACTCTCCTTGCACCAAATCTCCACTTTGGACTCAGATATCCCTCCCACCCAGGATTGCTCTCTGTGGTTGCTTAATGGAGCCCTAGTTATGGCCCTAGATGCCTACTTCCCTCCCTTTTCTCAGCCAGTCTCCTTTGGGAGGCTCCTTCAAGAAGTTATCCCAGTCTTGCAATGGATGGCATCCTGGTGGTTAGTCCCACCAGGATGGGAGCCAGACTTTGTTAGTCTAGCCCCCCTCTCTTATAGAAGTCACCAAAATCACCAGACCTCCTCTGCTATTCCGCAACAAGTACAGCTACCTGCCTGCATATTTGGTTCCAATGATGCCACCTCTCACCCCGCAACCTAAACAAACCACAAGAATCTGTTACAGCCAACAACTCCACTACCACCCAGATATTTGGAGTGATGTATATCACTCTCACTGGCTTAATTGATTCAATGGTACCTGTGAGCGGACCTTGGGCCCTCCTGGGCAAATTGTTATATTGTGAAGTTAGCCCCATCTTGTGGTGGGTCCTTCCTGCGGGGCTGCAGGCCGTCCGCCTGCAAGTTCCCAAGAACCCCCCACAGGCTGGATCCCTGACATTATGGCAATCTACCTAAACCACTATAACCTGGGCCCCAAGATGTTGATAAATCTTGGGGCATCTTGTATGCAGTTTCTATTGATTTCAGCTTACTATGCATACAAAATAGTTACCAACCTATTGAATAAGCAATACAACACTGAACCAGTACAGAACCAAAGGATGATTGCTTGGCGTTGAGAAGACCAAGACCCTGAATTTGCAGGTTCAGAACTTTATAGTCAATCAGACCACAACCAAGGTGGACATGCCGCAGATGGGGAAGCTCATTTTAGAAGAATCCAGAAGAGCCATGCCAGTCCTCTGCCTCCATTTCCAGGCTAACACAAACTCATACTCCAACAACAATGAGAAAGTCCTTGGGGTGGCTTCCATGCTCTCTGGCAATACCTTAGACTGGTTTGGAAAGGCCACCACAGAGGACATCAAGTTTTTCCTGGACTACTCCCAATTTGAAAGCAAACTGATGGCCACTGGCAACAACCAAGACACCCGACACCACGCCCTCATCAGTTTAATAGACATTAGACAAGGGCACCACACCCTACAAGCCTACACCAATGAGTTCCTTAAACTGAAAGCTAGAAACCAACTGGAGGACAAGTTATAAACCATCCTGTACTACCAAGGAGCCTGCCCTGCCTTGAAGGAACTCCTTAAGCACCATCCCCCCATGCTTGGCCTATATGAATTACTCCTTTTGTGTAGAGGGTTGAGCTTTAACCAGGAAGACGCCCCTTCTTCCACTCAGCTAACAAACCAAGCCCCAAAACCCAACAGACCAGGAATGTCCCCTGAGGAACTACAACATCACTACTATGAAGGGCTGTGTTTCTACTGCCATGAACCTGGCCACCTCACTAAGGCTTGTCCCAAGAAGAGTGGTCCTATGGTTTCCCTAGCACAAATAAACACCTCCACCTAGTCTTAAAAATTCATCCAAGTCAAAGTGAAAACACTCACAGCATCCCAGATTGTTGAGGCTTTCATTGATACAGGAGCTGAAGAAAGCTTTATTGACGCCACACTTACAAAGGATCTAGGACTAAATGCCACCACCAAGGGTGTCAAAGTGATCATGGGAAACAGCTCCCACAACCTGGGATTCAAGTGTGCAACCAAGTTGCCATTGAAAATTGGTCAGAACACCTACCCAGTGCTCCCCATCATCCTGAACAGATTCCCCCACCCCTTGATCCTAGGAGACTCCTAGTCCCAAAGGCACAGCACCATCATGAATTTCTGCAACCAAACAGCTGCCTTGAAGGGAGAAAATTTGTCTGATGTGGCACCATTCCAGCTGGATCTAACCAGTAAAAGACCCAGCACACTCCTGACCCTGAAAATAGAACCCAGTGTGGGGATCCTACCTGCCTCATTGGAGAAGTGAAACCACGTCTTCAGCAAGAAAGAAGCAATCCATCTCCCCAGCCATTCCATTTACAATCACGCCATAGACCTGCTATCAGGAACTCAACCACACCACAGCCCCATCTACAGCTGCAGCCACTGCAAGCAAGTAGCCTTGGAATCATATCTAGAGGACATGAAAAAAAGGGTTTTATCCAGGTGTCAAAGGCCCCTTGCTTGTCACCCATGCTGTTTTAGGAAAGAAAGATGGCAGAATGTGTCCCTGCGTGAACTACCAGAAACTGAACAGCATTAGGTGAAGAATCACTATCTCATCCCCAACGCTGATGACCTTTGTGACGTACTAACTGGAGCACAGGTGTATTTGAAAATTGACCTGAGAGACGCCTTTAACCAGATCATAATCAAGGAAAGAGACAAATACAAAACAGCTTTCAAAACTAGATACAGATTGTACAAATACACAGTAATATCATTTGGCCTGTGCAACACCCCCAGAACTTTCCAAAGGATGCTTAACACTGTCCTAGGCAAGTACCTTGACCAATTTTGTGTTGCATATTTGGACAACATCCTCATATACAGCAAGTCACACAAAGAACACCTCCAACACCTTGACCTTATACTAAAAAAACTCTCCCAGGCCAACTTACACGCCAAGCTGAAGAAATGTGAATTCTTTCAGTCCAAAATAAAATTCCTAGGATATGTAGTGAAGACCAGCGGGTTTTTCATGGCGCAGGACAAAGTGGAAGCAGTAATAGCCTGGCTGGTGCCCAAATGCAGAAAGGATGTGAGAATTTTTTGGGCCTGGAAAATTATTGCAGGGATTTCATCCAAAATTTTCCTCAAATTACACTGCCCCTGACCTGTCTCTGCTCTGAAAAGGTTCAGTTTATTTGGACCCCAGAATACACTACCGCCTTTGAAGCCTTGAAGCTTTCTTTCACATCTGCCCTGTTCCTTGCCATGTCTGACCCATCCAAACCTTTTGTGCTTGAGAAGGATGTATCTAACTTTGCGCTGGGAGGGGTCCTTCTTCAGGAAAAAGGGAAATGTATGCTATATCCTGTAGCATATTACTCCAAGAAGATGCTTCTGGCAGAAGCAAACTACCCAATCTATTATAAAGAGATACTAGCTATAATGAAGACATTGAAGCATTGGCGCAGATACCTGTGAGGTGCTGAACATCCAGTAAAAGTTCTGATAGACCATAAGAACTTAGTCTATTTCTTCAAACCACGCCAGATGAACCAACAACAAGCAAGATGGGCCTTAGAATTGGCCGAATGAACCTTGACCATAGACTACAAGCCAGGAAAGGTGAACATAGTACCAGACGCCTTGAGCAGGAGAGCCAACCTGATTATCCCCTCTACAGAAATTAAGGACTGCAACACCCATACACTACTAGACTCCGCCAGCCTAGTAATACAACTGACATACTTGAAGATTGCCGCCAGCAAACCCAACATGATAAAGGCTCAGAAACAAGACACTTATTCAACCAAACTAGTCAAAGCCCTGAAAAAGGACCCAGATTGACATCACTCAAAGAAATGTTACTCCCTGAAAGCGCTACCTTGCTGCTCCACAACAGAATCTATGTATCCAAAGGCCCAACCCAAAACAACATATTGATTGACCACCACAATTTATAGATGGCTGAACACCCCAGTAGACACAAATCCCTCTTAAGTATCAAGCAGAACTACACATGGCCAGGCATGGACAAGGAAGTAGCTTCCTACATCAATGGTTGTGAAACCTGCAGAAGAACCAAGGCGCGTTGCTCAAAGCCAGAAGAATTACTGAGACCTCTGGACATCCCTGCTGGACCCTGAAAGCCGGTGTCAATGGATTACATAGTAGAACTCCCCCCTTCAAAATCCTTTGTCGCAATCCTAGTCATGGTTGACTGTTTCACAAAAATGGCTTACTTCCTCCCAACCACTACCCACTGCATGGCAGCTAAGACTGCCAGACACTTCCACAACTGTATCTTGATACAACACAACACACCTGAAGAAATCATCATCAACCAAGGACTCCAGTTTACCTCCACTACTGGACCCAAGTGATGAAAGACCTTGGAATAAAACGCTGTGTGTCAACCTCCTACCACCCACAGACAGACGGACAAACTGAATGGGTCAACAAAATCTTGGAACAATACCTCCAATGCTACGCCAACACAGACCAAGACAACTGGGCAGAGATGCTACTCATGGCACAATACACCTATAAAAGCAAAGACCACACATCCAAAGGTATGTCCCCCTTCAGGGCCAACTATGGGTTTGACTCTTCCTGGGACCCCACCATTGGCAGCAAGGAACAGAACACTGTAGGGCGGACCCAGATTGAACAGATACATACCACCCAAGGAACCTGCCTTAGGAACCTAACCTGCACCGTTAAGACCTACAAGGCATTTTCCAATAAGAAAAGGGTCCCCAGGAAACCTCTGGAGATAGGTGAAAAAGTTGTTAGAAATTGCGCCATTAATGCTATTTTGATATGGCCTTCAAATAATGATATGTGCAAAGATTTGGTTGTTTTACTTTTGATTTTGGGAATTCCTCATCTTTTGCAAATGGGTCTAGTTCAATATCCACCCATTACAGATTACCATACCTGCCCTTGACTTATCCTGGTATGACCTCACCCCAACGTGACCCCCTATGCCACTCTGTCTACCTAATGAGTGATCATCAACCATTGTCTACTATTTAAGTAGAATCATTTCTCCTAATAAAGACAAGTTTATCCACATTTTGTGTTGGCTTTAATATTCTTCAATCTTTTTCCTTTCCTTTTTTTCCAAAAGGAACTTCACATCTTGTATTCCAGGAAATTAGGGTACATGCCCTTAATTTTGCCCTGAAGACTAACCCAAGGCTAGCTTTAAACTTCAAATCTTTTGTTATAAAGGTTTCTTGCTGTGTCCTCCTGGATGTCATCCCCAGGAGCCAAACACAACAAAACTTTACCTCAACTTGTGGAACGTCCCCTTAAATGTACCCAGTAGGAAGCTAGCTCACTGTTGCTGCAGCCCTTACAAGATTATAAAGCAAAAAGGAGAAGTGGCGTACAAATTAGAACTAACACCTACTTGGAAAATCCACAATGTCTTCTACCAATCACTGCTATTCAAGAAAGAAGGAACCTCCCTTCCTCACCAGAAGATCAAGACCAAACCCCATCCACCCAGGAGGGACGCACAACCAAATACAAAGTAGAGTACATCCATAGACACCACATCCACTACAAGACCTCATAATACTACGTCAAATGAGTAAGTTACCCCCCAAAGAGAGCACCTGGGAACTTGTCTCTAACCTGACTAACACACATGGAGCCATACAGCAATACTTGGACAAGAAGGCAAGGAAGGAGGAGGGCAACAAGAGAGAAGGAAATGATGTCACAAGTGAAAAACTGCTGTTGATCATGTTCATAAGAAAACCTCAACTACAGGATTTGAACTCTGATACCCTGCGGGCTGCCAGCCTGCAGGACCGGCTGCCCAGCGCCTGAAGATTTTCAGACTCAAACCAGAGGGGGATTTGACTTTGGGGAATCTTCTAAGGCTTGATGAACTAAAAATACCTGCATCAAGATTCCCCACGCCAAGGGTTCCTGTTAACCCAACCAATGAGAGGGAGGTCCAAGCCAAAGATCCTGGAATAACCCAGGCCTCCACAGATGGGGAAACAAAGAAACTTCCCATAGAAAATGGGCCACCAAGAGATGACCAAACCCATGACCTGAAAGGAAACTTGAGTATCCTCAGTTCAAACCAGTCAATGAATTAACTCCTGCAACATATGCCACCAAGGACTAGAAAAACCTAGTAGACAGTAGTGCCAGGCCCAAAGGAATTTGTAAAAGTTTACCCATGGAGATGAGCATACTTATACCCTAGACTGCCAGGAAAAAGCCCATTGCCATTATTACAATAAAGTGACATGAACCTTTGGTTCAACCAGGTTATCCCATATTTGATTTTAGTTCTATTTCATCTGCAGTTCACCTCCCGCAGCTCTGCACCTTCCGCTTACCCAACCCAAGAAACCACGGACCAGTCACCCAAACTCTATTGTCCATCAGGAGCTCCCTTTGCCCCGGTACATTTCACTGAATACTCATCCAGCCCAGCATATTTGGAGTTCACCCTAGAGGAAATACTAATCTACAACCAAGAGGCTAGAACTAGAGAGACAGAGACCATTTAAAGAGAAGGCACCAAAACCACCAGACCTCCTCTGCTATTCCGCAACAAGTACAGCTACCTGCTTGCATATTTGGTTCCAGTGACGCCGCCTCTCACCCCGCAGCCCAACTGCCTGCAAGAATCTGTTGCAGCTAATGACTCTACTATCACCCAGATATTTGGAGTGATGTATATCACTCTCACTGGCTTAATTGATTCAATGGTACCTGCAAGCGGACCTTGGGCTCTCCTGGACAAATTGTTATCTTATATTGTAAAGTTAGCTCCAATATTGTGGTGCGCCCTTCCTGCTGGGCCTGCAGGCAGTCTTCCTGCAAGTTCCCAAGAACCCCCCATAGGGTGAATCCCTGACACACAGCTATTATTAGAATCCACAAGCAAGCAAGCGCCTAATTGCATAATCAAACAATCCTTTTCCAAATTTACTATTTTCCAATAGCAAATGTACCTGATTTTGTGTTTAATTTCAATGCCAGGGTTTTGCGGCATGTGAACCTTGCAAAACCCTGGCTATTTGCAGTCAGAAAGAGGGTTTACTTCCAGGAAGGCAGTAGGTAATGCTTTCCACACTGTTGGTTGTTTTATCTCCAAGAAGACTAGCTGATTGTCTAGGGAATTCTGGACCCTGACACCCACTTTGAGATTATTGTGGTGTAGTTGGATGATTTTTTCTCAGACATCTCCTTCTGGGACCCATTTGTGAATGCCACATTTCAACATGTTTCAATTTTGCCTTTGATGGGTTATTTCAAGGATGAATCCCTCTCTTTTGCTTTTGCCCCTCAAAATGAGGTTGGCTCCAAATTAGGAAATTCAATTGTTTGGTTTCCTGATTCTGCGCAACTCACTTGCCCCACTCATGCTTGTGGAAAAAGATCCTATTGTCCATGTACTGTTTTTTGGTAAAGCTACACAGTATATAATCCCAACCTTTATACCCAATAAAATTTAAGTTCTATTCACATTTTTTGTCTTTGTGTCTCCACATACTTTGGCGCCTCTCTAGCCACATCTGGCATATATTATCCAATCAGGGCCGCAAGATAATCACATAGCCTTCCCTGCCATTCTAACCAAGACTTAGTACAAATTCAATCCTAAGGTTATATTTCCTGTTGTGACTCTGTGCCGCGCCTCAAACCACAACAAAAATGGTACTCACTACAGGGGCTGTAAGCCTCTTGGTTATTTCTTTTGCAACAACGTTTTCAGGACCTTCACCTCCTCCCATACAAGAGCCAACTTTGCCTGAAATTAGCAGTCCTCCTATTATGGAAGACATTGCCAACCTGCCTATTGTCCCTACTGTGCTGAACCTTGGGAGTGATCTTTGCTTAGTGGTCTACCCTTTAGTTACCCCTGACTTGGAACATGTCATGGCAGTAGCCCTTGAGATAGCCCATGATGGAGCCATCTCTTGCCTTCAGCTTCAGTTCAGCCAAGCAGAATACTAAAAATTGATTGTAGCTCCACAATTTCCATAGCATCTCCTCTCAGCAGCTGGATCTGCTGAAAATTTATTGTCCTCCTTAGTACAACCTGCCTTAGCCCATCATCAAATGGTATTAGGGCTCCACAAGCAGGAAATTTTGTTGTTGCAAGCCGTTGTCACCCATCACTGGGATCAGTTTGCGGCCTACCATCAGTGAATTCATGACCTGTTTTCCTTAGTATTCAACAATCAGCACAGCTCTGTCACCTCCCGGTCTTGTTGTGTCACTTCTGTTGAAAGAATGCACCAATCCATCCCCAAGTATGACAGAGAGCGCCTTCATGAGTTCCACTAGTTGGAACAGCCCTGCGTGCCCAAGTAGACTCTACTTTAATTACCTATCTCACTGACTTCAAACAACTTGTACAACAAATTAACAAGTTCAGTTCTTATTCCTTTGTCCAATTACAGCAAGTAGAGTTCCATGCTGCAAAGGACCTGCGCAAACTTGGTTAGGACTTTGATCAAGAAAGGGCTGCTACTACTGCTACCATTGTCAAACTCCAGACTCAAGTAAATGAACTGTCTACCACCAAATCAGATGCCCTGCCTTCTCCTCTATCTGATGAGTTAGCAGATAGAGAACAGAGACTATGGGATGGCATTTGAGAGTTAGGAGCCTCCACCTGCAGACAGAATTGCCCTACAAAAGCCCCTCAGCCTGATCCTCAAGTGCTTGTTAGACAACTAGGTTGATGACTTACAACAAGAGGTTACTACCTTGTGTGAGATTTTGGCGTCTGTTATTAGTCCAAATGGGGTTGCTGTTGAAGATTTTGTGCTCTGGCTTATCAGCAACTCCTCACATTCACTGTGCTAGAGAGTTGATAGCTCTAGATAAATGAAAAAACCATTTGAAACAAGACCTCTCTGAGCTTGATAAAGACGTACAAGAAATGAGTGAGTTAATCAATTCAGTGAATGACAGGTTCGCCCCTTGCTTTCTGGTGGGTCTGTCTCTTACATTCCAGCAAGCTGAACTGTCCTTGATAGTTACTGCACAAGATCAGCGCCTGAACTTTATCAAGAGGCAGACCACCCTAGCTAATAATACAGGCACCCACACTGCTAAGACATTGACTACCCTCAAGGAAAGTGTTTTCCAGCTGTGGTCCAGACAGCCACCCACCCACCCATCAAATCCAAAGCAGAATTCTCCCCACACATAAATGTACTCAATAGCAACAATAGTGGCCCGACTCCAGAAGCACATTTCAAGCCTACCTTTAAGCCAGTCTTTGACTCATTTTTCGCCCATTGCAGCTTTCCTAACTATCCATGAAACTACCATGAGAAGAGCTTCAGATGAGGTCAAGAAGGAACACATTCTAACCTGTCTGCACCCAACCTTTCAAGAGGTTTAGTGCCAGAACTGCCACTATTGAGACCTGGGAAAATATGAAGAAACTTCTGATTGACAAATTTGGTGCTGATCTTAGTATGGAAGTGAAAAAGGACGCCTCCATGCACATTGCTTTCAAGTCAAAGAGACCCTAGCTGAATTTGCAGATAGGTTCTAAATGGAAGGACAACAACTGATCACAAGTACCAGTTGACTGCACATGAAGCATACATGGCTTGCACTCAAGCCCTCAAGATTAACTAGATTCTGTGTCTTCACTTCAAGGCCCATAAAGCCATGCTTTCTTTCATGAAGAGAAAAACCACTGTTGCAGGATATTCACCTTACCCATTCTGGTGCAGTTGTTCAGGAGAATTGTGCTGTTTCTACCTCTGGTTTGTCTTGACATGGTCCGCATATCCTTACCATGAACTCAAAGAATCCCCCTTGACAACAGGGTTGCCATAACTGTGGACAAATAGGTCACCATTCCTGAGTCTGCACCAATCCTTGAGTTGAAGGAGCTGATCCCAAAGAACAGGCAAGAAAAGAACAGTCAACCTAGAGACAAAGACGCTCTTGGTTGACAATTATTCCCAGTCTCCTCTAATTCCCCCTCCATTGCTGACTCTGATCCTGCTGATAATGAGGCTCCTCACATTCTTATGCTATTCCACAACATATCTGATGACTCTGACATGGACAATTCTGATTTAGAAGATCCTGATGCCTATGGATACTCCCCCTGGCGTCCCTGAAATTATTGCAGTCCCTTATAAACTATGTTCTGGGAAAACTACAAAAACTGAAAAACTCTTCCTGAAGCCAAAGATGTTGTCTCTTGCCCATACCTCACTCAAGCCAAAGAATCTCCCATGCTTTTCAAATCTTCCAAGGAAGCTGCAAAATTTGCTGATGATGTGTTCAAAAAAGTCTCAGTCTTGCTCCCTCTCCAGACAGTCTATAAGGAATTCCTGGGCCTAAGATGCATGATCAAAAAGTGGGACAAAGAACTAGCAGAAGCCCAAGACATTCTGGATGTCCTCCCTCCCTTTGGTTGTACTATCACTCATGTGGAAATATCCATCAAAAAGATGAAAATTAAGGCCGTCTTACACACTAGATCTCCTGTGAATGTTGTTCCTTGAAGCTTGTCAAGAAGCTCAAACTTGCCCCTGACCTTAACTATCACTAGTTGTATGGCACAGCTGGGCTATCCATGACTTATTTTTGGGAGCTTATTCTGCTCTTCCCATGCAGTTTGGCAAACTACTCTTGGCTGCACCTTCCATTGTCTTGGAGAATGAGAGCTATCATCCCCTTTTTGGTACTCAATTACTTAGGGAATACAATAGGATCATCAACTTAAAGGACAGATACCTCTCTATCTTAGGATATGAGGTCCCTCTGATCTTTGAAGAGCCAGTTAAAGTTCCTGGAAAGTGCCTCAAGACATGTGCCTTAGAATATTCCACTGGTGTTTTCACTCTAAAAAACCGTACCCATTCCTCCAACATGAAGTGCCCTCCTATGGCCTGTCCTGCATCTGAAGGGATTCCTCTCTTGGCCACTTCTGATGTAACCATTCCCCCTGGATCTCAGGCTATCCTAGACTCCCAAATATTGTATGAGCTACCTGAGTGTACATTTCTAGAGTTATACTCTCCTTCTTGCTAGGACATAATGAGCTCTATCTCTGTCCAGGAATCTTGGATGTCTCTCATAAAGACCCTGTTTGATTGCTGGTTGCCAAATTAACTGCTCTCCCCATATATGTTTCTAGAGGGCAGGCTGTTGGCTATGACAAGTTGCTGAATGCTCCTGACGTCCTATCACTATATCCCTTTGGTACATTCCAGGACTTTAATTTAACCAAAGACAAACCTCAATTTCTATCCTTGTTCACTGCTCAAGACTTCCTGCAGCTATCTCTGGTTCAACAGAAAGAGGTGCTTGACCTACTGGATCAGTTTTGGATATCTTTGCTAAAGATAGAGCTGATTATGGTCTAGCCAAAGGCGTCATTCACCAGATTGATACTGGTGATGCCCCCCTTTCACGCTAAACCTTATTGCTGCAGCCGTGTAGAAAATGCCTATGTGCTAAAGAGTTCAAACAACTTCTAGACACTGGAATGCTTGCCCCTTCCCAAAGTCCATGGGAATCCCCCTTGCACATGCTGAAAAAGTAGGATGGAGGTCATTGTATTGTGATGGACTACCAACAACTGAATTCCTTAACCAAAAAGGATTCCTACCCCTTACCTCACATTGACAATGCTCTCCGCCGCCTTGGGGGCTCTAAGTTCTTCTCTGCCATGGATCTGGCTTCTGGATACTGGCAAGTTGATCTCTCTTCCAAAAATAGACAGAAGGCTGTGCTCATCACTCATGAGGGATTATTTTAGCCCAATCAAATGCCACAAGGACTCTGCAATGATCCAGCTACTTTCCAACAAGCCATGGATTCCATTCTCTGTGATTTGAAGCTCTAGTGTGTTTTTGTGTACTTAGATGATATAACTGTCTTCAGCGCCACCTTCACTGATCACTTGGCCCATCTTAAGGAGGTGTTCATTAAGATTTGTGAGGCTGGACTTAAGTTAAAACCATCTAAGTGTGCTTTCTTTAAGGAACGCCTTGAATTCTTGGGCCATAGGTTGACTCAGACAGGAATCTGCCCCATGACTAAGAAAGTTGAAGCCATTAGCAAAATGCTTCTGCCTACCAGCTTGCAATAAATCAAAGTCTTTCTGGGCATGATGAGATACTATAGACAATTTATCCCTGATTTTGCTGACACTAGTGAACCCTTGGTCCAGCTGTTGTGTAATGTCCCTTTTGAATGGACCACCAGTGTCAGGAATATACTTCCTGCCAAAAACTTGTTTTTGTTGAAAAGAGGACTCAAATTTATCCTCTTTCTTCTTTAGAATCTTCTAAAGAGAATGTGTTAATGGGTAGTATCTGTTCAGAGTTACCTGTAAATTCATGTTCAGAAGTGGCTTCTGATGCATCTTTTTCATCTACAGGTTTCAAACCCAGTTCTTCTTCTGAGGTCTTTAAAACTGATCAAAACAATATGAGCGTTAAAACAACTTTGAACCAATCATTACCTTTTGTACAGGGTTTCAGCCAATAAAATGTTTACAACACAATTTGAATCTACTTCAGAATACGCTGGTGATGTTGGCAGCTCAGGGGAAGCAGGTAGCCTTCTTTGCTTGGTTTTGGGTCCTTTGTTTGCTGTTTCTTCCGTTGTTTCTGTTGAAACCACCTCATGGTCCCCATCTTCTGTGGGGATGAGTAACTAAATTTTTAATCCATGCCAGAAAATGAAAGATAGTTACGGAAATTATGATACTTTGCTAAGGAGAATTTTAAAAACATAAGGAAATAATTTACCTTATCCAGTTTTGAAGATAATAACTGCCAAATCCCCTCAATTTATCTCCAACTTTCCAAATCTCCTTTTTCAATATTATTTCTGCTACCATGCTATAAAAAGCTGATAAGCTCTATTTCAGTATTTGTTCAATCAATAAAGTCTACATTCACCCAAATGAATTGTTTTGCTTATCTTTTATTTTGACTTAAACCTCTAAATTCCAAACCATGAAATTACTCAAGACTCCTCTTCTGGAGTCTCTTGGGTATAAATGGTTATTATGGATAGTCCTGACAACAATGGTGTTTACCAGCCCTTCTATGGGTTCACGCACTAATTTGGGTACAACACCAGAGTCCCAATTCCTTGACAGCTTCTGGCGCTGTATGACTCTGTGAGTCTGGTATACTGCAACTCCTCTATCAAAAAACCCACCTGTCTGGGAAGAAACTAAGGTCTATGGTTCCACCACCCAGGTTATCAAGCCTCAAAATTTTCTGTCTGTTGGCTTCAGCCTTGTTATTGTATTATCTGGGAGCGTACTTCTTCTTGGGGCGCTTTAATCCCCTGCTAGGCAGGTACCAACTTTTTGGAGAGTTATTCCATCTTGGGATGGTCTCCTTGCCTGTGTGATCCCTGTTAACGGGATTAAATCCCTCTGAAATCATTCACCACCTAGGGAGATTAATTCCTAGTGGGTGGGTGCCTGACAGCCAGTCAACAGCAAGCCATTGAAACCCTCAAACAAAAACTCAAAGAGGCTTCCATCTTAGTATATCCTGACTACAATAAGAAATTTATCTTATATACTGATGCTAGTGACCTGGCTATTGGGGCTATCTTGGCTCAACTGGATGATGAGAGTGTAGATTACCTGTAGCTTATACGTCTTGTGTCCTGAATAAGCATGAGAATAACTACAATGTACCAAGAAGGAGTGCCTTGCTGTGATGCATGCCATCAAGCAGTTCCGCTGTTATGTGTATGGCATCCATTTCATTGTGGTTACTGACCATGCTTTGATCAAATGGTTACAATAACTTAAGGAACCAGAAGGATGACTCGCTAGATGGGCTCTCTGCCTGCAATTATACAACTTCACTGTTCTACATTGCCCCAGGATTCAACATCAATGCTGATGAAATGTCCAGAATGCCTATCCTTGCTCTCCACCCTGCTGAGGCTGACAGGTTAACAAACTAATTGGATATCCTTCTTTGTGAGAGAACAAGATGGAAGAAGTCCAAGTTGCCCTTTCTAAATTATTTAAAGACACACTCATTTGTGACAATCAGCTTTTCAAGAAAGTTAAAGATCACTACTTGCCTTATGTAAGGCCTAGTCTTTGCCTTTCATTAGTGCTTTGAGCTCATAAGGAGACAGGACACGGAGGCCTGGTCAAGACTTATGCCTGGCTCCAGAAGAACTACTTCTGGGAAAATCTTTGCATGCTGATCCCAGATGTTATTGCTGTTGCTATGATTTCCAGCTCCAACAACCTCGAGCTTCCACCCACAAGTTCAAGCTAGTACCCCCTCAACATGCATTTCACATTGTCAGTATTGACGCTGTAAGACCTCTCCCTTTCTCCCACTCTGGTTGCTGCTTTATCCTAATTGCTGTTGATCATTTTAGCAAGTGGGTAGAAGCTCGTCCTACTAAAGACATCACTGCCAAGACAACTGCCGCCTTTCTGCTGCAAGATGTATTCTTTTGCCACGGTTGTCCTCAAGTGTTGTTGTCTGAAAATGGGACTAACTTCAATGCCAAGTTAGTAACCTCTGTGGTTGAAGCCTTGGGGTCTCATCAGTCTTTCTCTGCCCCCTATAATCCTTCCACCAATAGGGCAGTTGAGCGCGCAAACTCAACTCTGGTTTCTATCATGAGGAAACTCACTTATTATGATGCTGCCAACTGGGATCTATACTTACTGCTGCTATCTTTTCCTATTGCCTTAGCAAACAATGTGTCACTGGGTATTCCCACTTTGATATGCTGTATGGTCATGAATCCACCACTCTGTTGCTCTTGGGGGCCCCCTACTCTCCTCTGATAAGGCCCTTAACCCTGATGAGCATATCAAAGATCTAGTCAATCAAATCATTGATATTCAGGCTTCTGCCTACACGTTTGCCTATATCACCAAGCTGCTGGAGCTCTCTCCTGACAATGCTGGGAGATCCTTCCTCCTGGGTTTACCATTGGAGACCACATTCTGTATTATCAACACAGAGTAGGAGGACAAGCTCATAAGCTAGACTTGTTATGGATTTGGCCCTTAGAAGTGACCTTCAAGCAAGGATCAGAGTATATGGTAAAACTCCTCTCTAATGGTTGACCTTTTGCTTGTGTGTATGCTAAGTTCCTCCGCAAATATCACCCCCCTAAGGCTAATCTAGAGGGGGGCAATGTTGTGAATGCTGCCATTCACCATGTTCTGATTTTGCCTTTGGTGGGTTATTTTGAGGACAAATCTTTTTCTTTCACTTTTGCCCTTCAAAATGAGGTATGCTCTAAATTGGAAAATACAATTGTTCTGTTTCCTGATCCTACGCAACTCACTTGCCCCACTCATGCTTGTGGCAAGTGATCATATTTTCCTGGTGTTGTTTTGTGGTATTGCAAATCACTATATAATACATTTCCTATTTTCAAATAGAATGAAGTTACATTCACATTTTTGTCTTTATATCTCCATGTACTTATGCACCTCTCTAGCCATGTCTAGCAGATATTAATCATTCAGGGCCACAAGGTAATTGCATAACTTTCCCTGCCATTCTAACCAAGACTTAGTACAAATCCAATCCTAATGTTAGGATTATCTGTTGTGACTCTGTGCCACGCCTCAGATCACGGCACACAGTATACTCTGACCCTTATTTGAAGGTCTCTTCCAAGGGCCCTATCCACAATGAGTCTAGCTTATGAGCACGTCCTCCTACTCTGTGTTGATAATACAGAATGTGGTCTCCAATGGTAAACCCAGGAGGAAGGATCTCCCAGCATTGTCAGGAGAGAGCTCCAGCAGCTTGGTGATATAGGCAAACGTGTAGGCAGAAGCCTGAATATCAATGATTTGATTGACTAGATCTTTGATATGCTCATCAGGGTTAAGGGCCTTATCAGAGGAGAGTAGGGGGCCCCCAAGAGCAACAGAGTGGTGGATTCATGACCATACAGCATATCAAAGTGGGAATACCCAGTGACACATTGTTTGCTAAGGCAATAGGAAAAGATAGCAGCAGTAAGTATAGATCCCAGTTGGCAGCATCATAATAAGTGAGTTTCTTCATGATAGAAACCAGAGTTGAGTTTGCGCGCTCAACTGCCCTATTGGTGGAAGGATTATAGGGGGCAGAGAAAGACTGATGAGACCCCAAGGCTTCAACCACAGAGGTTACTAACTTGGCATTGAAGTTAGTCCCATTTTCAGACAACAACACTTGAGGACAACCGTGGCAAAAGAATACATCTTGCAGCAGAAAGGCGGCAGTTGTCTTGGCAGTGATGTCTTTAGTAGGACGAGCTTCTACCCACTTGCTAAAATGATCAACAGCAATTAGGATAAAGCAGCAACCAGAGTGGGAGAAAGGGAGAGGTCTTACAGCGTCAATACTGACAATGTGAAATGCATGTTGAGGGGGTACTAGCTTGAACTTGTGGGTGGAAGCTCGAGGTTGTTGGAGCTGGAAATCATAGCAACAGCAATAACATCTGGGATCAGCATGCAAAGATTTTCCCAGAAGTAGTTCTTCTGGAGCCAGGCATAAGTCTTGACCAGGCCTCCGTGTCCTGTCTCCTTATGAGCTCAAAGCACTAATGAAAGGCAAAGACTAGGCCTTACATAAGGCAAGTAGTGATCTTTAACTTTCTTGAAAAGCTGATTGTCACAAATGAGTGTGTCTTTAAATAATTTAGAAAGGGCAACTTGGACTTCTTCCATCTTGTTCTCTCACAAAGAAGGATATCCAATTAGTTTGTTAACCTGTCAGCCTCAGCAGGGTGGAGAGCAAGGATAGGCATTCTGGACATTTCATCAGCATTGATGTTGAATCCTGGGGCAATGTAGAACAGTGAAGTTGTATAATTGCAGGCAGAGAGCCCATCTAGCGAGTCATCCTTCTGGTTCCTTAAGTTATTGTAACCATTTGATCAAAGCATGGTCAGTAACCACAATGAAATGGATGCCATACACATAACAGCGGAACTGCTTGATGGCATGCATCACAGCAAGGCACTCCTTCTTGGTACATTGTAGTTATTCTCATGCTTATTCAGGACACAAGACGTATAAGCTACAGGTAATCTACACTCTCATCATCCAGTTGAGCCAAGATAGCCCCAATAGCCAGGTCACTAGCATCAGTATATAAGATAAATTTCTTATTGTAGTCAGGATATACTAAGATGGAAGCCTCTTTGAGTTTTTGTTTGAGGGTTTCAATGGCTTGCTGTTGACTGGCTGTCAGGCACCCACCCACTAGGAATTAATCTCCCTAGGTGGTGAATGATTTCAGAGGGATTTAATCCCGTTAACAGGGATCACACAGGCAAGGAGACCATCCCAAGATGGAATAACTCTCCAAAAAGTTGGTACCTGCCTAGCAGGGGATTAAAGCGCCCCAAGAAGAAGTACGCTCCCAGATAATACAATAACAAGGCTGAAGCCAACAGACAGAAAATTTTGAGGCTTGATAACCTGGGTGGTGGAACCATAGACCTTAGTTTCTTCCCAGACAGGTGGGTTTTTTGATAGAGGAGTTGCAGTATACCAGACTCACAGAGTCATACAGCGCCAGAAGCTGTCAAGGAATTGGGACTCTGGTGTTGTACCCAAATTAGTGCGTGAACCCATAGAAGGGCTGGTAAACACCATTGTTGTCAGGACTATCCATAATAACCATTTATACCCAAGAGACTCCAGAAGAGGAGTCTTGAGTAATTTCATGGTTTGGAATTTAGAGGTTTAAGTCAAAATAAAAGATAAGCAAAACAATTCATTTGGGTGAATGTAGACTTTATTGATTGAACAAATACTGAAATAGAGCTTATCAGCTTTTTATAGCATGGTAGCAGAAATAATATTGAAAAAGGAGATTTGGAAAGTTGGAGATAAATTGAGGGGATTTGGCAGTTATTATCTTCAAAACTGGATAAGGTAAATTATTTCCTTATGTTTTTAAAATTCTCCTTAGCAAAGTATCATAATTTCCGTAACTATCTTTCATTTTCTGGCATGGATTAAAAATTTAGTTACTCATCCCCACAGAAGATGGGGACCATGAGGTGGTTTCAACAGAAACAACGGAAGAAACAGCAAACAAAGGACCCAAAACCAAGCAAAGAAGGCTACCTGCTTCCCCTGAGCTGCCAACATCACCAGCGTATTCTGAAGTAGATTCAAATTGTGTTGTAAACATTTTATTGGCTGAAACCCTGTACAAAAGGTAATGATTGGTTCAAAGTTGTTTTAACGCTCATATTGTTTTGATCAGTTTTAAAGACCTCAGAAGAAGAACTGGGTTTGAAACCTGTAGATGAAAAAGATGCATCAGAAGCCACTTCTGAACATGAATTTACAGGTAACTCTGAACAGATACTACCCATTAACACATTCTCTTTAGAAGATTCTAAAGAAGAAAGAGGATAAATTTGAGTCCTCTTTTCAACAAAAACAAGTTTTTGGCAGGAAGTATATTCCTGACACTGGTGGTCCATTCAAAAGGGACATTACACAACAGCTGGACCAAGGGTTCACTAGTGTCAGCAAAATCAGGGATAAATTGTCTATAGTATCTCATCATGCCCAGAAAGACTTTGATTTATTGCAAGCTGGTAGGCAGAAGCATTTTGCTAATGGCTTCAACTTTCTTAGTCATGGGGCAGATTCCTGTCTGAGTCAACCTATGGCCCAAGAATTCAAGGCGTTCCTTAAAGAAAGCACACTTAGATGGTTTTAACTTAAGTCCAGCCTCACAAATCTTAATGAACACCTCCTTAAGATGGGCCAAGTGATCAGTGAAGGTGGCGCTGAAGACAGTTATATCATCTAAGTACACAAAAACACACTAGAGCTTCAAATCACAGAGAATGGAATCCATGGCTTGTTGGAAAGTAGCTGGATCATTGCAGAGTCCTTGTGGCATTTGATTGGGCTAAAATAATCCCTCATGAGTGATGAGCACAGCCTTCTGTCTATTTTTGGAAGAGAGATCAACTTGCCAGTATCCAGAAGCCAGATCCATGGCAGAGAAGAACTTAGAGCCCCCAAGGCGGCGGAGAGCATTGTCAATGTGAGGTAAGGGGTAGGAATCCTTTTTGGTTAAGGAATTCAGTTGTTGGTAGTCCATCACAATACAATGACCTCCATCCTACTTTTTCAGCATGTGCAAGGGGGATTCCCATGGACTTTGGGAAGGGGCAAGCATTCCAGTGTCTAGAAGTTGTTTGAACTCTTTAGCACATAGGCATTTTCTACACGGCTGCAGCAATAAGGTTTAGCGTGAAAGGGGGCATCACCAGTATCAATCTGGTGAATGACGCCTTTGGCTAGACCATAATCAGCTCTATCTTTAGCAAAGATATCCAAAACTGATCCAGTAGGTCAAGCACCTCTTTCTGTTGAACCAGAGATAGCTGCAGGAAGTCTTGAGCAGTGAACAAGGATAGAAATTGAGGTTTGTCTTTGGTTAAATTAAAGTCCTGGAATGTACCAAAGGGATATAGTGATAGGACGTCAGGAGCATTCAGCAACTTGTCATAGCCAACAGCCTGCCCTCTAGAAACATATATGGGGAGAGCAGTTAATTTGGCAACCAGCAATCAAACAGGGTCTTTATGAGAGACATCCAAGATTCCTGGACAGAGATAGAGCTCATTATGTCCTAGCAAGAAGGAGAGTATAACTCTAGAAATGTACACTCAGGTAGCTCATACAATATTTGGGAGTCTAGGATAGCCTGAGATCCAGGGGGAATGGTTACATCAGAAGTGGCCAAGAGAGGAATCCCTTCAGATGCAGGACAGGCCATAGGAGGGCACTTCATGTTGGAGGAATGGGTACGGTTTTTTAGAGTGAAAACACCAGTGGAATATTCTAAGGCACATGTCTTGAGGCACTTTCCAGGAACTTTAACTGGCTCTTCAAAGATCAGAGGGACCTCATATCCTAAGATAGAGAGGTATCTGTCCTTTAAGTTGATGATCCTATTGTATTCCCTAAGTAATTGAGTACCAAAAAGGGGATGATAGCTCTCATTCTCCAAGACAATGGAAGGTGCAGCCAAGAGTAGTTTGCCAAACCGCATGGGAAGAGCAGAATAAGCTCCCAAAAATAAGTCATGGATAGCCCAGCTGTGCCATACAACTAGTGATAGTTAAGGTCAGGGGCAAGTTTGAGCTTCTTGACAAGCTTCAAGGAACAACATTCACAGGAGATCTAGTGTGTAAGACGGCCTTAATTTTCATCTTTTTGATGGATATTTCCACATGAGTGATAGTACAACCAAAGGGAGGGAGGACATCCAGAATGTCTTGGGCTTCTGCTAGTTCTTTGTCCCACTTTTTGATCATGCATCTTAGGCCCAGGAATTCCTTATAGACTGTCTGGAGAGGGAGCAAGACTGAGACTTTTTTGAACACATCATCAGCAAATTTTGCAGCTTCCTTGGAAGATTTGAAAAGCATGGGAGATTCTTTGGCTTGAGTGAGGTATGGGCAAGAGACAACATCTTTGGCTTCAGGAAGAGTTTTTCAGTTTTTGTAGTTTTCCCAGAACATAGTTTATAAGGGACTGCAATAATTTCAGGGACGCCAGGGGGAGTATCCATAGGCATCAGGATCTTCTAAATCAGAATTGTCCATGTCAGAGTCATCAGATATGTTGTGGAATAGCATAAGAATGTGAGGAGCCTCATTATCAGCAGGATCAGAGTCAGCAATGGAGGGGGAATTAGAGGAGACTGGGAATAATTGTCAACCAAGAGCGTCTTTGTCTCTAGGTTGACTGTTCTTTTCTTGCCTGTTCTTTGGGATCAGCTCCTTCAACTCAAGGATTGGTGCAGACTCAGGAATGGTGACCTATTTGTCCACAGTTATGGCAACCCTGTTGTCAAGGGGGATTCTTTGAGTTCATGGTAAGGATATGCGGACCATGTCAAGACAAACCAGAGGTAGAAACAGCACAATTCTCCTGAACAACTGCACCAGAATGGGTAAGGTGAATATCCTGCAACAGTGGTTTTTCTCTTCATGAAAGAAAGCATGGCTTTATGGGCCTTGAAGTGAAGACACAGAATCTAGTTAATCTTGAGGGCTTGAGTGCAAGCCATGTATGCTTCATGTGCAGTCAACTGGTACTTGTGATCAGTTGTTGTCCTTCCATTTAGAACCTATCTGCAAATTCAGCTAGGGTCTCTTTGACTTGAAAGCAATGTGCATAGAGGCGTCCTTTTTCACTTCCATACTAAGATCAGCACCAAATTTGTCAATCAGAAGTTTCTTCATATTTTCCCAGGTCTCAATAGTGGCAGTTCTGGCACTAAACCTCTTGAAAGGTTGGGTGCAGACAGGTTAGAATGTGTTCCTTCTTGACCTCATCTGAAGCTCTTCTCATGGTAGTTTCATGGATAGTTAGGAAAGCTGCAATGGGCGAAAAATGAGTCAAAGACTGGCTTAAAGGTAGGCTTGAAATGTGCTTCTGGAGTCGGGCCACTATTGTTGCTATTGAGTACATTTATGTGTGGGGAGAATTCTGCTTTGGATTTGATGGGTGGGTGGCTGTCTGGACCACAGCTGGAAAACACTTTCCTTGAGGGTAGTCAATGTCTTAGCAGTGTGGGTGCCTGTATTATTAGCTAGGGTGGTCTGCCTCTTGATAAAGTTCAGGCGCTGATCTTGTGCAGTAACTATCAAGGACAGTTCAGCTTGCTGGAATGTAAGAGACAGACCCACCAGAAAGCAAGGGGCGAACCTGTCATTCACTGAATTGATTAACTCACTCATTTCTTGTACGTCTTTATCAAGCTCAGAGAGGTCTTGTTTCAAATGGTTTTTTCATTTATCTAGAGCTATCAACTCTCTAGCACAGTGAATGTGAGGAGTTGCTGATAAGCCAGAGCACAAAATCTTCAACAGCAACCCCATTTGGACTAATAACAGACGCCAAAATCTCACACAAGGTAGTAACCTCTTGTTGTAAGTCATCAACCTAGTTGTCTAACAAGCACTTGAGGATCAGGCTGAGGGGCTTTTGTAGGGCAATTCTGTCTGCAGGTGGAGGCTCCTAACTCTCAAATGCCATCCCATAGTCTCTGTTCTCTATCTGCTAACTCATCAGATAGAGGAGAAGGCAGGGCATCTGATTTGGTGGTAGACAGTTCATTTACTTGAGTCTGGAGTTTGACAATGGTAGCAGTAGTAGCAGCCCTTTCTTGATCAAAGTCCTAACCAAGTTTGCGCAGGTCCTTTGCAGCATGGAACTCTACTTGCTGTAATTGGACAAAGGAATAAGAACTGAACTTGTTAATTTGTTGTACAAGTTGTTTGAAGTCAGTGAGATAGGTAATTAAAGTAGAGTCTACTTGGGCACGCAGGGCTGTTCCAACTAGTGGAACTCATGAAGGCGCTCTCTGTCATACTTGGGGATGGATTGGTGCATTCTTTCAACAGAAGTGACACAACAAGACCGGGAGGTGACAGAGCTGTGCTGATTGTTGAATACTAAGGAAAACAGGTCATGAATTCACTGATGGTAGGCCGCAAACTGATCCCAGTGATGGGTGACAACGGCTTGCAACAACAAAATTTCCTGCTTGTGGAGCCCTAATACCATTTGATGATGGGCTAAGGCAGGTTGTACTAAGGAGGACAATAAATTTTCAGCAGATCCAGCTGCTGAGAGGAGATGCTATGGAAATTGTGGAGCTACAATCAATTTTTAGTATTCTGCTTGGCTGAACTGAAGCTGAAGGCAAGAGATGGCTCCATCATGGGCTATCTCAAGGGCTACTGCCATGACATGTTCCAAGTCAGGGGTAACTAAAGGGTAGACCACTAAGCAAAGATCACTCCCAAGGTTCAGCACAGTAGGGACAATAGGCAGGTTGGCAATGTCTTCCATAATAGGAGGACTGCTAATTTCAGGCAAAGTTGGCTCTTGTATGGGAGGAGGTGAAGGTCCTGAAAACGTTGTTGCAAAAGAAATAACCAAGAGGCTTACAGCCCCTGTAGTGAGTACCATTTTTGTTGTGGTTTGAGGCGCGGCACAGAGTCACAACAGGAAATATAACCTTAGGATTGAATTTGTACTAAGTCTTGGTTAGAATGGCAGGGAAGGCTATGTGATTATCTTGCGGCCCTGATTGAATATTATCTGTTAGACATAGCTAGAGAGGCGCCAAAGTACGTGGAGTTACAAAGACAAAAATGTGAATAGAACTTCATTTTATTGGAAAATAGGAAATGTATTATATAGTAGTTTGCAATACCACAAAACAGTACCAGGGCAGAAGGAGCACTCGCCACAAGCATGAATGGGGTATTGAGTTGCGCAGGATCAGGAAACTGAATAATTGTATTTTCAATTTGGAGCCAGCCTCATTTTAAAGGGCAAAAGCAAAAGAAAGAGATTTTTCCTCAAAATAACCCACCAAAGGCAAAATTGTAACATGGTGAATGGTGGCATTCACGACACTGTAAAACTCCTCTCTAGTGGTCAACAGTTTGCTTGCGTACATGCCAAGTTCCTCTGCAAGTACCGCCCTCCTTAGGCCAATCTAGAGGGGGGCAACGTTATGAATGCCGCAATTCACCATGTTTTAATTTTGCCTTTGATGAGTTATTTTGAGGATGAATCCCTCTCTTTTGCTTTTGCCCCTCAAAATGAGGCTGGATCCAAATTGGGAAATTCAATTGTTTGGTTTCCTGATTCTGCGCAACTCACTTGCCCCACTCATACTTGTGCAAGTGATCCTACCGTTCATGTACTGTTTTGTGGTAAAGCTAAACAGTATATATCCCATTCTTTATACTCAATAAAATTTAAGTTCTATTCACATTTTTGTCTTTATGTCTCCACATACTTTGGCGCCTCTCTAGCCATGTCTATCAGATATTATTCAATCAGGGCCACAAGGTAATCACATAGCCTTCCCTGTCATTCTAACCAAGACTTAGTACAAATCCAATCCTAAGGTTAGGATTTCCTGTTGCAACTCTGTGTTGCGCTTAGATCACAACAATCCACATTTGACCCATGAAGTGGAAGATCTCTTTGCTGATGGCATAGTGGGACTCTTGAAAAGTGGAAGAAGTTGAATAATGTCATAACTGTGATGTTTTAACAGAGTTACAAGGGGGAAAATGTTTGAAAACTAGATAATATTCTTTATTGAGAGATACTGATTATATAGCTGATGTGAATCATGGATAACAGGAACATGATTGTGTTGACCACTTGGTTGGATGATGAAGGGAGTGGCCTGATCCTGGTAATGAGTCAAGCACCAAAAAAAGGTATCACTGTGAAGGATCATCATCTGTTCATGTTGTTGGATTTGGAAATTTGAGATGGCTTCCTAGTTTGGCTTCAAGTAACTGGATAATTGGATTGTGGGTCACAACCCTGCTTACTCAGAACCTTGCTGGAAGGTTGAGCCTGTTGTTTTAACATTAATTTAGCATTTGGTCATACCTTGAATCCAAAGGTTGGAGGAGTTTGACTTTTGATACTAGGTACATATCAGACATGTATTCTTGTTAGTCTACACTCAATGCCAGAAGAGTGGGTTTGGATAATATCCGATAATATTGAATTAAGATATGGGTGTTGAAATTGTTTTCTACCTTGGCGTTTGGTAAGTGAGCAAGATTACAACTGAGAGCATCAGCCAAGTGATTATCACGGCATTTGATAGAATCATATTTGAATTGGAAGCAGGATAGGTCCTCATACCAATGTGATTGTCTTCCTGAGAGTAGTCTAGGCTCTCAGCAGTAAATTAAGGCCCGTAATATGTTCTGAAAGCAAAGGGGTGATAAGTGTGACAGAAATCAACAGATAGTAAGAAGAGATCTCCATGTGGTGGAGAATAACCACCCAAATCCATAGGAAGTTGATGATTAGTCACCACCAAAGCTTCATATACTTCTTAGTAAAATTTTCAAAAGAAACACTGGGGTTCAATATAATGATAAACCTAACCAAAGGAGTCCCAGATAAATTGCCTGTGAAAGAATTAACATGTCTTCAGCACAGAATTCTGGACATTAAGAAGTCACAAATGTCTTTTTTTGAGCTCTTCAGGAAAGTTGAAAAGATTAGAAGGCATTGGATTAACATTGGGTGGCACTGAAAATAAACCCAGCACAGGGCCTCATCTTCCAGTAATAATCTGACTTAGGATCAAGTTATACAGAATATAGCGGATTAGACTAACTACTGGATACATTTAAAATAAAGTTAGACCAGTGGAATATTTGGTTTTATTGAGTATTTTAGAGAGAAATCAACTCAAAGAGTTTAACAGTGAAAATTTTCCAATATGTTCCAATTTTAACAACTAAGAAATACCACCTGGATTCATGGCTGTTTTTCTGTTTCCATTATCTAAAGTATACCTTGTCCAGCACACAAAAAATCCTTGAGTGATTAATTTATGTCAATCATTCTGATAAACAAGGTTGTATTGAGTGACTCTCATATTACATCTAGTTCTCAGTCTCAACTTGCACAAGGTTATCAAATCATACTGAAGAACCAGAGCAGTAGTGACCCATTTCTAATCAACAGTTTGGTTTAAATTTGTCAACTTGGTTAACTTGGTTAACTGTTTACCCAACTTCCTGGCTTTGCATTTTGGACAAGCAATACCAGGCATTATAGAAACTACCATGACAACAAGCTGACCAAAGGTGATGTTGTCAGTATAGCATAGAAGATACTACATCCAGTAGTTTCTTGTCATACACCATGTAGTTCAGCTTGTGAGAGTTCATTATTCTGAAAAATTAGCCTACTGGTTGTTCTTGGCCATCCTCATCTTCCTGTAGCATAACTGACACTACCACATATTTGGAGCACCAGTGGCTAAGATGAAGGGTTTGATGATGTAAACATGTCTCAGGACTATGGATGAGAGCATAACAGATTTTAATGCTTGGAAAACTGCATCATATTGGGGGTTTATACTAGCTGTTGTTTCCTGCTTGTAGAATACAAGGGTGCTACAGTTTCTGATAAGTGTGGGGTAAGCCTTTTCAGGAGGTTTCAGGTATCAAGAAAAATTCTGAGTTGGAAAAAAGTGATTGGAGTTTCCAGTCTCTAACCTCAGATATATTATCTGTTGACACAGCATTTCATGCCTCTAAGCAATGTTTCCCAAGAAGAAGACTTTGCTCTTGAAGAATTCACATTTGCTTAGTTTTATTACTAAGTTGGCTTTGTGAATTCTCTCTACCATGGCACTTAGATGGGCTTCATTAGACTCCTTTTCTTTGGAGTACACAATGATGTCATGCATGTAGGCTATACCACAGACTTCAATCAGGTCCTCAAGGACAGTATTGATCATTTTTTGGAAGAAGGCAGGGACATTCTTCAAACCAAAAGACATGACTTGATACTGGAATATTTGTTTCCTGGTCCTGAAAACTTTAAATCATTCTGATCCTCCTTGATGCACATCTGACTAAAGGCATTTAGGAGGTCCAATTTTGAGAAGACTTTAGCTTTCTCCATGCATTGAGCAATCTGCAACTCAATAGAAAGGGGATAAGGGTCTGGTACAGTACTGTAAATTCAGAACCTAAATGTAAAATTGTGGGATTGTCAAATCCCTGGTCCAAATTTTGAATCACTTTTGTGGGATAGCCTTTTTTAATTAAATTGAATTCTTTGTATTTTTATTTGGATTTTTAAAAATGCAGGAACTCATAGACACTTTGCAAAGCTCAAGTCAAAATGCATATTTCCAATGGAAAAAATGAATTAACTGGAATCAGATTTGAAGTTTTCAAATCCATCAACCATTTTCATTAAGTTTACTATATTTTTTGGGACTGCAGGATTTTCAAATCCAAAAACCAAATTTCAAATCACTTTTGAATGCCACTAGTAAACTCAGATATTAATTGCAGGAACTGGAATCCAAATTAAATGTACAGTAAGAAACTATGACAAATCAACCCAAATCAAGAAGCTCCACTCTGGATAAAATCAAATGAAAATCCAATCTCAACAACCATGTTTAGACATAAAATTAAGTTATAATGTAAAGTTTTCTATACTGGAAATGATGCAATATTCTTCATTCTAAATCACTAATATAGTAACCATAAAACTATATAATGATATATGAGCTACCCTCCTGATGATGCAGAAATTTTTTAAGTTTGTTTGGCCCCTGGCGTAGCCAGGGGCCAAACAAACTTTCTTTCAAGGAAGAAGAAGAGGTGGGAAAGATAAACTATCAGTTTACTACACTATTTATTCATGTATTGCTATTAAGGATACTTGATAACAGTAGCTTTTTAAAAAATACTAATAATAAAATAGAATTATATATTACAATCTATCTTATCACGTTGTCTTTTCCTTGATGTGTTGATAGTTCATTTGCTGTTGATAATGTGCTTGTGTTTAATTGGATAGTTTTACCTCCAGTTGCCTTGGCAATAAGAAATCAAGTTGCCTCTGCAACCACAGCTGGTCTCAGGGAGGCAACTTGATTCCTATTGCCAAGGCTCTTGGAGGTGAAACTATCTAATTAAATGCAAACACATTATCAACAGCAAATAAACTATCAACACATCAAGGAAAAGATAACATGATAAGATAGATTGTAATACATAATTCTATTTTATTATTAACATTTTTTAAAATCTACTGTAATCAAGCATCTAAATTTTAGCTGTCCTAAAATTGAATAGGGTGCTTTTTGAGAATGCCTATGATTCCTAAAAGAATTAGCACAAATCCACTCTAGATCCTTTAGCATCCTTTTTGAGACACTTGTAAATTATATTTATTTCAAATTCACCTCATTTGTGATTTAAAATTTAGTTGCTGGATTTGAAAATCCCGCAATTTCATATTTTTTAATTTTTACAAGATGTCTATGATTCATTTGACAATTAGGAAATTGCAAATTGTACATCAGAATCTTGCATTTCTGATTCATGTATCCTGCATTTGTTTGCTGTGTTTTGTCTTTTGTTAATTGAGTTATCTGCTCAAGGGATTCAAAATTTGCCAATTTAAATAAATCAAAAAAGTCAAAACTAAATGTTTGATTTTATTAAATATTTTAATTTTCACTCAGCTGAGTTGCCTGCAAAAGTGATTTGAAATTTGGACCAAGGATTTGACAATTCTGCATTTTTATGTTTAGGTTCTGAATTTACAGTAACATTGTTTAGGTTATCATATTTGATGCATGGCCTGAGAGTACCATCTGATTTATGTACAAATAGCAGAGAGGAGCATACAATAGTTTTAAAATCTTGGTGACAAGCAAAAATACTTCAGATTTAAACAAAATAAACTCAGATTTAAGCAAAAATAACTCAGATGTAAACAAAATTGAAATTAACCCAAATCTAATTAAAATTAATATGAATTTGTTTCTTTTTGATTTTGTTTACATCTGATCTATTTTTGCTTAAATCTGAGTTCATTTTGTTTAAATCCAAAGTATTTTTGCTTGTTGTCATAGCTTTTAAAACTAATATACTGGGGAAGACATTCAGAATATTTGGCCTTTGTCTTATATATATTTGGTCCAAAGGTCTAGACATTCCTCTTACTTGATGGACATGTGATGTATGGGAGAGGCAATCTTGACCAGATTTATTGTTAGTTTGAGGTGAAAAACAAACTTGGTATGATGGGGCAACCTGTTAGCACTCTTTGGATCAAAGGCTGCCACAAAGTGGGACAAGCATGCAGAAAGTGTATCAGGTGAGACCTTCTTTATTCTGAGGAGGTTGGACTACTATCACTGATGATGTCTTACAGTCCATTAGTACTAGTAGAGTATCAATAAAAAACCAGCAGGCTGGATTATTATTGTGATCCCCTTCTCTGAGATGGGCACTAATTGGAATTTTCTCCACAAGTCTACTCCTATTATCAGTGGGTACATAAGTCTCTTCATTATGGCAAACTCATCTGGAAATCAATGCCCACTAAATACAAAGGGCAAGTGTTTCTGCAGCTGATAGGAGAGAGCAACGTTTAGGAGACCACCTTTAATTTTTGAGCCAGGTAAGTATTTGTAAGGGATTCTATTCCTTACACAAGTCATTGTTCTATTGATGGTTTTTTTAAAACACAAATTGATCACAGGAAACATAATTTAAATGCAGAAAACATAATTAATTTCCAATCTGATTCATTTAATTTAATCAATCCAAATCTGCGTTCAAAATTGATAAATGAACGCGCTTTCAAGAACAAAAGCAAAAAAAAGCAAGAGCAAAAGCAAATGCTCAAACTTAATATTCAATATAAAACCTAGTTTAAATTTTAAAAACATATCCAAGGATGAAGAAAGCAATAACAGCAATAAAAACACATTAAAAACAAGCTCTGAAACCCCAAAACCAGCCAATCAAACCAAAAATAAATGCAGATCAGCCAACCGCCATTGTACAGGGGACCCTTCTAGCCAATCAATCAAGGCAACACATTCAAGCCAAAGGAATGCTGTTCATCCAGTCTCAGATTACCATCCCCATCAGAAGCCAGAAGAATACTGCAGCTCAATAATCCAACCTACCTCTTCTTGCATTGCAGGCTGCAGCCTGTTGCAGACCTGCAAGGCAATACTAGCCAAACTATCCTTGCAGGATCACCTGGTAACCACTATGATCCCTCCTCCAACTACTTCAGTATTTAATTTGAATATTTTTTCTTGAGAAAATTGTCCCAAAAATTTCTCTTATTCCTATCAACCAATAAATCTATATTTTCAACCTCTAAAAACTTGATTAGTAGATTTTAAAGGTTCCCCCTCCAACAGCATGAAGTTCATCTTCCTTGTATGGACTTTTTGTGTGTTTATTGGTTATGGGCAAGCCAATGTGAACTTTGAAACCCCCAAACCAACTCCTATGGACAAATCAGAAGACTCAATCTGGTATTGTTTTGGGACATGTTGCCACCATGCCCCTTATGTGAAAACAGCACAATTCCCACCTATTATCCATCCCAAGCCCCCTGGTTGATCTTGGGGTACACCAGTGTCTGTTATCTTCTAAACCACTTCACTCCCTTCTTGGGAAGATTCTGCTTATTTGGTCACCTTCTACACATGTTAATGATAGGGATTCCAGTAGGGTCTACTCTAGTCAAATTCAACTTGGGAGCTCTTCTTCATTCAATTGGAGAGAGACTTCCTAATGAGTTGATCCCTGACAGTATTCTAGACCTAGCTGGTCTACAAACTTCTGTGACAGGAAGTTATGAGTAGCCCCTGTGTCCACCAACACCATGGCTTATAAGCACTTAGCGTTGTGGATGAAAAGAATTTAGCTAAAATCAAAAAGTATCCTGAATTGGCTTTGTTAGACATCACAGACTTGGCAACAGTTGTTTGGGCCAAGAAATTTACTGACGGGCCAGGAGGGTCCACCCCCACTCCAGTATAGAAGAAAGAACTCAAAACCTTGACTTGGTCAGCAGAGGCAGAGGATGAAACAGTTTTACTCCAGGTTTGGCTGGCTACATTTGATCAACTAACTCATATGCCTTGTCTGAGAGCAAGGGGAATTTCTTTGAGAAACAAATCAACTTGCAGGTGGCTGGTGAATGTACTAGGGAGAATCCTTCCTGTGCAGGGATGACTTCCAATGCTGCAAGACCCATGAGGTTGCAATCTAATATGTTATTACACTAATTTTCAAACCTGCTGAGATAAACAAAAAATCTCAGTCTAAAAATGAAAACAACTCAGTCTAAAAGAAAAAAATCAAAGTGTATCCAAATCTATTGTAATTCAATATAAATTTCTTGATTTTTGATTTTTTTTTCAGTATGAGTTGTTTTTGTTTTTAAGCTGAGATTTTTTGTTTATCTCAACAGGTTTGAAAATTACTGTATAATGTCCCTTGGATGAGAATGGTTGTCAATTGATGGTCAAATATACAAGCTCAGAGCAATCTAACACTTCTACCTCAGTCATTGAAGATGAAACCATGGGGAAAGAATATATTCCAGCAATCTTTTTTCTGTTGACAGATTTTCTATCAAATGCCATCCAACTATTTTTTCTTCATATGTAAAATATTTAACTTTTGTCAAGTTTATACTTATGGGAAGTATAATAAATGGAAAAAGGGGAAGATTTAAGAAGAGAATGATATTTTATTGGATATGAGTATAGAATAATATATAGTATCATGGCAAGCCACATACTGTCCATGTACGTCATGGGGTCATGGGGCTTATCTGAGTAATGTTCCTCTTGGGTCACAAGGCTTAATCAAGTTATGTTCCATTTAGGACCTGGATTGAGTGATCCCTGTCATAGATGGTTGACTGATAATGGTGCCGCCAGTTTACTGACCGGCTGGTGAACCATTTGGTGAGCCATTTGGTGATCTACTTGGGGCGTTAATTTCCTGAGAGGGAGTAATTGAAGATGTTGCAACATCTCCCCCTGGGGTGCTGGAAGGCGGAGCCTTGGGGATTTTCTTAAGAGTGTTGGGGATGCATGATTGGGATTGATCCAGTTTGGTGTTGAGAACAGGGAGCCTGGAGTTTTTTGGGCTGTTCTTGATTTGCACAGGCAGAGGCGGTTGTTGTACATATGTTTCAGTTCAGTCTGAGCTCCAATTCCTTTGATGAGGTAGGTGTTATTGGGCTTGACTTCCATGAAAATGCCTGGTCTACACAGTCCTGGGTCCAATTTGTGTTGGTTGTGGTTGACAACCCAGATTTTGTCCCTGACTTGGAATTTCTCTTGTTACAATGGGATTGCTTCCCTTTCAACCCTTTGGCTTTCCATTTCCTCTTGGTCCTTTCTGGCTTATGGTATGTTGGGGTCACTGTTGCCTGGCACCTTTTTGGGCAGAGGTAATTGTGGTCCTGCAGATGTACTAATGAGAGCAGGCTTTTGTCCATAGAAGAGTTCATAAGGGCTTTTACCTGTATTGTAGTTAACTCTTGTTCTACAGACAATGAGCGCGGTTTGGAGCATGTCAACCCAGGCCTTTGGATTTTTAGTAGATAACTTACTGAGGGCTTCTAAAAGTGTGCTGTTTAGTTGTTCTACTTGTCCATTTGCTTGAGGGTGATATGAGCTGGTAGTGATGTGTTTTATCCTTTTTTTGGCAAGGTAAATGTTGGTGTCAATGGCCTTAAGTTCAGTGCCTCCATCTGTGATTAGGAGGTCAGGTTTACCAAACTTAGCTATGATTTCTTTCCCAGTGATTTATCTCACATTGTTGCCCTTGTGTTCTTTAATGGCTTGTGCCAAGGGCCACCTGCTTGCATATTCAATAGCTGTGATGATGTACTTCTTGCCCTTGTTTTTGCCAGGCATTGGTCCCACAATATCCAGTGACCATACCTTGAAGGGTTGTGTGATGGATACAGGTACTACTGACTTGGGTGTTGCTTTGGTTTGGGCTTACTTCTCATAGACTTTGCATTGTTCCAGTACCTCTTTGATATCATCTAGCATGTTGGGCCACCAGTATTGTGTCTTGAGGTATTCATGAAAATTTCTGCTGCAGGTGTGTCCAAGGTCTCTGTGATATTGGAGGATTGTGTCAATCTTTTGAGTTGATGGAATGTAGGGTACAGTGTCACCATTTGGAAGTATTCAATGTAGTGTACCATATACGTTTTTGAACATATGTTTGTTCTTAAGGACCTTCTCTTGGATGTCCATTAGTGTGCCAGGTGGGAACCCTTCCTGAAGATTCCCCATAATTAACATGGGCCAGTTGGGGTCGCCATTAGTGCAAAGGATGTGTTTATTGTATAGCCTTGATAGAGCGTCTGCAGTAAGCATCTCTTTGCCTGACTTGTATTCAATTTGTATGGGGTATCTCTGTATAAGACTCATCCATTTGGCTTGCCTCCTTGACAAGTGTTGTTTTGTTTTGAAGAATATCAGCAACTTGTGGTTGGTGAGTACCTTGAACATTTGGGCTCCTTCCAGATAGCATTGCCACTTCATGAGGCATTGTATGATGGTTACCAACTCCTTTTTGTGTATGGGGTATCTTTTTTTGCTGTCAGAAAACTCCCTTGATTCATATGCTATGGGATGAAAGTCCTTTTCTGCTGTTTGGATACAGAGTACTCCTTCTATGGCATAATTAGAAGCATTGGTTTCCAGCTCATAGATTCCCTCACAATTTGGGTATTGGAGGATAGAGGCGGTGACCATTTGTTCCTTCAGTTGGCAGAAGTGTTTTTCACATAGTGTTGTCCAGACAAACTTGGTTATTTTGCTTGTGATGGCAGACAAGGGGGCTGTTAGGGCACCCCAATAAGGGATAAACCTTCTTACGTAGGCTAACATTCCAAATAGGGTGCAGAGTTCACTCTTATTTCTTGGAGCTGGCATCTCAGTTATGGCACAATCTTGTCTGGGTCTGGTTTGATTCTGTCCTTGCTGATAATGTGACTGAGGAATGGGAGTTCTGTCAAGAAGAATTGGCACTTTGACAGTTTTGTGACCAATTGGTTCTCTTCAAGGATGAAGAGGACCAGGCGGACATCTTCCCAGTGTTGTTTCAGGTTGGGACTGTAAATGATGATGTTGTCCAGGTAGATAATTGCTTGTTTTCTTATGGTTTCCGTGAAAACTTTGTTCATGAAGATCATAAAGGTACTGGGAGTGTTTGTCATGCCAAATTTGAGAACAACACATTCAAAGGATCTGTATTTGGTTCTAAATGTGGTCTTTGGAATGTCTTCAGGTTTCACGCAAATTTGGTGGTAACCTGCTGTCAAATCAATTTTTGTGAAGATTTGGGACCCCCAGGGCGTCAAAAAGTTCCTCAATTAAGGGCAGGGGATACCTGTTCTTGATTGTGACCTTGTTGATTGCTCTGTAGTTGGTGACCAGGTGGAGTCCTTCATCTTTCTTTTCCACAAAGAAGACAGCAGTGCCAAAAGGTGATTTGGATGGTTGTATAAGCTCTTTTTTGAGTGCTTTGTCAAGGTAAGCCTTTAGGGCGTTGTCTTCTTGTGGTGTGAGGTGGTAGATAAGCTGTGCTTTGAGTACACTCCCTTTGAGGTCAATTTTGTGTTGTATGTTGCATTCAGTAGGTAGTCCTGGCAGTGTTTCTTGGAAAAGAGTGGGAAACTTGGAAACAGAAGAGGAAACCAACCCCAGCAAAATTAATTGGAGTACCTGCACATATGAGGTCATCCACTTCAAGAATATGGATACTCAACGTAAAAAGAACTACATCCAAGGCCAGCTAGTTAACATGATTTTCACAAATACATGGTCCCTCATAAGTGTATCAAGGTGAGTTGGGTAAACATGGTGGTGTACTTCTCCTTTTTGTACAGTAAGGGTATCACTGTCCCAGTCAATGTGAGGCTTGGTCTTTCTCATCCAGTCCAGTCCAAGTATAACATCATACTTGGGGATCAGTATGATTGGTCTGCTGAGTATGGTTTGTACGTCTCTGATTTGGGCACGGAAAGGTTTTGCCTCTTGAGTGACTGGTGTGCTTCTGTTGTCCACCATGATAACTCTCCTGATATTGCTTCAGGTGGTAGGTAGTTTCATGAGGTTGGCAAATTTCTTGTTGACTAGGAATTGGTCTGCTCCAGTGTCAAATAGTGCAGTGCCCTGATATCTGTGAGAGCAGAAAGGATAAGTGAGGATTTTATTTCTAGTTTGGGCGGCAAACAGTAGAGGGTCACTGGAGGGTACTTGGATCATGGTGATTGAATCCATGTCCTTGTCCCTGTACAAGTCTTGTAGATTGGGGAAGGGTGGCTTGCCTAAGCACTCCCCTGGGCTTTTCCCTTTTTGTTGGTATCTTTGGTGCTTGCCTGGTTGGCTTGTGAAGTATGATTCCCAGTTTAAAGATGGGTGTTGTTGGCTCAGTTGTTCTGTTTATTGGGTCAAGGATTCTTCCTTGCTGAAGGACTCTCTTTGCGCTTGGGGGGTGCATGTAGATTGTCATATTTTTGGGTCGCGTGTTTGCCTTCCAAGAATACTTCCTCAAGGTTCTTGCAGTGGGTCATATCAAACTGACGTCTAATGTGTGTGGGAAGGTCATTATAGAAGTCAAAGTGTGGCCCAGGTTCATCAAAGTTTATGGTGTTAGGTGCGCAGTCACGTAGGTCTTTGTATGCAGCAATGTACTCATTAATTGTTCCTGTCATCTTGAAGGTTTAAAGTTCTGTCATGATTACTATGTTGGAATCCTTCATGGAGAACTTTTTGAGGAATGCGCTCTTGAATAGCTCCCAGTCTCCTTTTTGGTTGGGGTGTTGGGCTATCCATCTGCTTACAAAACATGATACAGTTCCTGTAACACAGAGGGCAATTTCACTGACCCGGAGTCTTTGGGGGTATTCCACTTGCTCAAATTTGCTTTGTGTACTGTTAATCCAAAGAGAGGTGTTTTCTTGGCATAGTCCCGCAAAGGCGCCAATTTCAGCTGTACGCAGGTGTTGGAATACAATATTGGGTATCTCAGGCTGCTGTGGTGCTGTTGTGGTTGATACTGTGGGTAACAGTCTGCAGGCTTTGAGAGTGTTGTATTGTTCAATGGGTACAAGGATGTTGTTGTAGATAACAAAACCTGAAGGAACATCTTGTCTTTCTTTGTAGTCTCTCCAGCAATTAGGGAGTACCATTGCTTGGATCTTTTTATTAGGAGGAATTTTTCCTTTGAGTTGAGTAGGTATGGATAACCTACCTGTGCTACCACTGTTAATTTTATACTTCTGGGAAGTATAATAAACAGAAAAAGGGGAAGATTTAAGAAGGGAATGATACTTTATTGGATATGAGTATAGAATAATATATAGTATCATGGCAAGCCACATACTGTCCATGTACGTCATGGGGGTCATGGGGCTTATCTGAGTAATGTTCCTCTTGGGTTACGAGGATTAATTAAGTTGTGTTCCATTTGGGACCTGGATTGAGTGATCCCCATCATAGATGGTTAACTGATAATGGTGCCACCAGTTTACTGACTGGCTGGTGAACCATTTGGTGATCTACTTGGGGCGTTAATTCCCCAAGAGAGAGTAATCAAAGATGTTGCAACACTTTTGAATTAAATAAAAAGTTACATATACTCTATTTACTAATAAAAGCTAATCTTTAAACATATAATTATTTTTAATTTTATTTTTTTGTCTTTAAGAGACTTGATTTTAAATCTTCACCTTATAAAAATCTAATTAAATTAAATTAACTGCCATAAAATAAAATAAGAACATTTAAAGTTGTAAATGCTGATTATATACTTTTTGAAGTATATGAAACTAAATAAAGGGGAAAATTAAGAAGAGAATGATACTTTATTGATATGAATATAGAGGTTATATAGTATCATGAGAAGTCATGTGCTGTCTATGTACAGCATGACAGTTATGGGGCTTGTCTAGGTAATGTTCCATTTAGGATTTAAAAGCTTTGATCCCCATATAAGATGGGTGGCTGATAAGAGTGTCACTGATGTTGTAACTGTGCTTTTTTAGCAGAGTTACAAAGAGAAAAATATTTAGAAGATAGATAATAATCTTTATTGTGAGATAGTGATTATATAGTTCATGTGAATCAAGGATAACAGGAACATGATTGGTGATCACACGGCTGGATGGAAGAAGGGGGTGGCTTAATCCTGGTAATGAGTTGAGCGCCAAAACAAGGTATCCACCATAAAGGATCATCATCTGTTAATGTTGTTGAATTTGATAATTTGAGTTGACTTCCTAGTCTGGCTTTGAATGACCGGATAATCAGATTGCGGATCACAAACCCGCTTGGTTGGAACCTTGCTGGAAAGTTGAGCCTGCGGTTTCAACACCCCCCCAGACTGAAGGTTGGCCTCCTCTGGGGGCAGGTCATCAGGGAGGTTGTCAGGAGTCTGGGCTCCGTATTGAACTAGTTGCTGTTCTGTGGCAGGCAGGGCGGTTTCTCATTGTTTCTGTCTTGCTTTTCAGGGCCGTAGGCAATCATGGTGTAGGGTCTTGTCTGGCTTATATTTTCCAAGCCCTTGCATGAGGAAAGTGTTATTGTTGTTTACCTTCAGAATGATTGCTGGCCCCACTTTTTCAGGTTGTAACTTGCTCTTGTCAACATTCATGACCCATACTTTATCCCCAACTTCATGTCTATTGCAGATGGGGACAAATGTCTTTTGCAGACGTTCATTCTCTCTTGCCGTTTGCTGCTGTTAGCCTCTATTACTTGAGAGTCTGAGTGTGGAGGGACTTCACTTGGAATTTCCAGTTTAGGTCCTGTCAATGCTTGAATGATATTTGGCAGTGTGCTGTATACCAGTTCAAATGGGCTTTTTCTGGTGGATCTGTTCACTTGGGTTTGACACACAAGTAGTGCAGTTGATAGCTGCTTATACCAGTATTCATGTCTCCTGGCAGTGAGTTTGGCTAAGGCTTGCACAAGGCTACTGTTAAGCTGCTCCACACGTCCATTAGCCTGTGGATGGTATGGTGTTGTCACAGTGTGCTTGACCCCATTTTTGGTGAGGTATACATTGGTGTCTTCAGAGGTCAATTCCTTGCCTCCATTGGTTATCAGGAGTTCTGGCTTTACAAACTTGCTGATTATCTCCTTGCCAATAAATTGCCAAATGTCATTGCCAGTGTGTGCCTTCACTGCTTGGGCTACTGGCCATCTTGTTGCAAAGTCAATGGCGGTGATGATGTTTTTCTTGTCATTGTGTTTTCCTGACATGGGATCAACAATGTCAAGAGCCCATACTTTGAAAGGTAGCTGCATGAAGATGGGAAGTACCAACTTTGGCAGGGTTTTGCTTTTGTTAAACTTTTTGCATACCTCACATTGGTCTAGAACTTCTTGAACATTATAATATAAGGTTGGCCACCAGGCCTTATGTTTAAGGAACTTGTATAGGTTTTGGCTCTTGGTATGTCCAAGGTCTCTGTGATAGCGTAGGATGGTGTAAACTTGCTGATGTGTAGGAATGTAGGGAATGGTTGTGCCATCAGTCATCTTTCTGTGAAGAGTCCCATATATATTAGCAAAGAGGTGTTCATTCTTGATGACTGTTTCTTTTTTATGTCAGTGATACCAGGGGGGAACCATTTTTCCTTGGTTTGTAGCACTAAGAGAGGCCAGTCTGGGTCAAGACCATTCTCTCCTCTTGAAGCACAGACATACAGGCAGGACAGGGTGTCTGCCATGGTGAGCTTGGCCCCAGACTTGTACTGGATGAGCATGTTAAATCTCTCCAATAGTTCCATCCACTGGGCTTGGCGGCGTGACAGATTTTCTTGAGTCTTGAAATAGATGAGTGACTTGTGATTAAATAAATGCTGTGAATTCTTCCTAGCGTTCCAGGTAACAGCACTGTGATGATCCACATGTTTGGTGGTTTGCAGGCGGGGCTAATGTTGTCCAAGCAAAATTTTGGTTGTTTGTTGTAGGTAGAGGCCTAGTAGGTAACATAGGGCTACTAGGGGTAAGTAAGGTGAGCCTACTAGGTAACATAAGACTACTAGGGTAAGTAACGCCTTCCTGGTAGGTAACATAGGACTACCAGGGGCAGATGTTGCCTCCACTCAGCAGAAGAAATTGGCTGCTTTGGGCTATAGCGCTTCACCTTGCAGGTAACTCTGGCTGCAGAAGGGTGAAGACTGAAATGCAAGCAGGGAACTTTGTCTGTCTGGGGGGAGTAGGTTTTGACCCCTGGTGGGTAAAACAGGCTTCCAGGGAGAGGAAGAGCTTTTTGGGCTCTACATACCCTAATACGCTTACAGGAGGTCTGTGAGCAAGCACCCTACCTAACAGACTGGTAGGGTGTCCTTGTTTATGCCCCTATGGGAGCTTTGGGGGGACCCAAGGTGAGCATTGGAGGGCATAGATTTTCTCAGAGGTGTAATCATGGCAGTTTGCTCAGGGAAGCAAGATGCAGAACTTGGTGTGATCAGGCCTATGGGAAGTGGAGCTGATTACTTTACAACTGAAAGCCCAGACTTAATCACCTGGGGGAGTAAAGACAACACATAGACATTGATCTATGATTGAATGGCCTAAGTGGATTGCCACTTGCAAGGGCCCAGTCAAACGCCAGTTCAATGTAGACTCATGCCTGGGTCTACAAGTTCTGGTAATGGGGACTGAGACAAAGAACCAAGGTGGTTCACAGAATTAACAGAGAAAACTAGCAAGAGGGACTGTTTGATCACAGTGAAGGCTAGTTGATGGACTGTTAATTCATATTGAATGGTAGGAACCAATATGGTTCAGTATGTAGAAGGAACAAAGGAGGTTCCTAGTGAGGATTTGTGGAGAAACTGGTTGAGGATAAGTTGAAGGACAAGAAGATTATGATGCAGGACTAGCTGACCATACAGCAGGATGGCCAAAAGACCAGAAGTTGGTGCTGAAGAACTGAAGAGCTGAGAGGATAAAGTAGCCAGACTAGATGCAGAGGCTGGAAGAGCTGATTTAAGTGGTTTTTCAGAGGAAAATAGATAAAAAGAAGCAGTTAAATAATAATTGAATACTGCCTGATTATGATTTAAAAAGGATTGAAAATCATATGATGAAAAAAAGAGGAGGGAGAATAAATATAGTTTGTTAGAACTATATATTATTTTAAGGAGAAGAATTAAAGAGGAAATGAGCCAGAAAGAAGCTGGAAGAAGAACGGAGAAACTGTAAGGGCAAAAGAGCAAATTTTTCCAAGAACAACTAGGAGAGGCTAAAGAACAAGCAGCAAGCAGTTTTAAAGTCATAAAACGTTAAAGAAACACAGAGAAACGTTGAAAAATTGAGGGGTCAAAATTTGCCTAAGTAAAACATATGTGGAAGCGCTCGAAATTTGCCAGGGAAACGTGACAGGAATTACGGCAAAACTGTTTGAAACACGGAGCAGTTGTTTACCTGGAGCAAGACAGCCTTAGGTTCAAACCAGGGTCAAGGACAGGTCATCCAGGGAAAACTTTTTGGTAACCCTGTTGAATTGAGGTGTATGAAGGGCTGCAAGCCAAAGTCTATTTGATCAGTGTTTTGAGGGCTTTAACTTAAGAGTTAAAGCTTAAAAAATGAGGAGCAGAAGCAGAAAATTCAGGGCCTCCATTGGCTGAAGTAAGTTTAAAGGTTTAATATATTATAGAAGGAGAAAAGCAGAATAGTTTAAGCTTTGAAGAACCAGAGTTCTAAGAGAGGTTTTTGGTCTGAAACAAGGAGCTATAAAAGGGAGAGCTATCTGAGACTCTTCAAGGACTGGATCAAGTGGATTAAAAAGGCCACAAAAGCTACAGAAGGAGCCAAAGACCAAGGATAGGAAGCCAGAGCTGGAGCAGACTGCAGGAGGCCAAGATGGAACACAGGAGTTAAGACCAAGGTGCAGGAACACAAGACCAAAGTGCAGGTGCCAAAGACCAAGTACAAGGAGTCCAAGATATTGTTGGAGGACTCCAAGTATTGGCAAATCCATATTGTTTCTTTGACCCCCCCCCAGCCCATATAACAGAAGGTTTCTAAGGGGATATTCCTTCTGAGAATGAATAAAAGCCCATTTTGACCCCTATACATATTTCTGAGATACATTTTCCCTTACTAGAGAATGACAATCCCTTACAGCTGGTCCCTGGCTACAATCCAGGACACACTTGGGGACTGGTGGACAGGAACTCCACAAACGCCATTTGACTAGGCAGTGCACAATAGCTAGCTGTTCTTTTTTGTGGATAGGGTATCAACACTTGCCATCTGTCAATTTTTGCAATTCCTAAGCTACAGGCAGGAAGTCACCATCACTATTTTGATTTGTAGTACTCCCCCAATGGATGCATCTGAGGCGTCAGTTTCCATTTTGTATTTCCCGTCATGTTTGGGGTATTATAGGATGGGAGCTGTTGTGAGTTTCTCCTTGAGGTGTCTAAAACAGATGTCACGTTGTGGGGTCCACACAAACTTGGACTTGGCGCCTGTTATGGCAGATAAGGGGGAATTCAAAACACCACAGTCAGGTATAAAGCGTTGTACATAGGCCGCCATTCCCAAGAAGGTGCAGAGTTCCAACTTATTTTTGGGTGGTGGCATCTTGCAGATGGCCTGTATCTTTTGACTGTTGGGTTTGATGCTATCTTTTGAGACTATGTATCCCAAGAAGGGTATTTGCTCACAGAAGAACTGGCACTTGGCACAGCACAAGCTGTTAGCCAAGCCCTCCAAGGTAGCAAAGACAGCCTCTAGGTCCTTGTGGTGTTGTTCCACTGGGGGGATGTAGACAATAATGTTGTCTAGATACACTAGGGCGTGTTTGCCTATGTGGGGCACAAATACTTTGTTCATGAAGGTTACAAAGATGGACAGGGCATTGGTCATGCCAAAGCTGAGCACCACGCATTTGTAGGAGCTGTATTTAGTGCAGAAGACCGTTTTGGGAATGTCTTTCTCCTTAATAAAAATCTGATTGTATCCTGCAATTAGATCAATCTTGGAGAAGATGGTGGCTACTCCCAAGGCATTGAAGAGGTTGTCAATCAGTGGCAGTGGGTAACAATTCTTAATGATAACTTTGTTCAGGGCGCAGTAGTCTGTGACTATATGTAAGGTATTGTCTTTCTTAGCCACAAAGAATATGGCGGCCCCAAAGGAAGACTGTGAGGGGCAGTATAGGGTTCCTGGTCACCAGTCCCTAAGTGTGTCCTGGATTGTAGCCAGGGACTGGCTGGAAGGGATTGTCATTCTCTAGTAAGGGAAAATGTATTTCAGAAATATGTATAGGGGTCAAAATGGGCTTTTATTCACTCTCAGAAGGAAGATCCCCTTAGAAACCTTCTGGTATATGGCCCAGGAGGTCAAGGAAACAATATGGATTTGCCAATACCTGGAGTTCTCCAATAATATCTTGGACTCCTTGTACTTGGTCTTGGACTTATGCATCTGTGTCTTGGACGTCTGCTCCTTAGACTTGGACTCCAGCACCTCAAACTTGGACTCCGGCACCTTACACTTGGACTCTAGCGCCGCGCTTAGGATCCAGCTTCTTATTCTTGGGCTCCTGCTCCATTATCTTGGGTTGTATCAGTCCAACCAAGCTCCTGCTGGTGATCAAAAGGCTTCCAAAACCTCTTGGCAGAAACTCAGAAGACCTGGGAAAGACCTCCAAAAACATTCCAAAAGACCTTGAAAAGACCTTCAAAAGACCTTGAAAAGATCTCAAAAAGATCCAGTAACTTTCCAGCCAGCCACCTTCTTATAGTGTCCTTTTCCCAACAGTTCCGCCTTCAAAATGGCTTTCTTCATAAGCTTAAACCATTGCCGCCCACTTTTCCCTATAATAACTTAAGCTTACATACTTACTTTCTCAAAAGCTTAAAGTATTTATTCACTATTTCCTTGCTTATACTTTAAGCTTTTGGCTTCCAACCAATCATTTTCATCAGGAAACCTTCCAGAACTCAACCAATGAATGCAGAGCGCGTAAATAGACCATTTCTGAAGTTCCACTGGGATTCAACTATGAAAACCATTTCCACAGCTCAAACCGCTCAAATTGACAACTCTTTGCGCGCCAAAGCGTTAACTGGTCCACTATTTTGGCACCAGTCTTCCCTGCATTCAACCTGAACCAATTTAAATATTAGAATACTATTTAAATTTTTCTTTCTGGACCTCTTCAGCGTTTTCCCCATATATTTATAAATATTTTAAAATCCAAGGAAAACTCCCACCAAAACAACTTTTTATCCTGCTCTTATAGCAACATACCTTTGTCTATCCTAGGAACTTAATAAATAAATATCTTACCCACACTTCTATCCTTATTCTTTCTTTATTTTAATACTAAACCAAGGCAAAATATTCCACATCTTCCCACTTTGGCAAATCAATTTGGCAAAATCTGAGCTCACTTTTCCAGACCACCAGTTCTTCACCATCATCTTTGGATCTTTCAGCCAGCTCATATTCCAGCTCTTCAGCTTGACCAGCAATCAGTCCATTAACCTCATCAGTCCTCTGGCTACTCCTGTAACACAATCTTCTTGTCCTTTGGCCAACCTGCATCATGATCAGCTAGTCGTGCATCATAATCTCTGAGCCCTCAGCTTATCCTCAACCAGTCCCTCAACAAATCTTCACCAGGAACCTTCTTTGTTCCTTCTACACACTGAACCATATTGGTTCCTACCATTTAATATTAATTAACAGTCCATCAACTAGCCTTCACTGTGACCAAAAAGTCCCTCTTGCTAGTTTTCTCTGTTAATTCTGTGAACCACCTTATTTCTTTATCTCAGCCCCCATTATCAGAACTCGTAGACCCAGGCATGAGTCTACATTGAACTGGCGTTTGGCTGGGCCCTTGCAAGTGGCTGTCAACTTAGGTCATTCAACCATAGATTAATGTCTATGTGTTGTCTTTACTCACCCAGGTGATTAAGTCTGGGCTTTCAGTTGCAGAGTAATCAGCTCTACTTCCCAGAGGCCTGATCACACCAAGTTCTGCAGCTTGCTTCCCCAAGCAAACCACCTTGTTGACACCACTGAGCATGCCTATACCCTCCAATGCTCACCTTGGGTTTTCTCAAAGCTCTCATAGGGGCATAAACAAGGACACCCTACCAGTCTGTTAGGTAGGAGGCTTGCTCACAGACCTCCTGTAAGCGTATTAGGGTACCTTGAGCCCTCAGAGCTCTTCCCCTCCCTGGCAGCCTGTGTTACCCGCCAGGGATCCAAAACCTACTCCCCCCAGACAGACAATATTCCCTGCTTGCTATTTCAGTCTTCCCCCTTTGGCAGCCACATTTTCCTGCGGGGTGAAGCACTATAGCCCAAAGAAGCCAATATCTTCTGCTGGGTGGAGGCAACATCTGCCTCTGGTAGTCCTTTGTTACCTACCAGCCAGGCCTTACTTACCCTAGTAGACCATGTTACCTACTAGGCTCACCTCACTTACCCCTAGTAGTCCTATTTTACCTACTAGGCTCACCTTACTTACACTAGTAGTCCTATTTTACCTACTAGGCTCACCTTCAACAAACAACCAAACTCTTGCTTGGCCAACATTAGCCCTGCCTACAAACCATCAAACATGTGGATTATCACAGGCAGATAAGTCCTTTTTTCAATGCCTCCTTGAGGTAGGCGCGTAAGGTGTTGTCTTCATTTGGGGTCGGCCTGTAGATGGGGCGCACCTTGGGTACAGCCCCCTTGAGTTGGATGGAGTGCTGAATATACTTCTCAGGGGGCAGCCCAGGTAGTGCTTCCTTGAAGATTTCCGGATGGCAGGCCACAATGGTGCGGTCCTGAGGCGTGAAGGTATCCTGGTGATCTTTGAAGTGTATGATCTTGTACTGGCAGGAATCCCAGTCAATTGCCTTCAGGTCTTTCTTTTTGTCCTTGGTCTCTGTGATACGTACAAAGACGTGGTCACATAGCAGTTGGTCCACAGAGTCAGGGTAGATCTAGTGATTGACACCTTCACACTTGATGGTCAACACTGAGGTTGCCTAGTCTATGTGAGGGTTGTTCTTCTGTAACCAGTCTAGTCCCAGTACAATGTCAAACTTGGGAAAGTCAATGACAGGACCTTGAATGGTGGAGTAAAGGTTCTCAAGCATGACAGAGAAGGGGGATGTGGGGTTCCTGGTTGCCAGTCCCCAAAATGTGTCCTGTGTTGTAGCCAGGGACCAGCTTAGAGGAGTTGTCATTCCCCAACAGTGGTGAATGATTGGTGAGGAGCTTATACTTGGCTTGCATAAGGGTAAACTTCTCCAGTACCTTCCCAATTACTAAGCAAGTGTCTCGACTGTACACTTGCACTTCAGCAGGCGCCAGCCCTTCTGTAGGCCAGTACCAATCCTGTAATAGTCTTGAAAACTCTTCCACAACGAACTCTCTTCCCCTATTTGTCATTTTCAAATGCCTTGTCACCTTCTCTCACTCCTCCTGGGCAGATTTACTAGAGGCAAACTTCCTGCACCCTAGGTGATAGAATTCCTTGTCCCCTGGGCTTGGATAGAAAAAATGGGGTAATTGACTCATGGGATTTATATTTTTCCTTTACACGGGAAATTTGGATAGGGGTTGTAATAGGCACTTTATTCACAATCAGAAGGAAGATCCCCTTAGAAACCTTCTGACATATGGCCTCGGGATAGGGAATAATAAGGGATTTTTGCCAATACTTGGAGTCCTTCAATAATCTCTTGGGCCCTTGCACTTGGTCTTGGACTCCTGCTCCTTGGTCTTGGGCTTCTGCACCTTAGTTATAGTCTCCTGTGTTCTAATCTTAGGCTCCTGCAGTCTGTTCCAGCTCTGGCTTTCTATTCTTGGTCTTTGACTCCTTCTGTAGCTTTTGTGGCTTTTGTAATCCACTTGACCCAGTCCCTGAAGAGTCTCAGATAGCTCTCCCTTTTATAGCCCCTTGTTTCAGATCAAAAATCTCTCTTAGAACTCTGGTTCTTCAAAGCTTAAATTATCCTGTTTTTTTTCTTCTATAATATATTAAATCTTTAAACTTACTTCAGCCAACTAAAGCCCTGAATTTTCTGCTTCTGCTCCTCATTTTTTAGGCTTTAACTCTTAAGTTAAAGCCCTCAAAACACTGATCAAATAGACTCTGGCGCACAGCCAATCACACACCTCAATTCAATGGTTTTGCCAAAAAGGTTTCTCTGGATGACCTGTCCTTGACCCTGGTTCAAGCCTGAGGCTGTCTCACTCTGGGTAAACAACTGCTCCACGTTTCAAACAGTTTTACCGTAGTTCCTGTCATGTTTCCCTGGCAAATCTCGAGCGCTTCCACATATGTTTTACTTAGGCAAATTTTGACCCTTCAATTTTTCAACGTTTCTCTGTGTTCCTCCGTGTTTTCTCAAAGTTTTGCAACTTTGAACTCGCTCGCTGTTTGTTCTTTCACCTCTCCTAGTTTTTCTTGGCAAAATTTGCTCTTTCACCCTCATAGTTTCTCTGTTCCATTTCCAGCTTCTTTTTGGCCCCCTTCTTTTTAAATAAATTTATAGTTCTAATAAACTATATATTAATTTTCCTTCTCTTTCTTTATTATTTTATGATTTTCAATCCTTTTTTAATCATAATAATCAGTATTTAATTATTCTTTAACTGCTTCTTTCTACCTGAATTTCCTCTCAAAAGTCACTAAAACCAGCCCTTCCAGCCTCTGCATCCAGTCCAGCTAGTTCATCCTCTCAGCTCTTCAGTTCTTCAGCACCAAATTTGTCTTCTTTGGCCATTCTGCTCTATGATCAGCTAGTCCTGCATCATAATCTCTGAGCCCTCAGCTTATCCTCAACCAGTCCCTCAACAAATTTTCACCAGGAACCTTCTTTGTTCCTTCTACACACTGAACCATATTGGTTCCTACCATTCAATATGAATTAGCAGTCCATCAACTAGCCTTCACTGTGACTAAACAGTCCCTCTTGCTAGTTTTCTCTGTTAATTCTGTGAACCACCTTGGTTCTTTATCTCAGCCCCCATTACCAGAACCTGTAGACCCAGGCATGAGTCTACATTAAACTGGCGTTTGGCTGGGCCCTTGCAAGTGACTGTCAACTTAGGTCATTCAACCATAGATCAATGTCTATGTGTTTTCTTTACTCACCCAGGTGATTAAGTCTGGGCTTTCAGTTGCAGAGTAATCAGATCTACTTCCCAGAGGCCTGATCACACCAAGTTCTGCAGCTTGCTTCCCTGAGCAAGCCGCCTTGGTGACACCTCTGAGCAAGTCTATACCCTCCTATGCTCACCTTGGGTTCCCCCAAAGCTCTCATAGGGGCATAAACAAGGACACCCTACCAGTCTGTTAGATAGGGTGCTTGCTCACAGACCTCCTGTAAGCGTATTAGGGTATGTAGAGCCCTCAGAGCTCTTCCCCTCCCTGGAAGCCTGTATACCCGCCAGGGATCCAAAACCTACTCCCCCCATACAGACAAAGTTTCCTGCTTGCTATTTCAGTCTTAACCCTTCTGCAGCCACAGTTTCCTGCAGGGTGAAGCACTATAGCCCCAAGCAGCCAATATATTCTGCTGGGTGGAGGCAACTCTGCCCCTGGTAATCTATGTTACCTACCAGGCAGGCCTTACTTCCCCTAGTAGACTATGTTACCTACTAGGCTCACCTCCCTTACCCTAATAGTCCTATGTTACCTACTAGGCTCACCTTACTTACCCCTAGTAGCCCTATGTACCTACTAGTTTACAGCGTCAACAGCCAACCACACATTGTCACTCTTCAGCATATTGTTTTATTTGAAGCCAAATCAACCCTCGCCCGCAAAACAGCACACATGTGGATCACCACAGGGGCAGTTTTCTTTGTCACAGCAATGTGGTGTTTTTCAGCCAGGACCACATTTTTAATCCGCAAAGGATTAGTGGCCAGCTTGAACTTAGCCACAAAGCTGCTATTGACTAGGGTTTGGTCTGTGCCCAAGTCCAGGAGTGCTGAGCCTGTGTAACTGCAAAAGTGGAAAGAATAGGTCATCAATTTATTGGGATGTCTGGTGATGGTGTACAGTACCAGGTCCTCCAAGAGCACCCAGATCATTGGGCATTGGTCTACGTCCTCGGGTTGGTATTCATCATTGGACAAGTCAGGAGTTGCGTGGGGAGAGCTTGGCTTGCTTAGTGCTCTCCCCGGGCTTTTCCCTCCGCTTGGTTGCCTTGTGTGGCGGTGACACAGAAATGGGTAAAGTTTGACTGGCTATTGTTTCCATTTTCATGCCCATTTGAACCTGTGGGTTTGTGGTTGGCGTTGTTCCTGTTGCCTCCAGGAGGTGGTCAAGCAGAGCGCCCGCTTGAATGGGAATCCTTGGGTCTTTCTCGTTTCCCAGCTTGTGCCTTGTGCAGTGTGTTGGATGTCTGCTCCGCTTTTTCTGCTTCACAGTACAGGCTTTGCAGGTTGGTCACCTGATCCAGGTTCACATTTCTCATCACGTGCAACTTAAGAGTGTTGTAGTACATGAGGTGTGTGGCTGGGGTGTCAAAGGCCATGTCAGATGGTGCACAAAGACAGAGTTCCTCGTAGGCACTGTGAGTTCTTTTACAGTGCCTGTCTGGGACAGGTTCTTCACTTGGTGTATGATCATGAGTGCTGTATCTTTAAGCATGAATCTTGCCAGGAAGTCTTGCTTAAAGGTATCTCAGTTCTTGTTGGTGTGCTCTTCATGCCACTTGTTGCACCAGATGCCAGCGTCATGGGTCAGGCAAATGGAAATTTCTGCAATCCAAAACCTCTGTAGGCATTCCATCTGAGCCAGCTTGCTCTGGGCGGACTGGATCCATGCGGCGGTGTTGTCTTTGTTGGCCCTGGCAAAAGGTTCCAAGGTGGCGCTTCATAGTCTTTGAGCTACATAGGCGGGCATGGTGGTTTTGTTGGCTGGTTGCGGCATTGAGGAGGGTGCCTGAAAGAAACCTTGTGCAGACATGGCATTGAAGGCGGGTAGCAGGATCACCGTGTTTTGGTATAGGACAAAACCATCAGGTATCTTGGCACCAGGAGTGTACGGAGTCCAGTCAGGCGGGAGGCCAGACATAATTCTGTCAAGGATTTGTTGGCCGCGGCGTGTGCGGGCAACAGGCAGAATTTTTCAAGATAAGGTAGGATGGAGAACCTACCTGTGCTACCAATGTCGTAACTGTGCTGTTTTGCAGAGTTACAAGGGGAAAATATTTAGAAGCTAGATAATAATCTTTATTGTGAGATAGTGATTATATAGTTCATGTGAATCAAGGATAACAGGAACATGATTGGTGATCACACAGCTGGATGGAAGAAGGGGGTGGCTTGATCCTGGTAATGAGTTGAGCGCCAAAACAAAGTATCCACCATAAAGGATCATCATCTGTTCATGTTGTTGAATTTGATAATTTGAGTTGACTTCCTAGTCTGACTTTGAATGCCAAATTATTGGATTGCGGGTCACGAACCCGCTTGGTTGGAACCTTGCTGGTGGGTTGAGCCTGCGGTTTTGACACTGACTTAATTATCAATCGGGGAATCACTTGGGGAGTCGCTTCCCCAAGAGAGAGTAATTGTAGATGTTGTGACACAAACAAAATTATAAACAAAGAATTTATATTGATTAACAATAGATTTGAGTTTACTTCTATTTTGTTTGCATCTGAGTTGATTTTGCTTAGCGCCACATCTTTGAAAACTACTGTAAGCTTTCCTAGAAAAACTGAAATTAAAAGTTTTATATTGACTTTGTAAAACACTAGGGAATAGCTAAACCAACAAGATAGAACACATACTTCAAACTGCTGACCATAGCTCTTTTTCATGCTATCCATAAATTATCATCAAACTAGCTGCTTTATATAAATATAGCCTAGCTAAAGCGAAGTCCGGGTCACTTCAAACTGCATATTTACTTTAGTAGTCCCATTTTTCTGATTAATGTGAATATGTGTATCTTTAAAACTTAATGTTATAGTTGAATTCATTTTTCAAAGGCTCAGTTTAATAGTGTATATTATGATTCTATAGTAAACAGTCCTTTTTTAGCAAATACAAGGACATAGAGTTGTGACTTGATTATTTTTAAAGCAATGTTTTTAATCAGAGCTTTAATTAGTTAAGCTTAATCCAAATCCTGAGCTATGCAACCACCCAATGAAGTGTTAGAAGTTCTTCAACATTGAAATCCCTTGAATAAATAGCTTGTAAAAGCTACAAAGCTTGAATAAGGCTTTTTCAGGCCTAATATCTGGGCGTTATAACGCTTAAGAAATTTTTATTTTGGCTAAATAAATTAATAAAAAGAGTATGAATCAAAGTTAAAAGAGAAATTAATGGGCTTTGGAGATTATAAGGTTGTAATTGAACCGTTCAATTAAATCATAATTTTCTCATTGGTTGATTAAAGACATCCTGAAGTGCATTGTGTTCTTGAAACCTTTTAGTGATTCTTTCGGATACCAATAGGAATTTTTTAACACATCTGCCCAAACACTTTTCCTAGAAAAATATTGAATCAAATTTTGTCTCAAAGCAGTAGCATCAAGGATAGCGTACCTCTTTTTCTGTAACCTTTTTCGTTGTGAAATCTGAGGTGCAGTCTCCAAAACACTTTTTGGCAAGCGCCATATATGTACTCATATTTTCCTCCTCCTAACGTACATGGAGGTAAATAGAGTGAAGTAATAAACAAAAAGAAATACTTTTCAAAGTAAAACATGATTTCAAAAAATTACCTGTTTTGTAGTCAGGAATTGAACGATTTTCTTCTCATCTGCGGATTGAGTAATACCGTTAAACATTGTCGAATAACTAGTAAGGAATACTTTAAAACGGGCTCAAAAATGCACATAAATAAAAAATAAATTAAGCTAAATCTCTGTAAAATTCAAATATTTGGTTTACATTAAGAGCAAAGTGCTTATGGAATCATCTTAGACTTACAGTCAATACAAAAGTTAACCGGGCTTTGAATTTATTTAAAGAAAAAAATATAATAAATGAAAATCGCCAAGATTGGCATGGATTGATTCACCGCGAAATTTTTATCAAATATAGAGAAAAAATATGGAGATAAAATAAAAGCTAAAAAAATAAGTACATCAAAAATTTCAATATTTATTGAAAAAACCAATGTCTTACAAGACTGAATACCTTGTAAAACTAGTACTTGGTAGGTCCACCTCTGGCTCTAATAACAGCAGCAAGTCTTCTGGGCATAGAATGAATAGGTGCTTGAGAGTTTTCAATGGAATTGCTTCCCATGCTTTTTCCACTACAAATTTGAGATCCACTATGGATTTTTGGGCAAGTTCCTCAGGTCGAGATTTTTTAGGTCAAAAGTATAGAAATCGAAAATAGGACTCCCAAAAAGTGCAAAAATTGAAAATATCAAAGGTCAAAAGCCAAAATCGATTTTTCGGAAGTTAACTTTGAAGCCAAAAAACATACACTTTTCAATATAAAGTTAGAAATTTAAAGCTTCCAAGAGACTAAAGAGACCCCAATGGATCATTTATGCAATAAAAACTGTATGCTAGATAATAAAAAAGTGTTAATTTACTGTTTTTAAAGAAAATATTTTTTGGTTTTAAAAGCAAAATTACATTAGAATTTATATGTAAATTATTCACTTGAATATAAATATGAGACTACACAAAAAATACCTCTCAAACTATAGTTTTTTATAAAGGTTTAATTTCATTTTCAGATTATGAAAAGCTATAATAATACTTAAGTATAAGCAAAATAAAGAATTTTTCCCACAAGATACAGGCATACAGTAGTTTTAAAAGCTATGGCGACAACCAAAAATACCTCAGATTTAAACAAAATGATTTCAGATTTAAACAAAATCCAAGTCGCGCGAGATTCAGGATTCAATTAATTTATAAAATTTCAGTTAATAAATGAACTGTCAAACAAAAAACAAAATTTCACTAGCCCATTATACAAAATTATATCAAACATCAAGTGGTGTAGTTCAAACCACAAACAAAATGAACTGACGCAACAAGTGAAATGGATGGATGCTGTTCCAGAGTATATTATAATCCAATAAGGATTCTTATGAGGCACCGACAGAAGAACTAAAATGAAACAAAACTTGAGCAATCTAGAAGCGAGATTACATAAGCACAAAACGAAATGAACTCACACAAGATGTGTAGTATGAGTAGCCTAAAATAGAAAAATAACAGTTTAACAGCCAATCAACAGCTATCCAATTTAGGAACATAGGCATTTTATCCATTTTCATGGCTCCAGATTTGTATGAAAAGGTTTTGAGAACCTTCCAAATATGGACTCAAGATTACAATAAAAATAAATCATTAAATTTTAAAATTTCTACTTTTAGTGATTTTATCCTAGGTTTTTTACAATAGTTTTTACAAGTAATATCTTTGACAGCGCTAGCAGCCAAGCCAGCTTCAATGGAGGCAAGGCTCAGAACATGGAGGCACCTGTTTACACCCAAGCCTTTGAGGCAGGTAACAAGGAAGCTGACCTGTACCTGACCACCGACCCCTATGGCTTTGACTTGTTTGAGAGTCACTTAGTATCTAGCTCTGCCCCTGCTCCTGTACCCACCCCCGCACAAGCTGCCCACCAACTAACCAATCAGGATGACAACCTTGATTTGGAACAACTTCCTGCCACCAGCCAACTTGCCCCCTACAGCCAATCAGGCTTCAGCTCCCCCGGCCCAGCGCCCCAAGCGACAAATCATCACTGCCCAAATTCTTCAGGAAATTGTGGCACTGAATCTACAGGGTTTGTCCTGGGAACAGATTGCTGCCCAGTTGCAATTTACCCGAGCTACTGTCATGCGGGAATTCAACAACCTGATGAATAAGGGGAATCTGATTGGGACAGCCAAGAAGCCCAAGAAGGCCCCCAAGTCACAAATATCTGAGACATACCCAATCATGCTTGACCTCCTCCAGCGGGATCCCAAGCTTCCATTGACCCAGGTCCAGAAGCAACTTGCGCACCATAACATATGGGTGTCTGAGCGCATGGTGCAGCTCTGGATGTATGAAAAGGTGGCTTCCATACAGGTTCTTACCAATTTTGCTGGCAACCAATGGGATGGCGCTGAGGATTCCCTGTATGACACCGCCATCTAATCAATCCTGGTCCAATGCCTGACTAGTCTAACTGATGATATCATGTTCATCTCCTATTACAAGCTATCAATAGCTTTTGATGATTTTGGCAAGCAAGGAAAAGCTGCCACCAAGAATAAAAGGAGAAGGTCAAGAAGGAGATGTTCATTGGTGCATTTCTGGCTGTTTCAGCCAAGGGTTTTGTCTACTATTGGACAAACCCAGATTTCATCAATGGCTACTCTTACAGCCACATCCTCAGTGGATTACTCGACTCCTGGGATGGCTCAAATCCCAAGTACCGGGTTTTCTTGAGCCACCAGATGGAGGGTAGCTCCACCGCCCTTGAGGCCATCCAGGGACGCGGGCACCAGGCCTCAGTCTACCCCACTGGCCATGCAGATGTCCATCTAGCTGATGTTGTCTTCTTTAACATGGGATCCACATCACAGGAGCGCTGCCCTCAGGCTTTCAACGACCTCTATCTTGGGGTCCTTGACCACAATTTTCTCTTTGGCCGCCAGATGGTGGCTGACTTGTTTGTGCAAATGGTTTTCCATGTGAACATGGGCAACCAATCACGTAAGGATAAGCACCTTCCACCTCAGGCCACTGCCACCTACCAGCCCATTCAGCCAATTACCAATGAGGAATACAACAAGTGCTATATGGCAGCCGTCACAAAATTATCCTATCCCTACCCCCGCCACCACTACCCCCTATCTTCCAGCCCCACCCACCCAATCCCAGACCCCCCAGGCCAGCACTGCCTCTACGTCTTCCTTCCCGCGTTATTCTGCCTCCTAGGCATCACTCTCCCCTGCCCCAATAAACCCCTGTCACCAAAATTTTTCTATTTATATTATCTTTTTTTGAATTTCAATTGTTCATGTTCTCTTTGTTTATAGTTGGTTTTATTCTTTATGTTCAGCTTATTTCTATAAAATCATATATTTACTATGTTGTGTATCTAGATCCAGAACACAGTTATTTTTAGCACTTAAACATAGCCCCTTGTGAAAATATTAATAATGATTTGGTGATCAGCTAAATTTGAATTAGAAAATTATAGTGTTAACTGTTTTTAGATAAAGTTGTTACTGATCCAAATTCAAAACCTTAATGATAAACTTTAAGCCAATCAGGAGCCAAGTGATAAAGTGATTGTTATGACATAAAGGGTCATTCAATAATTCTTTGGTGCATGTGCACTAATTAATATGATTGGCTGGATGTTTTGCCATTGTACGCCATTGCCGCTATGGCAAGTTGTTGGTGGACTAGTGCTAACCCAGTAGCTGATTGGGCACTAGTCCACCAACAACTTGCCACAGCAGCAATGGCGTTCAATAACAAAAGATCCAGCCAATCATATTAATGAGTGCACATGCATCAAAGAATTATTAAATGACCCTTTATGTCACAACAGTCACTTTATCACCTGGCTCCTGATTGGCTTAAAGTTTATCATTAAGGTTTTGAATTTGGATCAGTAACAACTTTATCTAAAAACAGTTAACACTATAATTTTCTAATTCAAATTTAGCTGATCACCAAATTGTTATTAATATTTTCACAAGGGGCTATGTCAAGCGCCAAAAATAATATGGTAATCAAGGAAACAATGCAAACACAAAGCAAACAACACATATTGAGATGAGCATAAAACATATACAAAATGGGTAAAAAGATGGGATAATGTAGTAAATGGGAAAACAAAAAGGAATAAACGAAGAGGCAACAGTATCAAAATAATACAGAATTTATTGGGGCAAAAGCTATAAAAATATATGAAAAGGTTACTCTAAATTCAGAACCTGAACGTAAAAATGCGGGATTGTCAAATCCTTGGTCCAAATTTCAAATCACTTTTGCGGGCAACTCAGCTGAGTGAAAATTAAAAAATTAAATAAAATTAACAATTTAATTTGACTTTTTTTTGGTTTATGTAAATTGGCAAATTTTGAATCTCTTGAGCAGATAACTCAACTAACAAAAGACAAAACACAACAAAAAAATGCGGGATACATGAATCAGAAATTCAGGATTCTAATGTACAATTTGAGATTTTCAGTATTTCAAACAAATCATAGACATCATGTAAAAATTAACAAATCTGAAATTGTGGGATTTTCAAATCCAAGAACCAAGTTTCAAATCATAATTGCAAGGAATTTGAAATAAATATAATTTATGGGTGTCTCAAAAAGGATGCCAAAGGATATAGAGTGGATTTGTGCTAATTCTTTAAGGAATCATAGGCATTCTCAAAAATCACCCTATTCCATTTTAGGATGAATAAAATTTAGATCCTACTATTCACCAGCTTAACATAATTAACAATAAAATTGACTAAAATATACACATCTCTTTTTGAGTTTAAAATTTTTTAATAAAAATTTATTATGTCTTCTTTCAACAACAGCCAAGTCAACAAGCTGTTCCCTGGCCTTGACAAAATCATGCAGGGCTACGCTGGGTCTCTTAACAGTGAAGCCTCCCTCTATGGCCACTCCCAACCCGCAGGCCCCTCCGCAAGCACTACCCAGGAGTGTGTTCTTTCTCCTGCAACTTCCAGCATGGTTCTGTTTGCCCATCATGCACAGGCAGCCGCTAACCCAAATCCCAGATCAACAATGGCATCTGGAACCAGCCATTTGAGCCATGGGGTCACTCAGAGAGCCCAGAACCCCAAAACAGCCAATCAGATGACATTGACCAGTTCCCAAGATAGACACATCCCCCCAGGCAATAAGCCTGCAAGACACAGAAGAAAATTAATCACTCTGGAGATTGTTCTCAAAATGGTTGAAAAGCAAGAGAAGCTTATGTCCCTCAGGGAAATTGCGGCCACAATGGGGTTTGTAAAGTCCACTGTGGCTGCAACCCTGCAAGCCCACACCAACTGTGGCCCCCCTATCAAGAAGACCCCAACTAGTGCCCGTACTTTGACCAGAAAGGTGACACAGCCCATCCCCTTATGATGGCCATTATGGAACGCGACCCGTGGATGCCCCTGGTCCAGGTACGTCTCCAGTTGGGACTCCACAGCATCTTCAACAACAAAAGAACGGTGAATTTGTGGATGCACAGAGTTGTGGTTGCTGCTAGAATCTTGTCCAATCAAGTTCTCAGTGGCCCCATTTTGGTGGATACTGATCCCTACAATTCAACTATTATTAATTTTATCAAAGGAAGGGCAATGAGGGACCATAATGACGTCATCTTTCTGTTGTATGCTAAGATATCTGCAAGTATTCAAGACTATGGAGAAAAGTGTATCAAGTCTGATGTGTACAAGCGCAGCCCAATCTTGTATTGTTTTGTTGGGGTTTTATTAGCAGTTTCCTCATTGGGTGTCAATTATTACTCGGCAATATCAAACACCACAGATGGGTATGCCTGCCAGACAGAGCTCAAGGCCATGCTGGAGGAGTGGGCCACACAAAACGCCGTGCACACAGTTGTACTGAGTGCAGAGATGGAGCAGCAGGAATGGGCTACCCAAGAAATCAGGGCTTCAGGGCATACTTGTTGGTCCTACCCCATCAACTACGCCAACATGCATCTTGCAGATGTATGTCTCTACAATTTTGGTTCCTCCCTCAGGCGCTTAAAGCCTGCCACTTACAACAAACTATGCACCCAAATTGATAAGGGGTATGAGCTTTTCCTTTCTGTGTCCGTCCAGGACTTATTTGATCTCATCATCTTCTATGCAAGTGATAGTGATAGGTCCAGAAAGGACCCCTGTCTCCCCCACGCCAGTCCATCTGTTTTGTCAAGCCAGTATATGTGATGGAAGAAGAATTTGAGCAATTGAAGCAATCAGCTCTTGCTGCCCCTTCCCAGTCAACAAACCCTGCCTCCCCAACCCCCCATCAAGCCACCTGCCTTCCAACCCTGACTCCCAAACCACCACCCATTCCCTCCCCACTATCTCTGATGCCACCTCTTTCACAAGCGCAGATGAAGGCAATGTTCATTCCGCTCATTTCCTCCCCCTTCCTGTCCTTTGATTAGTAAATAAATCTTTTCTTTGTGACAACTTATTAAAATTGATATCTCTCTTTCAATTCATAATTAATAATATTTTCTTTTTACATTTTAAACATTTAACATAATTAATACAAGGTTGTACATTTTACAAATAGCTTAAAATTATGAGCATACATATTTTTCATCATCATTAATAAATTAAAGACAATAAACGTAAATATTGCATTAAAATATTGCAATTAGACAACAACTCTTGGTATTTTGATATTATGTGCATAACTCAATGCATTTTGTTTAATAAAATCCATTGCAAACGTGTCTTTTTTGTTATAATTTATTAAAACAGATTGTGTTTATATTAGAGAGCCATTAACGCTTAGTACAAATATTGATATATAGTACATTTTACAGCCTGTATATTTACCTATTGGTAATAATTCTGTAAACTTTTCAGTCAGATTTTGTAAGGTAATAATAATGTAATATATTAATAAATTACAGTTTATTATCATAGATTGGCTTATTTTCTTTGCTGTGGCAATTAGGCATTTTCTGATATTTCCGCACTAGTATCCAATTGGTTAGTTTCACACCCAATTGCACAGGCAATAGAAAATCAAGCCACCACCCTGAGACCAGATGTGGTTGGGGTGGCATCTTGATTTCCTATTGCCTGTGCAATTTGATGTGAAATCAACCAATTGGATACTAGTGTGTAAATATCAGAAAATGCACAATTGCCACAGCAAAGAAAATCAGCCAATTAATGACAATATACTGTAATTTATTAATATATTACATTATTATTACCTTACAAAATCTGACTGAAAAGTTTACAGAATTATTACCAATAGTTAAATATACAGGCTGTAAAATGTACTATATATCAATATTTGTACTAAGCGTTAATGGCTCTCTAATATAAACACAATCTGTTTTAATAAATTATAACAAAAAAGACACGTTTGCAATGGATTTTATTAAACAACATGCATTGAGTTATGCACATAATATCAAAATACCAAGAGTTGTTGTCTAATTGCAATATTTTAATGCAATATTTACATTTATTGTCTTTGATTTATTAATGATGAAAAATATATATGCGTTGAAGATAGTACTATAAAAACCATTTTTTTGATGGAATTCAAACAAAATGTCAACTATCTATAGCTTGATTAACAAATTAGAAGTACACCTGCAAAAGGTTTTTGAAATTGAAAAAAAAGATCAGTGAAATAGTGACACAAAAGCTGGGTGACAAGGGCCAGCCACTAATCCAGTCAAAAGAAAATGCTATGAACAAACTAGGAAATATTATAGACAAAAAGAATAAAGAAGCATTACTAAATCTCCAGGGAACAATTCTATCAAGTCTGAAGTTCAACAATACAGCCTACAATTTGTGGATGTTCTGGCAGGGGGCCAAAGAAAATAATAAGTTCACACTAATCAAAGGAAACAAAGTTCCAAAGGAAATCAACACAAATGAAGAGAAAACAGACCAAATGGAAACAGACAGAAACAAAACGCAAGCAAGAAGCAGGAGCACTTCACAAAATACAGAAACTTTATCAAATGAAAATCAAGAGGAAGCACAAGAGCAAGAAAAATAAGAAAAATTAAGCCCAGGAAAATTAATAAAGAGCATCCGACACTCATGAAGTTTGCCAAAGTGGCGCCTGTGGCTGAGGGGGCCACAGGGGAAACAATTAGTAAGTCTTTTTATGTTTTACTTATATTTATTTTAGTCATCACCAGGAATGGGAATGAGGTTGCAGAAGTGGCAGCTTATACGCCAAGTGGTTTTAAGGGGGTTACCAGTCACTGGTGGCCCCTGTAAAACAAATAAATAAAAACCAAATAAATAAAATAATTCAACAGAATATGTTTAATTTTTCAAATATTGAAGCTAAAGATAGGGAATATTTACCACCTGCAGGGTGCTTGCCATAGTTGAGGGAAGCATATGAAATAGGTTCAAGTATCAACTTTAAAGAAATGAATGAAATTTGTGGGGATATCAAATTAAACTTTGATGAATACATATACAAAAGCATTCAAAGATTCCCCTTCACAAACATCAAAGAATATGAAAAGAATTTAATAAAAACTGACTTTCAAATAGGAACTGAATATTTGAAAGCTGCAATTTTTAATGAAGTATTTAAGGCACTGTCAAATAAAGTCAGGTATGCAGTCCTTGTGAATAATTTTAAACCTTTATTAATATTGTTTGCCAAGGCCTGGGGGGCTGATTCAAGTTGGGCCCCCCCAGAACCCTCTTCAAGTTCAACCAAACATCCTATATCAATAGGTTAGTTCAAACATTCAAAAAATCATGCATGTTCTCAGAAAAGTATACCTTGCAAAGAATCCATGTTGCGGTATACCTGGGAATCCTCCTCCACTGCATATTAAAAACCAATGTCAAAAAGTTGGAGGATGTACCTATTCAAATGGATATTTGCCGTGTAGCCCTCAACTGCCAGAAGACACCACAGTGATATAGGACAGTCAAGCATGTCCTGTATGACTCATTTGCATTGGCAACATTATACAGGTACTACATGCCTCCCAAAAAAACCTACTAGTCAATTCACTCACCCGCATTCCTTTTATCAAACAATCAACAACCACCGGGGTACAGGGCGCCACCCCTCTAGCAATTGCATCCAGGGTTGTCCACCATGTACAGAAGAGTATGTGGATCCAATTAGAAACATTAGCTGAAAATTTGATTTTGGGGTATAATTCCCCAGAATAATTGCATTCCCTTTGCAATCAACATCCCTCCTCAATAAATATTTTCCCCTTGCAAATTAATTTTTTTTAAACTTTTTATATTTTAATACTAAAATTTTAATATTGAACTATGTAATATTAAAATTTCACTATAAGAATTTTAATATAACATATTTAAATATTAAAATTTCAGTATCTAAAATTTAATATTAAAATTTTAATAATACATATCATAATACTTAAATTTTTAATATCAAATATTTTAATATTGAATAAATCACAATTTAATAAAAATAGTTAAATTTCAAATATTTAAACTTTACTATTTAAATTTTAAGATTTATAATTATAATTTTACTTTTAATTTTTAAATTATAATAGTAATACATAATTAAGTTGATACTCATAAAGGGACAGTTTAATAAAGTGAACATGTGTAACAATAAAATATGATTTATAAATTTGTTTATTTACCAGCGCGTCAAGTACGGGTTCATTTATTACATAAACAAACAACAGGAATTGAATTTATCCGCTTCATGCGGCTCGCTTCACTTATATTCTAAAAAAATGATTGTTTAGGACTCAAATTACCTTCCCCTTGTAATATGATTTGATAAAAATATTCAATATGCTTGAGCTGCGTCCTAAGTACTAATTAGTAATTAATATATGAAAACCATTGGGTTCTGTGTCGTGTGGCTCTAGTGGCACTGAAATAACAAGCATCAGATGATGACCTGCAAGGTCAGATTTGTGGCTTATAAAAGCCAAATTACCATCAAGGATTCACAATTATTTAAATAAACTAATTTATTTCTATCTTTTTTAAATTTATTTATTTGTTAGTGCAAAAACCAATAATAATATTCAGTGCATTATAATAAAAATATATCCATCTTACCTGTTATACTTAATTTTACTTACCCTTTCTATGTATTCTTATTTGTCTATAATACAATCAAACATCACATTATTATATATAAATAATATTTTTTGAGTCCTAATAAAAAATAAACTAAATAAAAATAAAAAAATAAAACCCAGAGCGCCCATTTAACTGATTGGCTCGGAGGCCAGGGCTTTAGGGAGGAAGGATTCCAAGTGCTCATATAAAGCCGCCACCACATTGGGTGGCATCACAAATTGGCTGATCTCAAGAATGTTGAAGAGATCCTCAGTGTCCTGAGGGAGACCTTGTTTCACCTTATTCTTGATCCAACCAAACACCTCCTCAATTGGATTCAGGAATGGGGAATATGGCGGGATAAAGAGAAGTATCATTGGACAATTGGTAAGTTGGTGGCTGGAGGTGTGGCTGTTTTTGTCAATGGGGGGAGCTTGGACACAACCAGATCCACTTTGTGGAGCCCAACGTTATCAAGCACAACAACATTAATTATGCCGCTGTAATTTATCCAAAGGTACTCCTTGACAGCTCAGAGAAAATCAAGAAAGGTCCTGCTGTTATGAGAGCCTTTAATCATCTGATAATAGTCCAACCTGCAAGGACCAAGAAGCACAACCATTAAATAGTTCTGGGAACAGACAGCTGCACAATGGGCTACGCCGTCCTTGGACCCCTTCTTGACCCACCCATGCCTAGACCTGAGTGAGGAGGAAAATAACAATTTGTTGATATAGAAGAACTGGACATTCCCAGTCTCCTTTAGTGCCAGATATGTCTTGGCATAAATGTGTTGATCCTCAATGGTCTTTTCACTGTTCCTATTATACAGCAAAACTACCAGTACATTCCAGGAGAAGCCCAAATCAACCATTGTTTTATATACAAGGGTTTTGGAAACAGAAAGCCTGGACTCTGTGGCAAGCCTTGATTGGACAGCAAGTGTGTCCAGGTGGCAATCCTTGGCTACCCACTGCTTGATTGCGTCAATGTGAATAGGCTGAAGGAGTTTGGGCTGTCTTTTTGCCTTGGTGGATTTGGCAATTTTCCCAGTATTGCCATACTTGTTGTTGATGTTGGCAATGTATCTGGCTGTGATACCAATTTGGGATGCAATATCCCAAACCACCATTCCCCCATTCATGCAGTTGAGGAGAGCTTCACACCCACTATCCGTCAACCAACGCTGGCCCTTGGCAGGTACCATGGCATCCTGGCTACCAGGCTCAACACAGGGGATGGGGACCTTTGTGTAGAAGGTGGGATTACGCTTACTTGCAGTGGTGCCGGCAATGGTGGCATAAGACACAGGCACAGATGGCTTCTCAGTTGTGGCCAATGGCTGATAGGAGGTATCAAAAATGTGGGGGCAGGAAGTAGCAACTCTTGGGTCAAGAGTGCGGGGCCAGGTGACAACTGGGTAAATGGTGGAGGTGTAAGTAACCGTAGTGTTCCTGGTGATCCTGGTGTAGGAGACTTTTGTGGCAGGCCTTGAGAGCGGCTTCTGTCTTGGATTCAGGCTACTGTTCCTGGCTTGAGATGCAGGAGGTGGTTGGCTGGCGCTGACACCTTGGGAGGCCTGTGTATTGGCATGACTCCCATTGAGTTGGGTTCTGGGTCTGTTCTTGGACCCTCTGGGACGCCCTTGTGGACAGGCTGCCCCATGGGCTGGTGCAGGAGCTGGTTGGGAATGCAATTGACAGTCCATAAAAATAAAATAAAAAATATATTCTAGATTAAATATGTATTTATTTGGATTTATTGGTTTAGTTGTGGGTAGTTATTTTCTATTGAGTTAGCCTTTAATAGTAATAGATTTTCTATATCTGTGATTTGAAGTGAATAATATTGTATTCTTTCTAGTTTTGGATGATTTTAAAGTTTAATCACTTTTTTGTCTAAACATGGTTATTGATATTAAATTTTTAGTTTGATTTTAGTTGTGGTGGAGCTTCTTGATTTAGGTTGGTGTTTCCTAGTGTGCTTACTGTACATTAAATTTGGATTCCAGTTCCTGCAATTAATATCTGAGTTTACTAGTGGCATCCAAAAGTGATTTGAAATTTGGTTCTTGGATTTGACAATCCCGCAATTTAAAAACATAGTAAACTTAATGAAAATGGTTGATGAATTTGAACGCTTCAAAACTGATTACAGTTAATTCATTTTGTCCATTGGAAATATGCAGTTTGACTTGAACTTTGCAAAGTGTCTATGAGTTCCTGTATTTTCAAATATTCAAATAAAAATACAAAGAATTCAATTTAATTAAAAAAAATATCCTGTAAAAGTGATTCAAAATTTGGACCAAGGATTTGACAATCCCGCATTTTTACGTTCAGGTTCTGAATTTACAGTAGTAAAAAATCAATGAGAGAATTGGAGAAGCTTCTGAAGGATCTTGACTTGGCAATTACCAAAATCAAAGACATCAACAGCAAGGTCAAAGCCAAAGTTAAGTCCACTGTCTTCACTGGGGACAAAATTGACAAGGCGTCTGCAAAGGCACTAATGACAAAAATGACAGACACCCCAGAGAAGACCATTGAGCGTCTTCTCAACATCTAGAAGACGGTGGTCAAGGGCCTCTAGTTCAAGGTATACAATCTTTCTGCACTGTCTGTTTGGGTTAACAACCCAGAGATGTATGAACATCTCAAAACCTCCAAGTGTGCCAGGGCAGAGGATACTGAATTGCCAGTGCAATTGATTGCGCTAAGAATGGCCAAGCCGGCCGTGGCTACAGGCAAGGAAGAAACACAAGAAGGTAGCCTAAAAAACAAAATTAATAAATTTTCAAAATACTTACCTTTTTTTGTTAGAAAATGTAGACGGCAAACTCCACCAAGTCCTGGTCCCCTTTGTCCTGGCCACCTTTTATGCAAATTATGCCACTCATGTGGCCAAAAAATTGTATCTGTCTCCCCTGTTGTGCAGGAGCTGGAGGACCACATCCACAGGTCCTTTCTTATGTACAGGGAGGCATTGGCTGGGCTGACACATGGAGAGGGGGCATCCAAGTGGGCAGTTACTGCCTACAAGGATGCCCAACTGGTTTGCCTGGACCCGGTTAACCTCAGTGAAGTTTACTGTGTGAACTCCATTGAGCTTGTTTGGGACGTCCTGGCAATGCTCCCATTCAAGAATGTACTGGATATGGGCCAAGCTCATGTGGCTTCTTGCTTCTGCTTCCTGTTGGAGCATACCCTATCTTACCTTCTGGACAACTTTGGGTGCACGGTGGGGAAATTGGCTGTTGCAGACGCAACAGCTGTCAAGAAAACTAAGATCCTCCTGGAAGACTTTGGGCTAGCCTGGAGTGCAGATGAGACAGGGCTCCCCTTGGCAATGGATCTTACCTTTGCAAAGACCAGGCACAATAAGAAGATCAGTGCAGTCTATAATAAATTATGTGAGTTCACGGAAGCCTTTGCTGGGCAAAGACTTCACTTGGTGGTTTACCTCAGGTATATTTTCTTCTTTGGGATGAGCGCCAGCATAGAGGATCTAGATGGGGTCCTTCTAGAAATTGACAAGGCCCGGCTTGCACTTGACTGGAAGAAGGTCCCCCCTGGATATGACTTGGTGGACCATGTAATCCAAGACGCCCTGGTCCTGGCAGGGATTTACGGGTTTGCAGCCCCGCCCAAAAAGCTGCTCCTCAGTTCACACCTTACCCTACTCCCCTTCACCAGCAGGAGGGAGTTTTTCAATAAGGGTGTATCCACTGTCCACAGTGTGGCAGTGGAGGTTGTGCGCCACCTCCATTTCAGGATGGGTACATACTGAAGAACCCACTACAGGTGTTTGCAATAAATTCTCTCTTCTAATAAAAATCATTACAATTCATATTATTTTTATTATAATAAAAATTTCTAATTCTTATTTCAGCAAACCAGTTTTGTAAAATATATTGCAGAAATGGGTTTCATAAAAGCATAAAATAATATGTTAATAAAATAAATTCCAACCTGTACATTTTATGTTTAACTTTTATAAGACTATTTTATATTTATTTGACAAAGTGGCATAAATCTATTTGCGTAATCTAGTATCAAGCGTTTGGGATTACCTCAGATGGCATAATAAAATAATATATAATAAAATAAATAAATAACTTACATCTATTGATGGCCCTTCTGAATGTGATTGCAGGCGTGGAAACATCTAAATATAAAATGATAATTATTAAATCTTGAATAGTAAATAAGAGAAAATAAAAAAATTGGACACACTAAGCCTTTAATTGATTGGCTGTTTGGCTAGGCATGCAGGGATGAACAAATCAGTGTGGCCATAGAATTTGGCCACAGTCTCAGCTGGGAGGGTGTGGATCCCAGCCTGCAGCAAATTAAAGAGGTCCTTGGTCCCATTTGGGGTTCCTTGCTTGACAACTTGCTTGAGCCACCCAAAGACTTCCTTGATGGGATTTAGGAAGGGTGAATAGGCTGGGAGGAAGAGAAGGCGCAAATTTGCTGTGGCCAATCACTGGGGGCCCACAGCAATGCTGGTGTCAACTGATGGAAATTCTTCAAGAATGTCAGCCACTTTGTGGAGACCAATATTGTCCAACACAATGACATTGGTGAAGCCAGGGCTTGTGTGCCTCAGGTGCTCCTGGACCAATCAGAGAAATGATAGAAAGGTCCTGCTGTTATGCAAACCCAATATCATTTGGTAGAGCTCAACCCCCTTTGGACCAAGGAGAGCCACCATTGAGTAGGCTGTGGAGCAGACTGCAGCACACCAAGCCATCCCATCATTGGAGCCTTTGGGGACATAGCCATACCCATTGCGCATTGACAAGGCAAATGCCAATTTGTCAATATAATAAAATTTTACTGTCCCCTTGGCTTTGAGGGCAGTGTATGCCCCTGTGTATTTTTTCTGGGTCTCAACATTGTCTGGGCTGTTTCTGTTGTAGGGGGATACCCTGAGCTTTTTCCAAGAAAATTGCATTACCTTCACCAGATGGTAGTAAAAGGAAATTGAGGCCTCAATCCCAAAAAGTATATTTGACCATGGCCTGTATATTTGCCAGTTCAAGATGGCAGTCCCAGGTGATCCACTGGCAGATTGCCCATTTTTGCTCCTTGATGATCATGGTAGAAACATGCAAGGATTTTTCCACAGCAAGGACACAACCAGTATTGATGAATTTTTGGAAGGTCTTGCTGGCGTACTTGGGATTCACTCCAACAAGGGCCGCAGCTGCCTTGTAATCACCCAATTCCTGTATTAGCTTAAGCAGGATGATGTGTTTAATGTCAGGGATGCGCTTCTGGGCGGGCTTTTTAGCATTTGGGATTGACTTGTTGGCATTGGGCACAACACAGGGCATAGGTACCTTGGTATAGAAGGCTGCAACCTTTTTTAACACCAGCTGTCCCTCATCGGTTTGATAGAACTCAGGCTCCTTGTAATCCTCCTGATTGACATCACTGACATAAGGCTTGTAGCTAGTATCAAGTACAGGCTTCACCTTCTCCAGCATGGCTGACAGGACTAACTCTTGCCAGTACACAATGTTGAACACATACAAATTAAGTTCTACCTCCTTGTTTCTAGCTTTCTTTGTAGTGGTGACCTTGGTGGGCTTCCGGGTCAGCTTTGGGACCCAAGGGTTTATGCTCCGCACCCTAGCAGCTTGTGCTCCTTGAACCGTCTGTGTCAGTGCAGCTTCACTATGGAACTCTCCTCTCCTGTCTCCTCCTTGAGTAGGCACTTTGTTGCACTAACTCTATTCTTTGACCCGCGGGGGCAACCACAACCACAGCGCACAACAGGTGTATTGGTACTCTGTTGTTGTGTTCCTTTCATTTTAAAATTTAATAAAATATTAAATAAATTTCAATTAAGTTACTCCCTAATTTTATTTTTTACTTTTATCTGAATATGGATATTTAATTAGAGTCTTTCCCACCCAATATCCCAATTATAGATTTTTTATTTCTTAATGAGTTGTTTTTGGTTTTACAACACCCATTTTAGAATACTCAAAAAAATCCACTCATTTTCCTAGATTTTACTGCCAAATTCAAACACCCAACACAATATTTTTAAAACTTATGTTTCAGATCTTGTGTCTTATTTTAGATACCTTGGTATCATTCTTGATTAGAATTCATTTCATACAACAATTGAGTGGTTTTGTTTACATACTGAATTGCTATTGTGTTTTGTTTTTGGTTTGAGTTTTTGACACACCTTGCTTGGGTGTATTTTGTCACCAATTCACATAGTAAACATATGTACACCAAAAGTCAATTCACACCATTTTTTTGTGAATCAATGTATTTTGGATTGTATTTTGAATGGTTTTGCTTTGCATGTGAGCCCTTTGTTGCTGTGTTGACTCATTTTGCCCATTGAAACCAATAAACCCTGTTAACAGAGTGTATATTTTAACCTGAGAGTTGGATTTTGTTTAAATCTGAAATATTTTTTTAAATCTGAGGTATTTTTGGTTGTCACCATAGCTTTTAAAACTACTGTATGATTTTAGTTATTTTAGTTTATTAGTGATACAGTAACTTTAAAAGCTATGGCAACAACCACAAATACTTCATATTTAAACAAAATTATTTCAGATTTAAGCAAATTCCAACTATCAGTGAAAAATATACACTCTGTTAACAGTGTTTATTGGTGTTAATGGGAAAAATTAGTCAACTCAGCAACAAAGGGCTTACACGCAAACAAAACTATTCAAATTACAAACCAAAATACATGGATTCACAAACAAAATGTTGTGAGTTGACCTTCAATATACACATGTTTACTATGTAACTCAGTGACAAAATACACTCATGCGTGGTGAGTCAAAACTTAAACCAAAAACAAAACACAATAGCAATTCAATATGTAAACAAAACCACTCAATTGTTGTGTGAAATGAATTGTAATCAAGAATGATACCAAGGTATCTAAAATAAGACACAAGATCTGAAACATAAATTTTAAAAATATTGTGTTGGGTGCTTAAATTTGGCGTAAAATCTGGGAAAAAGGGTGAAAATTATTTGGGTATTCTAAAATGGGCGTTGTAAAACCAAAAACAACTAATTAAAAATAAAAAATGTCAAAGCTGTAGGCTAAACCCGCCAGCAAGGTTCCAACCAAGCGGGTTTGTGACCTGCAATCTGATTACCCAGTCACTCAAAGCCAGACTAGGAAGTCAACTTAAATTACCAAATCCAACAACATGAACAGGTGATGATCCTTTATGGTGGATACCTTGTTTTGGCGCTTGACTCATTATCAGGATCAAGCCACCCCCTTGTTCTATCCAACCGTGTGATCAAAAATCATTTTCCTGTTATCCTTGATTCACATTGACTGTATAATCACTATCTCACAATAAAGATTATTATCTAGCTTCTAAATATTTTTCCCCTTGTAACTCTGCTAAAACAGCACAGTTACAACATTGGTAGCACAGGTAGGTTCTCCATCCTACCTTATCTTGAAAAATTACACCTGTTGCCCGCACACGCCGCGGCCAACAAATCCTCAACAGAATTATGTCTGGCCTCACGCCTGACTGGACTCCAGACACTCCTGGTGCCAAGATACCCAATGGCTTTGTCCTGTACCATAACACGGTAATCCCACTACCTGCCTTCAACACCATGTCTGCACAGGGCTTCTTTTAGGCTCCCTCCTCAATTCTGCAACCAGATAATGAAAACACCATGCCTGCCCACGTAGCTCAAAGACTACAGAGCGCCGCCTTGGAACCTTTTTCCAGGGACAACAACAACAACACTGCCACATGGATCCAGTCTGCCCAGAGCAAGCTGGCCCAGATGGAATGCCCACAGCAATTTTGGATTACAGAAATCTCCATTTGCCTGACCCATGACGCTGGCACCTGGTGCAACAAGTGGCATGAGGAGCATACCAACAAGAACGGGAATACCTTTAAGCAAGACTTCCTGGCAAGATTAATGCTTAAAGACACAGCACTCATAATACGCCAAGTAAAGAGCCTAACCCAGACAGGCACTGTGAAGGAACTCACCCGCGCCTACAAGGAACTCTGACTTCACACACCATCCAACATGGCCTGTGACACCCCAGCCACACACCTCATGTACTACAATGCCCTCAAGTTGCATGTGATGAGACATGTAAACCTGGACCAGGTGACCAACCTGCAAAGCCTGTACTGTGAAGCAGAAAAAGCGGAGCAAACCTTCATCACACTTCATAAGGCACAAACTGGGAAACAAGAAAGGCCCAAGGACTCCCATCCAGGCAGGCGCTCTAATTGATCACCCCCTAGAGGCAACAGGAATAATGCCAACCACAAAACCACGGGTTCAAATGGACATGGAAATAGAAACAATGGTCAGTCAAATTGTATCCATTTCTGTGTCACTGCCACGCAAGGCAACCAAGACAAGGGAAAAGCCCAGGGAGAGCAATAAGCAAGCCAAGCTTTCCCCACACAACTCCTGACTTTACCAATGATGAGTACTGACCCAAGGACATGGACCAATGTCCAATGATCCAAGTGCCCTTGGAGGACCCAGTACTGTACATCATTGCCAGACATCCCAATAAACTGATGTCCTATCCTTTCTGCTTCCGCAGTTACACAGGCTCAGCACTCCTGGGTTTGGGGGCAGATCAAACCCTGGTCAACAGTAGCTTTGTGAATAAGTTAAAGCTGGCCACTAATACTTTGCAGATTAAAAATGTGGCTGTGGCTGAAAAACATCACATTGCCGTGACAAAGGAAACTGCCCCCTTCTCTGTCATGCTTGAGAACCTCCACTCCACCATCCAAGGTCCTGTCATTGACTTCCCAAAGTTTGACATTGTTCTAGGACTAGACTGGTTGCAAAAGAACAATCCTCACATATACTGGGCAACCTCAGTGTTGACCATCAAGCGTGAAGGCGTCAACCACCAGATCTACCCTGACTCTGTGGACCAACTCCTACGTGACCACATCTTTGTACGCATCACAGAGACCCTGGACAAGAAGAAAAACCTGAAGGCAATTGACTGGGACTCCTGCCAGTACAAGATCATACATTTTAAAGATCACCAGGATACCTCCACACCTCAGGACCGCAAAATTGTGGCCTGCCATCCAGAAATCTTCAAGGAAGCGCTGCCCGGGCTGCCCCCTGAGAAGCACATTCAGCACTTCATCTAACTCAAGGGGCTTTACCCAAGGCGCGCCCTATCTACAGGCTGACCCCAAATGAAGACAACACCTTACACGCCTACCTCAAGGAGGCATTGGAAAAAGGACTTATCCACCCCTCACAGTCTCCCTTTGGGGTTGCTGTATTCTTTGTGGCTAAGAAGGACAGTACATTACGTATGGTCACAGACTACCAAGCCCTAAACAAAGTTATCATTAAGAATTGTCACCCACTACCACTGATTGAAAACCTTGTTGATGCCTTAAGAGGAGCCACAGTCTTCTCCAAGATTGATCTGACAGCAGGCTACAACCAGATTGACATCAAGAAGGAAGACATCCCCAAAACAGCCTTCCACACTAAATACAGCTCCTACAAATGTGTGGTGCTCAACTTTGGCATGACAAATGCCCTGTTCACTTTTTTAACCTTCATGAACAAAGTATTTGCGCCCCACGTAGGCAAGCACGCCCTAGTATACCTGTACAACATTATTGTCTACAGCATCTTGGTGGAAAACACCACAAAGACCTTGAGGCAGTCTTTGCTATCTTGGCACAACACAAACTGTTAGCCAAGCCCTCCAAGTGCCAGTTATTCCGTGAGCAACTACCCTTCCTGGGACACATAGTCTCAAAGGACAGCATCAAACCCAACGGTCAAAAGATACAGGCCATCTGCAAGATGCCACCACCCAAAGACAAGTCGGAACTCCACAGCTTCTTGAGAATGGTGGCCTATGTACACCGCTTCATACCTGACTGGCGTTTTGACTGCCCTCTTATCCTCCATAACAGGTGCCAAATCCAAGTTTGTGTGGACCCCTCAACGTGAACTCTGTTTTAGATGCCTCAAGGAGAAACTCACAACAGCTCTCATCCTGCAATACCCTAAACGTGATGGGGAATACCAAATGGAAACTGACGCCTCAGATGCATTCATTTGGGGAGTACTACTGCCAGGATTGACAATTATTCCTCCCTGGACCCCGGGCCCGGGAGCAGGGATCAAACCCCAAACCTGGATTCCTTAGAGCTGCCGGGCCTGTGGACTGCGGGACCGCCCACCTGCGTTTTTCTGGGATTGAGCCCCCACAAGTTGATACCAAGAATGTTGACCCATGCAGTAAAAAGAGCCAAACCAAAAAAATCATCACATCAAATGGAGGATGAATCACCACGCCTAATGGAGGTACTGATTTGGCAACTATTAGCATAAACTCAAAGTCTACACCACAACCAATCAAGAGCCAACCCAGGAAAGAGGTATAGGCCCGCAACCCAGTCCCATGACCTCAACACTAAAGCAAGATAATCAGGCAGCCAAACCAAGATTCCTGATCAATGAAAGAACTCCCGGGCCAAGTGCCATTTTGCCGCCTTTTGACCCAAGCACCCAATTCACCCAGCCCTGGCCTTCCCAATGCCCTAATGAACCCCCACGGAAAGTGCTAAGTTTGGAGGGGGGTACTATATAGCCCCAAGGACCCCGCGCTCCAAACTTATTGCCATTTTTGAATAAAGATTATGTTAATTTGGCTCATACAGCTATTGCCTTATTTTTTACCTGCTGTCTACCAATTCAGTTTGAGATCTCCTAGTCTGCCTGCCCCACTGCCCGCTGTTTTCTGTCCTCCTGGTGTACCCTTTGGACCTGTCTACTTTACTGACTATCCTCTGAAGTCTGAATACAAGGAATACACCCCGTAAAAGGTACTTGAACTCAATCCCCTGGCCCACATAAAATCCACTGCTAGATACAACCAACCAGGCCTGTGGATATTTTCAACACCCAAGTTGTTCAGAGGAAAATTCAATTATCTCCCTGCTTAAGACCTGTTCATGGAACCTCCCGTGACATCAAAACCCATGCCTGCTTCCGCACCCAACCTCCCAACTGGCCATACTGGCAAGCTGTTTGGGATTTTGTACATCACCCTCACAGGGGTGATTGACACTATAATCCTGGCTGCTGGCCCATGGTCTTGGGTGGGGAAGTCTGCCTCATACCTTTTAAAGTTAGCTCCCCTCTTGTGGTGGGCATTGCCTGCAAAAAAACCCGGCCCAAGTTACCCCTGAAAATAATGGGCCAGCCACCCAAGACTGATTCCTGACATTATGGCAATCTTTATTAAACCTGGTACCCTGAGCCCAAAGATGTTATTATTTCTTGGGGCATCTTATATGCTTTTGCTATTGATAATCACTTATTACACCTATAAGATGACCACAAACCTGATCTCTTCCATGTGGAAGAATACAAACCTGAATGACCCAAAGAGAACCAACACCAATACCGCTGACGCCACCAAAGCCCTGTCCTCCCAAGTGCAAAACGTGATGGTGAACCAGTCCCTCACAAAGGTGGAGATGCCTCAGATGGAGAAGCTCACGCTTGAAGAAGCTAGCCGCACCATGCTGATCCTCTGCCTGCATTTCCTTACCAACGCCCTCTCTTATACCAGTGATACCAAGAAGATCCTTGGGGTTGCTTCAATACTATTATGGGACGCCTTGGACTGGTTTGGCAAGGCCACGGCTGAGGATGTAGAATTCTGCTTAGACTACGCCAAGTTTGAGGCTGAGTTAATGGCCACAGGTGAAGATTGAAACACTAGATACTACGCCCTGAACTCCCTGATAGAAATTCAACAAGGTCCCCAACCCATCCAAGCGTATATTGACAAATTCCTTAAACTGAAAAACCGCACCCAACTCGAGGACAAACTGGCAGCCATTAATTTCCAGAAGGGCGTCAACCTAGCAATGAAGGACCTGTTGAAGCACCATCCGCCCACCCTCAGCCTAGACAAGCTAATTCCCCTGTATAAGGGTCTTATCATGAACCAAGAGAACACTGGCTCCTCCCAGGCCTGCCAATCCCAAGCACCAACCCCCAACAGAACAGGGATGCCCCCTGAAGAGCGCCAACAACACTACTGTGAAGGACTCTGCTTCCACTGCCACAAAGCGGGCCACTTGACCAGAGCCTGCCCTAAGAAAAACACTGCCCTAATCTCACTGGCGCAAATAAACACTTCTTCCCAGTCTTGCAAGTTCATTCAAGTGACCATAGAAGTAGCAGAGAACACGCGCAAGATTGAAGCATTTATTGATACAGGGGCGGACAAAAGTTTTATTGATGCCAGCCTAGCAGAAGAATTAGGCTTGATAGCCTCAGAGCGCAGCCTACAAGTAATCATGGGAACCAGCTCATTGGACACTGGCTATGAGTGTGAACAAGAACTCCTTCTGACCATTGGACACAATGTATACCTGTTGTCCCTTATCCTCTTGCCAGGACTACCCCATCCCCTTATACTGGGCGACTCCTGATCCGAAAAACATGGCCTGATCCTGAACCACCGCGAGCAGACCACCATGTTAGGCTGACCCAAATCCTGTGATACTGTTTTCTTTTGCATGAGCCATGACCAACCCCCTATCAAAAAACTCTTGGCTATAAAGATAGAACCTAGCGTGGGAATACTGCCCACCCTCCTACAGAGATGGAACCATGTGTTAGTGAAGAAGCAGCCACAAAACTACCCAGCCATTCAATCTACGGCCACGCCATAGTACTACTATCAGGGACTCAACCACACCACAGCCCCATCTACAGCTGTAACTACCGCAAGCAAGAGGCCTTGAAAGCATACCTTGAGGATATGACAAAAAAGTGTTCATCCGGGTGTCAAAGGCCCCCTGCTTGTTGCCCATGCTGTTTGTAGGGAAAAAAAGATGGTGGGATGTGTCCATGTGTGAATTACCAAAAACTGAACGGCATTACGGTGAAGAACTGCTACCCCATTCCCAATGCTGGCAACCTCTGTGATGTACTGACTGGAGCCCAGGTGTACTCAAAAATTGACATCTGAGATGCATTCAACCAAATCCAAATCAAGGATGGAGACAAGTACAAGACGGCCTTCAAGCCCCAGTATGGGCTGTACACGTACCTTGTGATGCCCTTTGGCCTCTGCAACACCCCCCAGCACCTTCCAAAAGATGATGAACACTATTCTAGGGAAATACTTTGACTGTTTTTGTGTGGCATATCTGGATGACATTCTCATCTACAGCAAGTCTCACAAGGAACACCTGCACCATCTGGACCTTATTGTAGAGAAACTCTCCCAAGCCAACTTACACACTAAGCTTAATAAGTGTGAATGCTTTCAGTCTGAAGTCAAATTCCTGTGATACATAGTGAAGACTGGCGGCTTTGCCATGGCACAAGACAAAGTAGAAGCAATAATATCTTGGCCGGTGCCCAAAAGCAGAAAGGATGTGAGAAGTTTTTTGGGCCTCGCAAATTATTGCAGGGATTTCATCCAAAAGTTTTCTCACATTACCCTCCCCCTGACCCACCTTTGCTCTGACAAGGTCACCTTTGTCTGGACTCCAGAATGCACCACCGCCTTTGAAACCTTGAAACTCACCTTCACCTCTGCCCCTGTCTTGGCCATGCCAGATCCCTCCAAACCTTTTTTTCTGGAAACCAACGCACCAGACTTTGCGGTGGGAGGGGTCCTTCTTCAGGAAGGAGGGGATAGTATGCTACATCCTGTAGCATATTACTCCAAGAAGATGCTACATGCAGAAGGAAACTACCAAATATATGACAAGGAGATGTTAGCCATAATGAAGACCCTGAAACATTGGCGCTGATACCTATGTGACGCTGAATACCCAGTAAAAGTCCTGACAGACCACAAGAACTTGGTCTACTTCTTCAAACCACGCCAGCTTAACCAACGACAAGCAAGATGGGCCTTAAAACTGGCTGACTACACTCTGATCATAGACTACAAGCCAGGAAAGGTGAACATGGTACCCAACGCCCTAAGTAGAAGAACTGACCTGGTGCCTACCCACCTAGAAACCCGCAACCACAACACCCAAATCCTCTTGGACACAGCAAGCCTAGGAATTCACCTGGGATTGATGAAAATTAGAGCCAGCAAACCAGAAGTACTAAGGGCCCAAGCACTAGACAAGTTCATCAAGACCTTGACCTCTGACCTCTCCAAATCCTTGGATAGCACCCACTACCAAAAGGCTACTCATTGAAGGGAACCACGCTAATGCTCCACAACAGGATCTTTTTACCAGAAGGGGAAATCAGAACCAAAGTCTTGGGAGACTACCACAATTCTGAGATGGCTGGACGCCCAGGTAGGCTCAAGACTCTCTGGAGCATCAGAAGGAACTTTGCTTGGCCAAAAATGGACCAAGACATAAGCGCATACCTGAAGGGGTGTGAGACCTGTGGGTGAACCAAAACTTGCAGAAACAAACCTGAAGGACTTCTAAGACCCTTGGATATACCCCATGGACCTTGGAGATCTGTCTCCATGGACTACATTGTGGAACTGCTGCCATCCCTCTCGTAAAATGCAATCCTGGTCATGGTAGACTGCTTCACCAAGATGGCATACTTTGTACCAACCACCACCAATTACACAGCAGCAGAAACAGCCTAACTGTCATGAATGACATTTTAATACTTGTATTGAAAACCCAAGAGTTGAACTCAGTTCCCTGAAGGCAGATCAAGCCCTCCAGGACAGTCCAGGACCCGCCAATCTGTTAAGTCACAGGCTTGAATTGTTAAATCACTCCACGACCTGCCAGCCTACTACAGAGGATTCCCTGAATAATTGCCAGTCTGCCGCCAAACTGGTGCCAATGAAGACCCATACCTACAAAGGAAATGTAACCTGGCTAACAGAGGGTGGAGAAGGACCTACTACCAACCTGCCAAGAGCTAATAATGGAGTTTCAAAATCAACATTGGAAACCCTGGAATCAAACCCTGACCCTCCAAAGACTACTTGAGTCATACAAAGTGGACGGGAACCTGCCCACTTGCTAAATTGCAAACCCAAGTTGACAAGTTACTCCAAGACCCGCCAGTCTCCCAAGGACAATTCCCTGAATGGTTGCCAGATTGATGCCAACCTTGAGCCACCAAAGATCTGAACCTATGCAGAAGTTGCAGCTTGCCTTAAGGAGGTTAAAACAAAACCTATTTTAACTCTGCCAATGACCACCAGCAACTGCCAGCCTTCTGCCCAGAAGGGGTAGTACAATTGAACTACTTAGGTGACATAGTGAACAGTGGCAGCGGAACAAAGCATTGCCACTTCTATTTGCCAGAGCAGGCACAACCTGGATCTGCCGCCCTCAAGTCTCTAAGCCAAGATCTATGCCCCGCCAGTGCCTTGTCTGCAAACCTGAACCCAGCAAAAATTGAAGAAGCAAAGTCCCATGGTATAAAAACCCTGGCAGTATGGTGATGACCGCATTGTCATTTTCAATAATAAAGTTTATGAACCTTTGGTTTGAGAAAATTCTACCCTACCTAGTCTTAGTGATCTTCCACCTTAATTCTGGCCAAGTAGACAACCAGGTTGCAGCCCCCTCTAGAGACCAACCTGCCAAACTGCCCCAGGCATTATACCGTCCCCCAGGAGCCCCCTTCAGACCTGTATACTTTACTGAATACCCTTCCAACCCAGCCTACTCAAAGTACAACTTGGAAACCATTCTTATTGCCAACCCATTGGCAAGGACTAGAAGTACCAAATACATAGGGCACAAAGGAAAGAGGATCAAGATACTGCCCTTATTGTTCAAGGACAAGTACAACTACCTACCAGCGTACTTTGTTCCCATGACTCCACCATTGACCCCAAGACCAGACTGCCCACTGGAACCTACCGCCACAGCCTTGACCACCTCTATCCAACTGTTTGAAGTACTCTACATCACTTTGGCAGGATTGGTGGATTCCATGGTCCCCAACTCCAGACCCTGGTCCTTACTCAGGCAATCTGTATCTTACATTATCAAGTTAGCACCCATTCTATGGTGGGACTTACCTGCCGGCTTGGCTGCACCTCACCCCAAGCCGCTCAATGCCTCTACCTATGACTGGCTTCCTGACATTATGACAATCCTTTACAAGCACAGTAACCTGGGCCCCAAGACGTTGTTAACACTTGGGGAAACTTGTATGCTTTTTTTGTGATAATCACTTATTAAACCCATAAGGCAATTACCTCCCTGATACTTTCATGGATAAAGAACCAACCCGCCAAAGAATTGAAAGACCTTGCACCTTGTGCAGAACCCCAGAACCCAGCCACGTCACAAGTGCAAAATGTGATAGTGAACCAGACCACAACCAAGGTGGATATTCCCCAGATGGGAAAACTCACCTTAGAAGAAGCTCGCCAAGCCATGCCAGTCCTCTGTCTCCACTTCCAAACCAATGCCAACGCCTACCCCAGTGACACTGAGAAAGTCTTGGGGGTGGCCGCCATGCTATCAGGAGACGCACTGGATTGGTTTGGGAAAGCCACCGCTGAAGATGTTGAATTTTGCCTTGACTATTCAAAATTTGAGGCCAAACTCATGAGAACAGGCAATGACCAAGACACCAGATACTATGCGCTGAACTCTATGTTAGAGATCTAAAAAGCAAACCGCCCTATCCAAGCCTATATCAACAAGTTCCTTAAACTTAAGATGTGCACCCAACTTGAAGATGAATTATCTGCCATTATCTTCAGAAAGGGAGTTAATTCAGCCAGGAAAGACCTGTTGAAGCACCACCTGCCTACACTGAGCCTGGAGGAACTACTACCCCTATGCAAAGGCCTGAGTCTAAACCAAGAAGGACAGAACATATACACTGCCCAAGCCAGCAGAGCCGTGATGCCCAATCAACCAGGAATGTCCCCTGACAAGTTACAACACCACTATTGAGATGGGCTGTGTTTCTACTGCCATGAGGCCAGACACCTAACCAGAGCATTCCCTAAGAAAAATACACCTCCTGTATCCTTGGCACAAATAAACACCTCTGTGCAATCTTAAAAATTCATCCAAGTGACCATAGACTGTGTGGGAATCAAGCGCCAGATTGAGGCCTTTATTGACACGGGAGCCAATGAAAGCTTCATTGACGCCAACCTGGCAAAAGAACTAGGATTAACAGCTTCAGAGCGCAGCCTACAAGTAACCATGAGAAACAGTTCCCTGGACACTGGCTACAAGTGTGAACAGGAACTTCCTTTGACAATTGGACAGAATGTGTATCCAACCCCCTTGATCCTCTTGCCGGGATTGCCACATCCACTAGTACTGGGGGACTCATGGTCCAACAGACATGGCCTGATTCTAAACTATTGTGAGCAGACCGCCACCTTAGGGCAACCTGAATCTTGTGACACTGTTCCTTTCTGCATGAGTCATGGCAGATCCCCAACCAACAGACTCTTAATCATAAAGATGGAACCCAGTGTTGGTACACTACCTATCCCCCTGCAGAAGTAGGACCATGTATTTAGCAAAGAAGAGGCCACAAAACTACCCAGCCACTCAATCTACAACCACGCTATAGACCTGCTACCAGGTACCCAATCACATCACGGCCCCATTTATAGTTGCAACCACCAAGATCAAGTGGCCTTGAAAGCTTACTTGGAGGATATGACAAAAAAGGGTTTCATCCAAGTGTCAAAGGCCCCCTGCTTGTCACCAATGCTGTTTGTAGGGAAGAAAGATGGCGGAATGCATCCCTGCTTGAACTACCAGAAGCTGAATGATATTACTGTTAAGAACCGCTATCCCATCCCCAACACTGACAACCTTTGAGATGTACTAACCGGAGCCCAGTTGTACTTGAAAATTGACTTAAGAGACGCTTTCAACCAGATCAGAATCAACAAGGGAGACAAATACAAGACAGCTTTCAAAACCAGATATGGGTTGTACAAATAACTAGTAATGCTGTTTGGCCTATGAAAAGTCCCCAGCACTTTCCAGATGATGATTAACACTGTTCTAGGGGAATATCTTGACCAATTTTGTGTTGCGTACTTAGACAACATCCTCATCTACAGCAAGACCCATGAGGAACACCTGCACCACCTGAACCTTATACTTGGAAAACTCTCCCAAGAAAACTTACACACCAAGCTTAAGAAATGTGAATTCTTCCAGTCCAAAGTTGAATTCCAGGGATACATAGTAAAGACCAGCAGGTTTGCAATGGCACAGGACAAAGTAGAATCAATAACGTCTTGGCTAATGCCCAAATGTAGGAAAAATATGAGATGTTTTTTGGGCCTGGCAAATTATTGCAGGGATTTCATCCAAAAGTTTTCTCACATCACTCTGCCACTGACCCGCCTGTGCTCTGACAAGGTACCTTTTCCTGGACTCCAGAATGCACCACCGCCTTTGAGACCCTGAAACTTGCCTTCACCTCTGTCCCCATCCTGGTCATGCCCAATCCATCCAAGCCATTCATACTAGAAACTGACGCATCTAACTTTGCGGTGGGCAGGGTCCTTCTTCAGGAAGGAGGGGATATTATGCTACATCCTGTAGCATATTACTCCAAGAAGATGCTGCCTGCCAAAGGAAACTACCCAATTTACAACAAGGAGATGCTTGCTATAATGAAGACCTTGAAACATTGGCGCTGTTACTTATGTGGCGCCAAGTTTCCAGTAAAGGTCCTAACCAACCACAAGAACCTGGTTTATTTCTTTAAACCCAGACAGCTGAACCAAAGACAGGCCAGATGGGCTTTAGAACTGGCTGACTACATTTTGACCATCAACTACAAGCCTTGGAAGGTGAATGTGGTACCTGACGCCCTGAGTAGAAGAGCTGATCTGACCCCTTCCTCTGCAGAAATCAAGGACCACAACACACATGTACTCCTTGACCCTGCCAGCCTAGGCATCCAATTGATGTACATGAAGATCATGGCCCACAAACCTGACATAATTGAGGCGTAAAAACAAGACAAATACTCAACAGAACTTGTTGACAACTTGACCTCAGACCCAGAGAGTCGCCACCACAAGAAAGGATTTTTTGCTGAAAGGATCCACCCTGCTATTACACAACCAAATCTATGTAACAGAAGGTGAAACAAGGACCAAATTACTCATTGATTATCATGACTCAGAGATGGCCGGCCACCCTGGCAGACTCAAGACACTCCAAGTAATCAAGAAGAATCACGCTTGGCCCCAAATGAACAAAGACGTGGCTGCCTATATTGAAGGCTGTGAGACATGTGGAAGAACCAAAACCCGTAGATCCAAACCTGAAGGTCTGCTAAGACCACTAGATATATCAGCAGGACCCTGGCAGTCCGTTTCAATGGATTATATTTTAGAACTACCCCTCTCCAATTTGTTTATTGCCATCCTGGTCATGGTAGATAGGTTTACTAAGATATCCTATTTCATCCCTACTACCACCCACTGCACTACCACAGAGACAGCTAGACACTTCCACAACCAAATCCTAACTCAACACGGTACTCCAGAGGAAATTATCACTGATAGAGGACCCCAATTCATCTCCAAATACTGGACTCAGGTGATGAAGGACTTGGGGGTAAAGCACTGTGTATCAACCTCCTACCACCCACAGACCAACAGCCAGACTGAACAAAAGAACCAAATACTTGAACAATACCTACAATGCTATGCCAACGCCAACCAAGATAACTGGGCCAAAATGCTCCCCATTGGCCAGTTTGCCTACAACAGTAAAGACCACGCCTCCACAGGCATGTCCCCATTCAAAGCCGACTATGGGTTTGACCCCACCTAGGACCCCCCAATTGGCAAAAAGGAATCGAACACCACTGGGTGCTCCTGGATTGAACAGATTCACGACACAAAAAACATGCTTGACAAACCTGAACCTCACATTATAGACATACAAAGCCTTTGCTGACCGCAAAAAAATCCCAGGTCAACCCTTACAAGTTGGAGACAAAGTATACCTAGACACCCAGAATGTACCCCTGCACATACCCTGCAGGAAATTAGCTCACAGAAGAAGCTGCCCCCACAAAATCACCAAACTAGTTGGTGAGGTTGCCTTCAAGCTAGACCTATCCCTGTGGTGATCCACAAGTGTGCTGCTTTGCAGGCAAGGGTTGATTTGGCTTCAAATAAAGACAATATGCTGAAGAGTGACAATGTGTGGTTAGCTGGTGACGCTGTAAGCTAGTAGGTAACATAGGGCTACTAGGGGTAAGTAGGGTGAGCTTAGTAGGTAACATGGTTTACTAGGGTAAGTAAGACCTGCCTGGTAGGTAACATAGGACTACCAGGGACAGATGTTGCCTCCATCTAGCATAATAAATTGGCTTCTTTGGGCTATAGTGCTTCACCTTGCAGGGAACTGTGGCTGCGGAAGGGTGAAGACTGAAATAGAAAGCAGGGAACTTTGTCTGTCTGGGGGGAGTAGGTTTTAGACCCCAGGCAGGTAACGCAGGCTGCCAGGGAGAGGAAGAGCTTTGAGAGCTCTACGTACCCTAATACACTTACAGGAGGTCTGTGAGCAAGCACCCTACCTAAAAGACTGGTAGGGTGTCCTTGTTTATACCCCTATGGGAGCTTTGGGGGAACCCAAAGTGAGAATTGGAGGGTATAGACTTTCTCAGAGATGTCACCAAGGCTGCTTGCTCAGGGAAGCAAGCTGCAGAACTTGGTGTGATCAGGCCTCTGGAAAGTAGAGCTGATTACTCTGCAACTGAAAGCCCAGACTTAATCACCTGGGTGAGTAAAGACAACACATAGACATTGATCTATGGTTGGATGGCCTAAGTGGATTGCCACTTGCAAGGGCCTAGTCAAACGCCAGTTCAATGTAGATTCATTCCTGGGTCTACAAGTTCTGTTAATGGGGACTGAGATAAAGAACCAAGGTGGTTCACGGAATTAACAGAGAAAACTAGCAGGAGGGACTGTTTGGTCACAGTGAAGGCTAGTTGATGGACAGTTAATTCATATTGAATTGTGGGAACCAATATGGTTCAGTGTGTAGAAAGAACAAAGGAGGTTCCTAGTGAGGATTTGTTGAGGAACTGGTTGAGGAGAAGTTGAAGGACAGGAAGATTTTGGATGCAGGACTAGCTGATCAAAAAGCAGGATGGCCAAAGGACCAGAAGTTGACTGGATGCAGAGGCTGGAAGAGCTGATTTTAGTGACTTTTGAGAGGAAATATAGATAAAAAGAAGCAGTTAAAGAATAATTAAATACTGCCATATTATGATTAAAAAAGGATTGATAATAATATAATGAAAAAGAAAGAGAAGGAAAATAGCATATAGTTTGTTAGATCTATATGTTAATTTAGAAAGAATTGAAGAGGAAATAAGCCAGAAAGAAGCTGGAAGAAGAACAGAGAAACTGTAAGGGCAAAAGAGCAAATTTTGCCAAGAACAACTAGGAGAGGCAAAAGGATAAGCTGCAAGCAGGTTTGAAGCTGCAAAACGTTGAAAGAAACACAGAGAAACGTTGAAAAATTGAGGGGTCAAAATTTGCACAAGTAAAACATATGTGGAAGCGCTCAAGATTTGCTGGGGAAGCGTGACGGGAATTACGGTGAAACCGTTTAAAACGTGGAGCAGTTGTTTCCTGGAGCAAGAAAGCCTCAAGTTTGAACCAGTGTCAAGGACGGGTCATCCAGAGAAACCTTTTTGGCAAAACCATTGAATTGAGGCGTGTGATTGGCTACAAGCCGGAGTCTATTTGATCAGTGTTTTGAGGGCTTTAACTTAAAAGTTAAAGCCTAAAAAATGAGGAGCAGAAGCAGAAAATTCAGGGCTTTCATTGGCTGAAGTAAGTTTAAAGGTTTAATTTATTATAGAAGAAGAAAAGCAGGATAGTTTAAGCTTTGAAGAACCAGATTTCTAAGAGAGGTTTTTGGTCTGAAACAAGGGGCTATAAAAGAGGAGCTATCTGAGACTCTTCAGGGACTGGATCAAGTGGATTACAAAGGCCACAAAAGCTACAGAAGGAGTCAAAGACTAATAATAGGAATCCAGAGCTGGAACAGACTGCAGGAGCCTAAGATTAGAACACAGGAGCCCATAACTAAGGTGCAGAAGCCCAAGACCAAGTACAAGGAGTCCAAAAGATTGTTAAAGGACTTCAAGTATTGGCACAAACCCCTCATTATTACCTATCCGAAGGCTATATATCAGAAGGTTTCTAAGGGCATCTTCCTTCTGACTGTGAATAAAGCACCTATTACAACTCCTATGCAAATTTCCCACATTAAGAAAGGATATAAGTCCTATGAGTCAATTACCCCACATTTTCTATCCTAGCCCAGGAGATGAGGAATACTATTGCCTAGGTTGCAGGAAGTTTGCCTCTAGTAAATCTGCCCAGGAGGAGTGGGAGAAGGTGACTAGGCATCTAGAAATGACAAATAGAGGAAGAGGTTTTATTGGGGGAGAGTTTGCAAGACTATTACAGGATTGGTATTGGCTTACAGAAGGGTTGGCGCCTGCTGAAGTATAAGTGTATGGTGGAGACGCTTGCCTAGTAATTGGGAAGGTACTGGAAGAGTTTGCTCTGATGCAGGCTAAGTATAAGCTCCTAACCAACCATTCACCACTGTTGGAGAATGACGACTCCTCCAAGCCGGTCCCTGGCTACAACCCAGGACACACTTTGGGGACTGGTGACCAGGAACCCCACAACCCCCCTCCTGGAGGATTCATGATGTGTTCCACTGTTCCCTGTTGTTCAAAAAAGATGGAAATTTGCTCCCCCACCAACAGATTAAGACAGCCCCCCACCCATCTAAACAGGCTGCGCTGAGGAATATGAAGTTGAATACATACACGGCAATCAAACTCACTACCAAAAACCCCAGTATTACGTCAAGTGGAAAGGATAACCACTAAAAGAAAGTACTTGGGAGCTGTTGAGTAACCTGACTAATGCCCAAGAAGCCGTCCAACTCTACTGAACAAGAAGAATTGAAAGGGAGGGCCTTTGGGGGAAGAAAGGGATGGTGTCAGGATTGACAATTCTTCCTCCCTAGAAACCCGGGCCCAGGAGTAGGGATTGAACCCCAAACCTGGATTCTTTAGTGCCTCTGGGCCTATGGACTGCAGGACCGCCTGCCTGCATTTTTCTGGGATTGAGCCACCACAAGCTGATACCAAGAATGTTGAACCATGCAGTAAAAAGAGCCAAACTAAAGAAAGCATCACACCAAATGGAGGATTAATCACTGCGCCTAACGGAGATACTGATTTGGCAACTATTAGCATAAACTCAAAGTCTACACCAGCAACCAATCAAGAGCCAACCCAGGAAAGAGGCATGGCCCCGCAACCTGGTCTCATGACCTCAACACTAAAGCAAGATAATCAGGCAGCCAAACCAAGATTCCTGATCAATGAAAGAACTCCCGGGCCAAGTGCCATTTTGCCGCCTTTTGACCCAAGCATCCAATTCCCCCTGCCCTGGCCTTCTCAATGCCCTCATAAACCCCCCCATGGAAAGTGTTAAGTTTGGAGGGGGGTACTATATAGACCTAAGGACCCCGCGCTCTAAACTTATTGCCATTTTTGAATAAAGATTATGTTAATTTGGCTCATACAGCTATTACCTTATTTTGTACTTGCTGTCTACCAATTCAGTTTGAGATCTCCTAGTCTGCCTGCCCCACTGCCCGCTGTTTTCTGTCCTCCTGGTGTACCCTTTGGACCCATCCACTTTACCAACTACCCTCTGAAGTCTGAATACAAGAAATACACCCTGTAAAAGTACTTGAACTCAATCCCCTGGCCCACATACAATCCGCTGTTAGATACAACCAACAAGGCCTGTGGATATTTTCAACACCCAAGTTGTTCAGAGGAAAATTCAATTATATCCCTGCTTAAGACCTGTTCATGGAGCCGCCTGTGACACCAAAACCCATGCCTGCTTCCGCACTAACCTCACAACCAACCATACTGGAAAGCTGTTTGGGATTTTGTACATCACCCTCACAGGGGTGATTGACACTATAATCCTGGCCGCTGGCCCATGGTCTTGGGTGGGGAAGTCTGCCTCATATCTTTTAAAGTTAGATCCCCTCTTGTGGTGGGCATTGCCTGCAAAAAACCTGGCCTGAGTTACCCCTGAAAACAACAGGCTGGCCGCCCAAGACTGTATCCCTGACAACTATGAATCAAAAATAATGACGGTGACTTCCTTCCCATAGCTTATGAATTGCAAAAACTGACAGATGGTGAGTGTCAATACCCTATCCACAACAAAGAACTGTTGACTATTGTGCACTGTCTAGTCAAATGGCGCTGTTACCTAGAAACGCAGAAAGAATTCACAGCATTAACCAACCACAATTCATTCATCTATTTCAAAACTCAAGCAAATCTGTTGCACCGCCAAGCCCGCTGGATGGAGCTTTTGGAGAAGTTTAACATGCTCATCCAGTACAAACTTGGGGCCGAGCTTGCCATGGCAGACGCCCTGTCCCGCTTGTATGTCTGTGCTTCAAGAGGGGAAAATGGGCTTGACCCAGACTGGCTTCTCTTAGTACTACAAACAAAGGACAAAGGTTTCCCTCCCGGCACAACCAACATAACAAAGGAAACATTATCAAAATTGAACACCTATTTGCTGATGTATATGGGACCCTACACAGAAAAATGTCTGATGGCACAACTATTCCCTACATCCCCACACATCAGCAAGTAGACACCATTCTACGCTATCACAGAGACCTTGTACATACCAAGAGACAAAACCTATCTGAGTTCCTTAAGCATAAGGCCTGGTGGCCAAACTTATATTGTGACAGTCAGGAAGTCCTAGACCAATGTGAGGTATGCAAAAAGTTTGCCAAGAGCAAAACCCCTCCAAAGTCAGTACTACCCATTTGCACACAACTATCTTTCAAAGTATGGGCTCTTGACATTGTTGGCCCCATGCCAGGAAAACACAATGACAAGAAATATATCATCACCGCCATTGACTTTGCTACAAGAAGGCCAGTAGCACAAGCAGTAAAGGCACACACTGGCAACAATGTACAACAGTTTATTGGCAAAGAGATAATCAGCAAGTTTGGAAAGCCAGAACTCCTGATAACTGATAGAGGGAAAGAATCAACCTCCAAAACCACCAATATATACCTTGCAAAAAAGGGTTCAAACACACTGTAACAATGCCATACCATCCACAGGCCAATGGAAGTGTAGAGAGGCTTAATGATAGCCTTGTGCAAGCCTCAGCCAAACTCACGCCAGGAGACCTGAAGACTGGTATAAGCAGCTACCAACTGCACTACTTGTGTGTCAAACCCAAGTGAACAGATCCACCGGAAAAAGCCTGATTGAGCTGGTATACAGCACACTGCCAAATATCATTCAAGTATTGACAGGACCTAAACTGGAAATTCCAAGTGAAGTCCCCCACACTCAGACCCTCATGTTGTAAAGGCTAACAGCAAACAAACAGTGAAGGAGAATGAACGTCTACAGAAGACATTTGTCCCCATCTGCAATAGACATGAAGTTGGGGACAAAGTATGGGTCATGAACGTTGACAAGAGCAAGTTACAACCTGAAAAAGTGGGGCCAGCAATCATTCAGAAGGTAAACAACAATAACACTTACCTCATGCAAGGGCTTGGAAAACGTAAACAAGACAAGACCCTACACCATGATTGCTTACAACCCTGCAAAGTGAGACAAAAACAACGAGAAACCGCCCTGCCTGCCACAGAACAACAATTAGTCCAATACGGCACCCAGGCTCCTGACAACCTCCCTGAAGACCTGCCCCCAGAGGAGGCCAACCTTCAGTTGGGGGGTGTTGAAACTGCAGGCTCAACCCACCAGCAAGGTTCCAACCAAGCGGGTTTGTGACCCGCAATCCAATTATTTGGCATTCCAAGTCAGACTAGGAAGTCAACTCAAATTATCAAATTCAACAACATGAACAGATGATGATCCTTTATGGTGGATACCTTGTTTTGGCGCTCAACTCATTACCAGGATCAAGCCACCCCCTTCTTCCATCCAGCTGTATGATCACCAATCATGTTCCTGTTATCCTTGATTCACATTGACTATATAATCACTATCTCTCAATAAAGATTATTATCTATCTTCTAAATATTTTCCCCTTGTAACTCTTCTAAAACAGCACAGTTACAACAAAAATCTATAATTGGGTAGTTGGGTGAGGGAAATATTAATCAAATATCCATATTCAGATAAAAGCAAAAATTAAAATTAGGGAGTAACTTAATTAAAATTTATTTAGTATTTTATTAAATTCTCAAAATGGAAGGAACACAGCAACAGAGTAACAATGCATATGTTGTGCGCTGTGGCTGCAGTTGCCCCTGTAAGTAAAAAAATTGAGTCAGAGCAATGCAAGTGCCTACTCAGGAAGGAGACAGAAGAGGAGAGTTTAATAGTGAGGCTGCATTGAAATTTCCAGTTCAGGGAGCACAATGTACAAGGGTGCAGAGCATCAACCCTTGGGTCCCTAAACTGACCTGAAAGCCCACCAAGAAAGTTAGAAACAAGGAAATATAACTTACTTCTTTTGTGTTTGACCCAGTCTACCGCCAGGAAGCAGTCCCAGCAGCCATGATGGAGAAGTGTAATCCTGTGCTTGACACTAGCTACAAGCCTTACGTCAGTGATGGCAACCAGGAAGAGGAAAAAGAGCCTGAGTTCTATAGGACTATGGAGGGGCAGCTAGTGCTCAAGAAGGTTGTGGCCTTCTACAACAAGGTACCATGCCTTGTGTACCTGTCCCTGATCAGGATCCAGATTCAACTACTCCCTCTAAGACCACCTAGAAGCTTATTCCTGACATAAAGCACATTATCCTTCTCAGGCTTATGCGGGAATCTGGTAGTTACAAGACAGCTGTGGACCTTGTTAAGATGGATCCAAAGTACATCAGAAAGGTATTCAACAAGTACATCAATGCTGGCCGAGTTCTTGTTGCAGAGAAATCCTTGCGTGTTTCCACCATCCTCACCAAGGAGCACAAATGGGCAATCCACCAGTATATAAACCAAGACTACCATCTTCAATTAGAAAATATACAGGCAATGTTCAAGTCTATTTTTGGGGTCAAGGCTTCAATTTCTTTTTACTACTATGTGGTAAAGGGTCTGCAGGTTTCCTGGAAAAAGCTCAGGGTATCTCCTTATAACAGAAGCAGCCCTTTCAATATCAAGACCCAGAAAAAATACCCTGAGGTGTACACTTCCCTCAAAAACCAGGGTATTGTCAAATTCTATTATATTGATAAATCAGCATTTGTCTCATCTATGCAAAATGCCTATGGCTATGTTCCCAAAGGCTTCAATGACAGGATAGCTCAGTGTGCTGCAGTCCCAGCCACAGCCTATTCAATGGTGGCTCTCCTTGGTCCAAAGAGGATTGAGCTCTATCAAATGATTTTTGATCCCATAACAGTAGGACCTTTCTAGCATTCCTCCAATTGGTCCAGGAGCACCTGAGGCGCACAAGCCTGGGCTTCACTAATGTAATTGTACTGGATAACGTCAGACTACACAAGGTGGCAGCTATTCTCAAAGAATTTCCTATGATTGATACAGGCATTGCAGTTGGCCCCCAACAATTGAACACATCAAATTTGCGCCTCCTATTCCTCCTCACCTATTCCCCATTCCTAAACCCTATTGAGGCAGTCTTTGGGTGGCTTAAGCAAGTTGTCAAGTGGGGGACACTAACTGGGACCAAGGATCTCTTTGATTTGCTGTAGGCCATGATCCACACCCTTCCAGCTGAGACAGTGGTCAAATTCTATGGCCACACTGATTCATTTCTCCCTTTATGTCTTACCAAACAGCCAATCAACTAAAGGCTTAACAATTCTGACTATTCTCTTATATTCTTTAATTTACTATTTTAGATTTATGGATTTTTGCTTTATATTTAGATGACTCCAAGCCCGCAATCCCATACAGAAGCACCATTGACACAGAGATTTAATTTTTAATTGTAAATTAATTATATCTATTATATTCTGTGATGGCTATCTCAAATATGTAACATCACAGTATGATAATTATACAGAAACCTCACTTCTGTCAAATACATATAAAAAGTAAATTAAAAAAAGTTAAAGCACTCAAGTTAGATGTGATTTTTATTAACAGATATTATTACACATGTATAAAGACCTTCTATAAGATTTTGTTGTCCAAGTAATAGTTTGCTAATGTCAAAACAGCAGACTTGACCTGTCAGCAAGGTTTCAATTAAGCAGGTTTGTGACCCGCAACCTGACTTCCCAGTGACCTGTAGTCAAACTAGGAAGTCAACTCAAATTTCCAAATCCAACAAAGATGAACATATTATGATCTCTTACAGTAGATACCTTGATTTGGCACTTAATTCATTATCAGGATCAAGCCACCTCCTTCACCATCCAACCAAGTGATCAATGCAATCATGTTCTTGATATTCAGGATTCACAATGACTATATAATACTTATCTCTCAATAAAGAATATTATCTAGTTTCCAAATATTTTTTCCCTTGTAACTGTCAGGAATTAAGTATGGAAATAAGATTTCATGAGCCACCAGAACTTCAAACCATTGACTACTCCAATTATCTTATAATTCATCCAAGAAGATCCAGAAAGAGACAAGACAAGATAATTCATAAGACAAGGACAGGAGTGAAGAACCATAAGATTTATTGAAGCACCATAAGTAGAATGATAGATAAGGGTTAATAGAAAGGGAAAGGTAATTTATACTCATCAATTCTTGAATGAGAGGATTCAAGTATGCTCTAAGAGGGATATAGCATTTGGAAGGTATATTGGAACATGTAACAGAGGTTCAATAATGGCACGAATATATTCCTCTTGGTCTCAGCTTTCAGGAATGCTTTTAAACTTTGAGATTGGTTCTCTAGCCGCAGAGATATGATTTTTTGAGGATCAGCAATTATGTGTAAGAAGACAGATAGTTTGAAAGGTATTTGGACTGCAAAAGCACTATGAAATGGCACAATTGAATTAGGTTGATATAAAAACCTATTTGAAATCAAGTTTGAACATGGTAAAATCAAGTAAATTAATATAAAATGTTGTCAGAATTCTGAATCCTGACAGTAACTCTGCTAAAACAACAAAGTTATAACACTAAAATAAAATTTATTTAAAAAATTAATTAATATAAAAAGTAAAAATCAAAAGTGTAGATTTATATTTAGGGAAAAGATTTTATTAATTACGCTGATAATGGGTTCTGCGGTATGTACCCACCTGGCAATGGAGGTGGCACACAACCTCCACTGCCACATCATGTATGGTGAATATTCTGCGGTCAAAAAATTCACACCTGCTAGCAAAAAGAAGGATACTCAGGTGGGAGTTCAGGAGCAGCTTTTCTGGTGGGGCTGCAAACCCATAGATGCAAGCCAGGACCAGCGCGTCCTGTATCACATGGTCAACCAAGTTGTATCCAGGGGGACCTTCTTCCCATCCAGTGAGAGCCTGGCCTTTTCAATTCCAAGAAGGACCCCATCCAGGTCCTCTACAGTGGCGCCCATCCCAAAGTAGAAGAGACACCCAAGGTAAATCATGAGATGAAGCCTTTTCCCAGCAAAGGCTTCAGTAAACCCACAGAGTTTATTATACACCGCACTAGTCTTCTTTGTGTGCTTGGTCTTGGCAAATGTGAGCTCCATGGCCTGAGAGAGTCCCGTCTTTTCAGCACCCCAGGCCAGCCTGAAGTCAGCAAGGAGGATCTTTATCTTCTTTACAGCTGTTGCATTTGCAACTGCCAATTTCAACACCGCAAACCTGAAGTTCTCCAGGAGGTAAGAGATGATGTGCTCCATTGGGAAGCAGAAGCAAGCAGCTGCATGGGCCCGGCCCATCTCTGGTATATTCTTGAATGGGAGCGTTGCCAGGACGTCTCAAACAAGCTCAATGAAGTCTACACAGTAAACTCCACTGAGGACCACCAGGTCAAGGTGGAGCAATTGGGCATCCTTGGAGGCAGTAACTGCCCACTCAGATGCCCCTTCACCATGTGTTAGCCCCAGGAGCACGTCCCACAACATTAGAAAGGAACCATTTATTTGATCCTCAAGCTTGCGCATAATGGGAGGAGACAATGCCAGCTGCCTTGCCACATGATTGGCATAGTTGGCGTAAAACATGGCGGGGACAAAAGGGAACAGGACCTGGTGTATTACACCATCAATTATTTCTAAAAAGGGTAAGCATATAAAAATCTTTTTATTTTTTTATTTTTAGATTACCTTCTTTGGTGTTCTCCTTGCTGGAAGATTAGGAAGGTTTAGCCATCTTTGGTGTAACCAGTTGCGCCAGCAATTTAGTATCCTCTGTTCTTTCACACTTAGCATTTTTGAGATGTTCATACATCTCTGGGTTGTCCACCCAGACAGACGGCGCAGAAAGATTGTATGCCTTAAATTGCGGGCCCTCAACCACCATCTTTTGAATGTTGAGTAGGCTCACAATGGTCTTCTCAGGAGTGTCAGGTATTTTGGCCATAAGTGCCTTGGCTGCCACCTTGTCAATTTTCTTGCCTTTGAGGACAGCAGACTTTACTTTTCTTTGACCTTGCAGTCAAATTCCTTGATTTCAGCAATTGCTGAGTCAAGATCCTTTAAAAGCTTCTCCAATTATCTCATATGATTTTTTACTAACCTTTGCATATATTTTTATAGCTTTCACCCCAATAAGCTATATGTTATTCTTTTCAGGGCCCAGAATGCTCTATACAATCAGCTAGACTGCCTGAATATTAAACAACCAACAGTGTGGAAACAATTGCCAACTGCCTTCTTAGAAGAAACCCCCCTTTCTGACAGCAAATTTCACGGTAGATTCCATAATGCTGGGAATTATTTGCCCAAGCCAGAAAGCCATTAAACAAATTAGCTTATTTGACATATTTAAATCAAACAGTTGATTGAAAATGGGTTACTGCCTCTCCAGTTTGCCATTTGGATTTGATTCCCCCTTGCAAGCTGATGCTGATAAATGTCAGGATCACTCCTGACATAGCTCTGAATGAGGATCAAAGAAAAAAATAAGCACAGTCTAGTGAAAAAGGGGATAATTGTGAAATGCCAGATTGAGATGCCACTGATTTATAAAGCATGATGTCATGGTTGCATAGATGACGTAATTCATGCAATAATATCTCAGCTCTTAATCAATGGATGCCAATGCCCAAACCCGCATTCAAGAGTTCTTGACAGCATCTACAATTTATCTTAATAAATTAAGTCAGGTCAAAAGGCCAATTGAGAGCTAAATTGAGCAAAAGCAATCCTCTCTGCATGAACTTCCCTTGCATGAAATTATGTCATCCATGCAAGTATATCTCAGCAAATAAAAAAATGATTTATCAACCACTTGTTTCAAAGCTCTTTATATTTTTAGAATCATTTAATAATGAATAAGTACCCATTAAGAGCCCACCTTGCGCATAAAGCTAACTGAAATGCAGGACCTTGTCACTAATGAACTTCAAGTTCATTGATGCAAAATCCACACAAAGGAGAAACCAATCAGATAAGCCCCAGAATTTGGGGATAAAAATAGAAAAAGGCCATGCAGTCCTTGAACAATTCAGGAATAAAATCCAAACCCTGGTCATCAATCCTGGCACCAACCAATGGGGATCTGGGACCCAGACCACATGGTTTGTGCCAGACTCTTGCCAAACCTTACTACCCAGTCTAAAACTAGACCTTGAGGAAGAATTAGGCCCATTTTCCCTACTGATAATAAGCCATTGTCTAAAACCAGGAATTGACAATCCAGACCCAGATAGTAGAAGAATAAAGGTTTGACTATATTCCAAATGCCTGATTTCAATCTTCATCACCCATTATTTTGAGATTCTCCATTCTCTGCTTTCACTCCCACTTGCAAAACTTTGCATAGTGGGAGATACTTTAAATAAACACCCTTTGAATATCTGATACTTAGCTATAATTGAAGTTCAACCCAGTCTTGCTATCTATTTTCCTAAATTAATTATAAAAAGTAAGTTCTGCTGTGTCTTTACAGTTGGGATTTACATAAATCAATGTAATCTGAGAGTCACTTGATACAGCCTTATTTATCAGCACAGTTGTCAGAAGTTGTTCACACAAGGGTTATTTGCAAACTGGACTAGGTACTCAATTGACAATGCAGAAGGAATAGGAACCAATGATCCAGGTGGTATTGCTTAGTCAAATTTTGATATATATGGGAAAATTTTCACTGTTCAACTCTTAAGAGTTGAGTCCTCCCCAAAATTTTTACTCAAATAAAATCAATATTTTCCTAGTCTAACTTTATATTATCATGCAGCCAGTAGTTGGCCTACTGCCTACATCCCTTATAATTTGATTCTCAGTCAAATTATTACCAGAAGATGGGGTTCTGCCATCAGCACTTTGTTGTTGTCTTCTCCCAATGTTAATCCAATGCCATCAAACCTTGGTGTTTTCCCTACTGTATTTGAAGCCGAGACACTTGCTCCATCTAAATGTCCATAATTCTATGCTGAAGAAACCTTGATTCTCTTCCAGGCAATTTATCTTGAACTTTTTTTGGTTAGAATTAATCATTTTTCTTAATCCTAGTGTATCTTTTGGAAATTTTACCAAACATTATTTAAAGCTTTTTTGGTGGTTAATCATCAACTCTATGTGAATTTGGGTGGGAATTTCCCACTACATTGAGACTGCTTCCTACTATTTGATCATTTCTGTTACAGTAAATGGCCTGGGGTTTGCAAGGCCCACGTGCCGCAAACCTCTGGAATTGATATTAAACATGAAATTAGGCCCCTTTGCTATCAGTAAATGGTAAATTATGAAAGCAATTTTTCAATTGCTCAATTGGGTGCTCAAATGCTTGTGGGTTCTAATAATAGCTGTGGCACCTTGGCATGCTGCAGCCAAACCCATGGCCATGAGGAAGCAGTCAATAAGCACCTGTCTGTAGTCCTCAGCACACAACATTACAAGAATTTTGCAAATGCCACTGAAGATGATGCCACCAGGCCTCTGGTGGCACAAAAGACTGAGTCATTCACAGTAAGTATAAGTAGTGAGGAAGGGAAGCCTTTCTTACTGTTGCCATTACAAAATAAACAACTTTATGCCCAGGACCCATTATTTTCTTGCAGGAATTATCTATTTTTTCATCAATACAATTATTCTGTTGGCATCTCTTTGTGAATCTACTACACAATACAACTACGCCTATCTGTTTCCTCCTGGTTCTGCTCTTGTCACTTTGGTTAAGCTATCTCGCGCCATTGACTTGGAGTTCTTCCACCCTCACCACCTGGATCTTCCTCCTGGCCATTCTAGAGGCCCAATTCTGACTATAATAAAGGAGATCCCTTCCACTCCCCCCTTGTCCAACGTGCCTCCTTCCCAAGACTTCAGTAAGTTGGGGTTCATCTAAATCACAGTATTGGGGCTGGCCAATCAGGTTGTGCCCCATACTGGAAGTTGGCGTGCCCTGGCCACTGCTGTGAATTATATTGTCAGCATCACACCAATTGTGTACATGGCATTTCAGGCCCGGCCTGGCTCCCCTATGGGAGTCAAGCCAGACTCTGGTATGGGCTGTGACACTTCTTCAAGTTAGTACTATCTTCTGGTGGGCTCTGCCTGCCTGGCCTGCAGCCTGTCTGACCCCAGATTATGACAGGCTACCCATGGTTGGTTTCCTGACATTAAGTCTCTTGAAATTGGAACCTGGAAATAGGTGCCTGATTGGCCAAGAGAGCAAGTTTTGGACTCTAGGCCTGGGGGCTTGGATTTTTTAAATGAGTGATAAAGTATCTGATTGGGTGGGGACTTCCAAGTAAGTAGCAGATGCTGAGAAATCCATTCTGATTGAATGAGTTTGAACCAAAAATGTGGTGGTATCTGATTGGCTAGATCTAATCAACAATAAATATGAACATCACCGGGAAAGTGATTAGTACAAAATAGTTAGCATCTTTTCCAAGTTTGGGCAAATTGTGGGGAAATTTAAGACAAAACTCTTGTCAATAATGTCAGGATCAACAATTCTTCCTCTCTGGAAACCCAGGCCCGGGAGCAGGAATTAAACCCTGACCCTGGACCTGTGGACCGCAGGACCGCGCCTTTCTGGGATCGAGCCCCCACAAGCTGATACCAAGAATGTTGGCCCATGCAGTGAAACAAGCCAAACCAAGGAAATTATTGCACCAAATGGAAGACTAATCACAGCGCCTAATGGAGGTACTGATTTGGCAACTATTAGCTTCATGAACTTGAAGTCTACACCAGCAACCAATCAGGAGCCAATCCAGGAAAGAGGCACGGGCCTGCAACCCGGTCCCATGACCTTGACACTAAAGCAAGATAATCAGGCAGCCAAATCAAGATTCCTGACCAATGAAAAAACTCCCAGGCCAAGTGCCATTTTGCCGCCTTTTGACCCAAGCACACAATTCCCCCGGCCCTGCCTTTCCCAATGCCCTTATGAACCCCCCATGGAAAATGTTAAGTTTGGAGGTGGGGTAATATATAGACCAAAGGACCCCACACTCCAAACTTATTGCCATTTTTGGATAGAGGTTATGTTATTTTGGCTCACACAGCTATTGCCTTATTTTGTACCTGCTGTCTACCAATTCAGTTCAAGATCTCCTGGCCTGCCTGCCCCACTACCCGATGTTTTCTGTCCTCCTGGTGTACCCTTTGGACCTGTCCATTTTACCAACACCCTCTGAAATCTGAATACAAGGAATACACCCCGGAAAAGATACTCAAACTTGATCCTTTGGCCTGCATACAATCTGCAATTAGATACTACCGACAAGGCCTGTGGATATTTTCAACACCCAAGTTGTTCAGAGGAAAATTCAATTATCTCCCTGCTTAAGACCTGCCCATGGAACCGCCTGTGGCCCCAAAACCTATGCCTGCTTCCTCACCTGAACTCCCAACCGACCATTCTGGCAAGCTGTTTGGGATTGTGTACATCACCCTCACGGGGGTGATTGACACTATAATCCCGGCCGCCAGCCTGTGGTCCTGGGTGGGAAAGTCCGCCTCCTACCTTTTAAAGTTAGCTCCCCTCTTGTGGTGGGCATTGCCTGCAAAAAACTCGGCCCAAGTTACCCCTGAAAACAACAGGCCGGTCGCTCAAGACTGGATGCCTGACAAATAATGTGAGTTGACTCTTTAACTTTGCTTAGTGGTTTTTTGTACTTGTGGGGATCTTTTTGTACATTAGGGGAAACACTTTGGTCTAAAGCTAGGGAAAATCTGGAACTTTACAGTTATCAAAAGTTTTTCTGCTGTAGAGATAGCCTCATCCTCTTTGGCTGGCCCAATTGCTGCTTTATTATTCTGGTGCATAACAGCCCCAGAGATCCACAAACATTGAGGACATTAAATGTTTTACAGTTTTTTGTGCTCCTTATAACCAGGGATTGTAATCCTTGGTGCATGAGCCAAAGAAGATTATAATTCTGCATAGTGTAATCTGGATGAACTGTGTGAGTATATTTCATTGGGGTCTGTAGCAGATATTGGTATGAATAATTCTATTGAAGCTGTTATGATATTGAATTGAGCAGTGTGGATCAGAAGTTCATCCCAGATAGTCATGCTATCTGGTTTACAGTTCCTACAGCATGATACTGACATCCTTTGGGGAGGCATTAATGACAAGTTAGTGGCATGTTTTATGTGCATAAGTGTAGACAGTTCTTATCTAGTTGATAGGGTAGGAAAAATCCACCTCTGTTATCACTGTTGTAACTATGCTACTGACAGCACTTACAAAGAGAAGAAAGGAAGAAATTAAAAAAGGCATATATTTATTTTAAGAGAAGGGTTTATACCCTTGGAAAGAGGAGTTACCATGTGGAGGCCATGATGATAGTTATGGCTCAGGATTGAGTTATGTGGATGGGTGTTGCTTCTACTAGGACAGCATGAGAGGAGGCTTTGTGTTGGCAAATGTGATGCCATTGGTAGATGGACAATATTGGTTGTTATCCCAATTGAGCAACAGATCAAGTTGAGTTTATAGTTGATCCATGAGGATTTAGGTCTGCTGCAACATTTAATAAATTATAAAAAGTATTTTATAGTAAAGGAATATTATTTGGAAAGGTAGAAGTGATCCTGATAATTTGTTAAGGTTACTTTCTGAAACTGGCCTCTGCCAGTTCAGGATTGGATTTATCGTTGAAATTGAGTGAGAAATTGATATCATCTAATTTTGATCCCTTCTCCACTTGGCTACACATCACAACAGTATAGTAAAGTTATCTGTTTCGTATAGTAAAAATGGATTTCCTATTTATTTTACTTCTCATTGATTAACCTCTAGTTTTTTATATGAGTTGATAGTAACTGGCCTGAAGCTACTTCAAAAGTTAAAGTAGTCTAAGTTGGGGTTTTTTGAGCAAACTTTTTAATTAAAAATCTAAGGAAATTGAACTCACTGCCATCAAACACATCATCATTGATACAACAGTTTTGAACATATTTCCCGTACCATTTGAAAAGAAATAAAAGAGTATACGTGCTTGCTCATAAAGAGACAATATAATATTTGATAAGAATACGTATTAGACAGTGACATGCGAATGGGTTTTGTATAGAGACCTTTGAAACAAGTGTTGTTTTAAATAAAGATTTTACTTTGGCGTAACATTAATTATCTATTTCCTTAGTCGAAGAAAGCATTCGCTTGATAAAGAGCATTGCAACAAGAAAGTGAATTGGTGAGACAGCGAGTCAATTTGAATAGTGCTCAATGCAAGGGTAAGAGCAAACATATTGTTTCACGCGCCTGAGAAGAATTATTCAATTATGGTTATAAATAAAGGAAGAAAAGTAATTTTGGGGCAACTCCGTTTACAGTTTTTAAAAATAAAATACAAAAAGGCTAAAAAACACAAATACAATAGTTGCTTCCGTTTTAGTAAAAAGAGCTAAATACTAATATGATAAACATAAATTTCCAAATGCATAAGTGTGTGTTCTATTCGGAGCTCTTAGGATCGAATTCAAACAATCCCTTTAACAAAGGATCGTCTGAGTTAAACCGCTTGATTTTTTCTCCTTTTTCATGGGCCAAATCTTCAATATTGACTCGGGAATCACGAAACCAACCAAGATTATCCGCAATAAGGTGTCTATTTTCACAGCCATCACATTGAATAAGGACTACACCCTTTTCATAGGCTAGTTTCGACATGGTTTTTGTGTTGATATGATTGCAGACTTTACAAGTAAATCTTATGGCTAGCCTACCATCAGAGGGCTTAGATGGATTATTTCCTGTACCGCTTGGAATAGAAATAGAAGAGTATTTTCGCTTGACAATAGAGAGAAAAGGTATAATTTGATGGCAATAAAGTCTAGGCAGCTTAATGCAAGTGATTTTGGTATTTCGATCTTTAAAAGCAGTATTACAATTTAAATGACAGCCATATTTTGAATTAATACTAGTTATTTTCTTGGTCAAAGAAAGCAGTCGTCTGGTAGAAAGCATTACAACAAGTATATGGATTAATTCGGGAAAGTAAGATTGAATGAAGAGTACTAAAGAATAGGAAAGGGGCTCAAATATTTAATCACGCGTCTGAGTAGATTTGCCCACATAACCTTGTAATAAAAGTGACTGGCTGTCTGTATTCGAATGTGCAGTGTCAGTTTATTTCAACTTGGGTATGATTAGGGCTGCTTCGGCAAAGCCCTGGGCAGCCGCGGTCAGTTTCTGGCTCCTGGCCACTATTATCAAATACTTATTTTACAATGTTTAAATATTCAATAACTCCGCTTTAGCGGCCTAGAGCCGAAAGCCAGCCGAGGCTGAGCCGAAGCATCTCTAGGTATGATAGCTCTTAAATGAATGGGGACTTAATATAACTATTTCTTAAAGCAGTAGACAAGCCGATAGTTGGATGAGCTCATTCCTAGCATCGAATGCTATCCAATTTTTTTCCTTTAAAATAACTTTATTAAAGTAGAATAAAGTTATTTTGAAGAAAAATTAGAAAGCATTCGATGCCGGAATGAGCTCATATTAAAATGGATAACTTTCAGGAAACACTCAACGAAAGCCGTACTTGCGCACATTAATATGCCTCACTGGTCCCATGTAAATCTTCCACTTTTTTTAAGGGAACACAAATTTTATTAAGGTTCAGAGGTGGTGTCTAAAAGAGATGCAGCCTTGGAGGGATGGAAGTGGGATTGTTAACAGAGTGGGGTTGCATATCAGAGGCTCTCTGTGTGCCTATCCTTCCATTGAATTTCTCCATCTATTACTAACCAGAAAGATTCAACAATGATGTTCATGTGTTTCCTATTACCTTGGACTGTGTGTCCAAACTTATCTGTCCTCATCATCGTATTATCCATCAGGGTTCAATACTTCTCTTTCATAATGACCACCTGGTTAGGCCCATTTTCAAAGATAACACTATTTCAGGTGGTGTGGATGGTCCACAAAGTCAGGTGGTACAGTAGTTTTCAAACCTGTTGAGCTAAACATATATTAGTCAATTTAGAACACATAGGTTCAGTCACAAAACAAATTTCAACTTGTTATATCTAAATAGAAGATAATTCCACAGAAAATGTGCGCTATTTGGTATAAATGTCCAGTCATACAACGACTTACTCAAACTGGGGACAAATGTATAATGATTCAACAACAAGTGTACCAACAATAGAACACATGAGTTTCAGTCACAGAACACATCTACTATGTTTTTTGTGAACACATGAAACTCAGTCACAAAAGTTACAAACTTGATCCAATAACAAACCCCAATAGCAACTGAAACAGACAATGCAAATGTCAAATATCAAAACAAATGAGTGAATATATAATACTGTTACCAGCTAGTCCTAATTAAGAATACAATCTAGACTAAAAAAGGAAATAAATATTCTGAGTGTCTGTTTTAAGGTTAGAATTATTAAAAATATCAAATTTATCCAAACATACAATAAATAGTGCACATTTACAGCCAAAAATAATTAATATAGAAATTTAAAAATTGAATTTGAAACAAACGGTAGTGACTAAAAGCTTTCATGCTACTATATATGGAGAGATAGAAATTATAATAAATAATTTATATAGATAAAGTGATTTTATTTTATTTTATTTTATTTTTATACCAAAATGGACGCATTTCAACAACAGAGCCAAGGAGTGCACCATAGACATGGACACCCTCATGGGTAAAAAATTGAGTTAGTGCAACACAAGTGCCTACTCAGGAAAGAGGAAGGAGATGAGAAAACATAGGTGAGGTTGCACTGACACAACCAGCTCAAGGGACACAGAGTGCAAGGGCACAGAGCATAAATCCCAGGGTCCAGAAGCTGACCAGAAAATACACAAAGGTCACCACAACCAGAACAGTAAATGATGTCACCACTAAAAGTGTGTCCTATGTATACAACCATGTATAACACTGCAATTATGTTCTGGCTACTATCATGGAGAAGGTTAAGCCTATGCTAGTGTAATACCCAGATACTGTAGGTACTATGTCTTGTTCTGAGGTGCAGCACAGACACACAACGGGGAATCCTAACCTTAGGATTGGATTCATACTAAGTATCAGTTAGATGACAGGGAAGGCTATGCAATTACCTTGCGGCCCTGGAAGAATAATCTCTACTAGTTGTGGCTATAGAGAGGCGCAGAAGTACTGGAGACACAAAGACAAAAATGTGAATATAACTTCCTTTTATTGGTGAATTAGGAAAAGGAATATATAGTGATTGTTGATACCACAAAACACCACCAGGCTGGTAGGATCACTTGCCACAAGCATGAGTGGGGCAAGTGAGATGCACAGAGTCAAGAAACCAAACAATTGTATTTCCTGATTCAGTCATCAACTCATTTTGAGAGGCAAAAGCAAAAGTGAGAGATTCTTCTTTGAAATGGCCCACCAAAGGCAAAATTGACACATGGTGAATAGCGGTATTCACGACATTGCCCTCCCCTAGATTGGCCTTAGGGGGCAGTGCTTGCAGAGGAACTTGGCATGCACTCGAGCAAAGAGACAACCACTGGAGAAGAGCTTTACAGTGTATTCAGACCCTTGTTTAAAGGTCACTTCCAAAGGGCAATCCACAGAATGTCCAATTTATGCGCGCGCCCACCCACTCTGTGTTGGTGGTAAAGAACACAGTCACCAACATCAAATTCAGGCAAGGGGGAGCATCCAGCATTATCAGGAGAAAGCTCAAGCATTTTAGTTTTGTATGCAGAAGTGTAGGCAGTGGCCTGTATATCAGTTATGCGGTTGACTAGATTCTTGATGTGGTTGTCAGGATTAATGGCCTTATCAGAGAAAGCAGGGGGCCCCCAAGAGCAATGGGGTAGTAGCCTCTTGTCCATACAGCATAGCAAAAGGTGAGTACCCAGTGACACAATGTTTGCTAAGGCGATACACAAAGAGAGCAGCAGGTAAGTATAGGTCCCAGTTGGCAGCATCAGAGTAGGTGATCTTTCTCATGATGGAGACCAGTGTTGAATTTGCATGCTCAACTGCCCCATTGGTAGAAGGGTTGTAGGGGGCAGAGAAAGACTGGTGAGACTCTAAAGCTTCGACAACAGAGGTTACCAGCTTGGAGTTGAAGTTAGTCCCATTATCTGAGAGCAACACTTGAGGACAGCCATGGCGGTAGAAAACATCTTGTAACAGGAAGGCAGCAGTTGTCTTAGCCCTGATGTCCTTTGTAGGACAAGCCTCTACCCACTTGCTAAAAACATCAACAGCAATCAGGATAAAGCAACACCCAGAACGTGAGCGGGGGAGAGGACCTACCGCGTCAATGCTGACAGTATGAAAAGCATGTTGAGGGGGAACTAATTTTAAATTTGTGGGCAGCAGCTCAAGGCCTCTGCAGATGGCAGTCATGGCAACTAGCTATGATGTCTGGGATCAGCAGGCAAAGGTTTTCCCAGAAGTAATTCTTCTGAAGCCAGTCAAAAGTCTTGGCAATGCCTCCATGCCCAGTCTCTTTATGAGCTTGTGACACCAACAAGAGGCAAAGACTGGGTTGTACATAAGGCAGATATTGATCTTGTACTTTCTTGAAGAGCAGATTGTTGTGTATGAGGGTATCTTTGGATAGCTTGGACAAGGCCAGTTGGACCTCTTCTGTCTTGCTTTCCCAAGAAGAAGGGTATCCAATTATTTTGTACAATTGGTCAGCCTCCGCAGGATGTAAAGCAAGAATGGGCATTCTGGATAGCCCATCAGCGTTCTGATGTTGAATCCCAGGGCAATGGAGCACAGTGAAGTCATAACCTTGCAGACGTAGGGCCCATCTAGCTAGGCGCCCTTCTGGCTCCTTAAGTTGTTGTAGCCATTTAAGCAAAGCGTGGTCAGTGACAACTGTGAAATAGGTACCATACACATAGTGGCAAAACTGTTTGACTGCATGCAACACGGCAAGACACTCCTTCTCTGTGGCACTATAATTCTTCTCATGCTTGTTTAGCACACAGTAAGTGTAAACCATAGGATGGTCTACACCCTTGTTGTCTAGTTGGGCCAGAATAGCCCCAATAGCAAGATTGCTAGCTTCAGTGTATAGATGAACTCCTTATCATAGTCAGGATACACTAGGATTGGCGCCTCTTTGATTTTTTGCTTAAGGGTTTCAAAGGCGTGCTGCTGACTGGCGGTCCATCCAAAAGGGACATTATGTAACAGCTGAACTAGAGGTTCACTAGTATCAGAAAATTCAGGGATAAACTGTCTGTAGTAGCCCATCATCCCTAGAAAGACTTGTACCTCTCGCAGGTTGGTGGGCAGAAGCATTTTGTCAATGGCTTCAACCTTCTTAGTCATTGGGTGAATTCCTGTCTGGGTTACTTCATGGCCCAATAATTCAAGACACTCTTTGAAGAAAGCGCACTTGGAAGGTTTTAGTTTGAGGCCAGCTTCTCAAATCTTTATGAACATCTCTTTGAGGTGAGCCAGGTGATTGGTGAAGGTAGCGCTGAAAACTGTTATATCATCTAAGTATACTAGGACACATGACAGCTTCAAGTTGCAGAGGATGGAGTCCATGGATCTTTGGAAGGTGGCTGGGGCATTGCAGAGTCCCTGCGGAATGCAAGTAGGCTCAAACAGCCCTTCAGATGTTATGAGTGTAGCTTTTTGGTGATCCTTAGGCAATAGGTCAACTTTCCAGTATCCAGATGCTAGATCCATTGTGGATAAAAATTTAGAGCCTCCAAGACGTCAGAGAGCATCATCAATACACGGCAAGGGGTACAAGTCCTTCTTGGTCAAAAAGTTTAATTGGCAGTAGTCCATCACAATACAATGACCTCCATTTTTCTTCTTTAAGATGAGTAGCGGGGATGCCCAAGGACTTTGGGAAGGTGCCAGCAGCTCAGCGTCCAACAGTTGTTTGAGCTCTTTAGATACGTGGGTGTCCTCCACACAGCTTCAGCAATATGGTTTAGCATGGAAGGGGGGGCGTCACCAGTGTCAATCTGATGGATAATGCCTTTGGCTAACCTATATTTGGTACTGTCCTTAGCAAAGATGCTGTAAAATTGGTCTAGCAAGTCTAGCACCTCTTTCTGTTGAACCAGGGACAGCTGTGGAAAGTCTTGCGCAGTGAACAAGGATAGAACTTGGGGTTCATCCTCAGGTAGGTTAAAATCTTGAAACATGCCAAAGGGATGAAGAGACAGGACATCAGGAGCGCTCAACAACTTATCATATCCAGCAACCTGCCCCCTAGATACAGTCATGGGGAAAGAAGTCAGGTTGGCTACCAGCAATTAAACAGGGTCCTTATGGGAGACATCTAGGATTCCAGGAAAGAGATAAGGTTTGTTGCAGCCTAATGAGGGGGGAGAGTACAACTCCAAGAAGGCTTGTTCAGGTAGTTCATATGATATCTGGGAGTCTAGGATGGCCTGGGAGCCAGGGGGGATAGTGACAGCGGACGTGGCTAGGAGAGAGATCCCCTCAGACGCAGGACAAGCCATGGGTGAACATTTCATGTTTGAAGAGTGGGTGCAATATTTGAGGTTGAAACCCCCAATGGGATATTCCAAGGCACATGTCTTGAGACGTTTCCCGGGAACTTTAACCAGCTCTTCAAAGATAAGAGGGACTTTGTATCCCAGAATAGAGAGGTAACCATCTTTCAAGGTGATTATCCCATCATATTCCTAAGGAACTGAGTGCCAAATAAGAGATTGTAACTCTTGTTTTCCAAGACAACTGCTGGAGCAGCTAGGAGAAGCTTGCCAAACTGCATGGGTAGAGCGGAATATGCCCCTATGGTGCTGGTCATAGACAGTCCAGATGTGCCATACAACTGGTAATAATTAAGGTCAGGGGCAAGTTTGAGTTTCTTCACAAGTTTTAAGGAGGCAACGTTGACTGGCAAGCCAGTATCTAAAACGGCCTTGATCTTCACTTTTTGAATGGATATCTCTACTTGAGTGGTAGTGCAACCAAAGGGTGAAAGGACAGCCAAGATATATTGAGCCTCTGCTAGTTCCTTATCCGACTTCTCAATCATGCATCTTAATCCTGGGAACTCCTTATAAACAGTTTGGAGAGGGAGCAAAACAGATACATTCTTGAAGACAGCATCAGCAACCTCGGCAGCTTCTTCTGACAACTTCACTAGCACAGGGGACCTCTTAGCTTGAGTGAGGTAAGGGTAAGAGACAACTTCTTTGGCTTCAGGCAAAGGCTTAGCGGTAGTTGTAGTCTTTCCTGATTGCAATTTATAGGGGACTGTAATGGTTTTGGGAACAACCAGAACAGAGTACCCTTATGCATTGGCATCATCTGTATCAGAGTCATCCAGGTCAGAGTTGTCAGAAATATTGTGGAACAATAGGAGGATAGGAGAAGCCTCATTATCAGCAGGCTTGGAGTCAGATATAGAGGGAGGGATTGAAAGAGACTGGGAAGAATTGTCAACTGAGAGCGTCTCTGCCTCTAGGTTTACTGCCCTTTTCCTGCCTGCTCTTTTGGATAAGCTCCTTCAAGCTGTGGGTTGGTGAAGACTCCAGAATGGTGACCTATCTGACCACAGTTTTGGCAACTTTGGCGTTGAGGAGGATTTTGCAAGTTCATGGTAAGAATGCAAGGACCACGGGAAGAGAAACCAAAGTTAGAAGCAGCTCAACCTTCCCTAACAACTGCTCCAGAATGGGTAAGGTGCATGTCCTGCAACAGCGTCTTTATGCTCTTCATAGAGGAAAGTATAGCTTTATAGCTTTGAAGTGAAGACACAGAAGCTGGTTAACTTTGAGGGCTTGAGCGCAAGCCATGTAAGCTTCATGGGCTGTCAATTGTCTGCTCGTTATCAGTTGCTGTCCTTTCATGTAGAATCTGTCTGCAAACTCAGCTAGCGTCTCCTTAGGCTTGAAAGCAATGTGCATGAAGGCGTCCTTCTTTACTTCCAGGCTAAGGTCACCACCAAACACATCAATCAGAAGCTGCTTCATATCTTCCCAAGTCTCAATGGTGGGCAGCTCAGGCACCATCACTTCCTGGCAGGTTGGGTATAGACAGGTCAGAATATGCTCTTTCTTAACCTCATCTGATGCTTGTCTCATGGCAGTTTCATAAATAGTTAGGAACGCTGCAATGGTCGAGGTTTTGGGATCAAAGACTTTCTTAAAGGTAGGCTTGAAATGTGCCTCAGGAGTTGGGCTACCATTATTACTATTGAGTACGTTTATGTGCAGGGAAAATTTGGCTTCAGATTCAGAGGGGAGCTGTCTAGCCCACAGCTGACAAACACTTTCTTCAAGGGTAGTCAGGGTCTCAACAGCGCAGGCACCCATATTGATAGCTTGAGTGGTCTGTTGTTCAGTAACATCTAGGCGTTGACCTTGGGAGGTCACTACTTTGGAGAGCTCAGTCAGTTGAAAAGTAAAGGATGGCCCCACTGAGAGGCAAGGGGCAAACCTGTTGTTCACGGAGTCAATAAATTCACTCATCTCTTGTACATCTCTATCCAGCTCAGTATGATCCCGCTTCAAATGATCCACCTTGTTAGCTAGGGCAATTAGTTCCCTAGTGCATTGGATTTGAGGAGCACCTGGTAAGCCAGGGCAGCAACCATCTTTGTCAACAACCCCAACTGGACTAACAACAGTTGCCATCATCTTGCGTAAGGCAGCAAGTTCTTGCTGTAGCTCAGCAACTTGAGCAGTCAACTCAAGCACCTGGGGCCAAGTTGAAGAGCCTCAGTAGGACGTCCTTGATTGCGAGTAGTTGTATGTAGCTCTTGAATAGCATCCCATATTTTCTGCTCTCTATCCACCAAGTCATCAGAAGGGAGAGAGGGCGGAACATCTGGCTTGGGTGTAGATAATTCATTCACTTGACTCTGGAGTTTGTCTATAGCAGCAGCCGTGGCAGATCTCTCTTGACCAAATGCTGTACTGAGTTCATTAAGGCTGTTAGCAGCAAAGTCTGATACCTGCTGTAGTTGCTCAAATGAATACAAGCTGAATGCATTGAGCTGCTGCACAAGCTGTTTGAAGTTGGAGAGATAAGCGTTCAAGGTGGAATCTACTTGAGTTTGCCAGGGTTGTTCTAGCTGGTGAAACTTGTGTAGACGCTCCCTGACGTATTTGGGGATGGACTGGTGCATTAATTCAATAGAATTAACAAAACAGGTCTGGGAGGTAACAGAGTTGCGCTGATTGTCAGATACCAAGGAAAACAGGGAATGAATCCACTGTTGGTAGGCAGCAAACTGATCCCAGTGATGAGTAACTGCTGCTTGTAGAGACAAGATTTCTTGAAAATGGAGCCCCAACACCATCTGATGGTGGGCCAAGGCAGGCTGCACAAAGGACAATAGTAAGTGCTCAGCGGAGCCAGCCACTGAGAAGAGATGTTGTGGAATTTGAGGAACCACAATTAATTTGTAGTATTCAGCCCAACTGAACTGCAGCTGAAGGCGAGGGATGGCTCCTTCATGGGCTATCCCAAGGGCTACCGCCATGACTTGTTCTAAGTCAGGTTACTGTGGGGTTCCTGGTCACCAGTCCCCAAAGTGTGTCCTGGGTTGTAGCCAGGGACCAGCTTGGAGGAGTTGTCATTCTCTAACAGTGGTGAATGATTGGTTAGGAGCTTATACTTGGCTTGCATAAGAGCAAACTCCTCCAGTATCTTCCCAATCACTAGACAAGCGTCTCCACCATACACTTGTACTTCAGCAGGCGCCAGCCCTTTGGTAGGCCAATATCAATCCTGTAATAGTCTTGCAAACTCTCCCCCAATGAACTCTCTTCCTCTATTTGTCATTTCCAAATGCCTTGTCACCTTCTCCCACTCCTCCTGGGAAGACTTGCTAGAGGCAAACTTCCTGCACCCTAGGCAATAGGATTCCTTGTCCCCTGGGCTAGGGTAGAAAATGTGGGGTAATTGACTCTTGAGACTTATATTCTTTCTTAATGTGGGAAATTTGGATAGGGGTTGTAATAGGCGCTTTATTCAAAGTCAGAAGGAAGATCCCCTTAGAAACCTTCTGATATATGGCCTTGGAATAGGGAATAATGAGGGGTTGGTACCAATACTTGGAGTTCTTTATCAATCTCTTGGACTCCTTGTACTTGGTCTTGGGCTCCTGTGTTCTAATCTTGAGCTCCTGTGGTCTGTTCCAGCTCCTGCTTCCTATTCTTGGTCTTTGACTCCTTCTGTAGCTTTTGTGGCCTTTGTAATCCACTTGATCCAGTCCCTGAAGAGTCTCAGATAGCTCTCCCTTTTATAGCCCCTTGTTTCAGACCAAAAACCTCTCTTAGAACTCTGGTTCTTCAAAGCTTAAACTATCCTGTTTTTTTCTTCTATAATATATTAAACCTTTAAACTTACTTCAGCGAATGAAAGCCCTGAATTTTCTGCTTCTGCTCCTCATTTTTTAAGCTTCAACTCTTAAGTTAAAGCCCTCAAAACACTGATCAAATAGACTTTGGCTTGCAGCCAATCACATACCTCAATTCAACAGTTTTGCCAAAAAGGTTTCCCCAGATGACCTTCTCTTGATCCTGGTTCAAACCCGAGGCTGTCTTGCTCCGGGTAAACAACTGCTCCCCGTTTTGAACGGGTTTGCCGTGATTCTCATCACGTTTCCCCGGCAAATCTCTAGCACTTCCACATATATTTTACTTAGGCAAATTTTGAACCCTCGATTTTACAACGTTTCACTGTGTTTCTCCATGTTTCTCTCAACGTTTTGCAACTTCAAACCTGCTTGTTGCTTGTTCTTTTACCTCTCCTAGTTGTTCTTGGCAAAATTTGCTCTTTTGCCCTCATAGTTTCTCTGTTCCATTTCCAGCCTCTTTCTGGCTCATTTCCTCTTTAATTCTTCTTTCTAAAATAATATATAGTTCTAACAAACTATATATTTTTTTCCTTCTCTTTTTTTCATTATATGATATTTAATCCTTTTTTAATCATAATCAGGCAGTATTTAATTATTTTTTAACTGCTTCTTTTTATCTACTTTCCTCTCAAAAGACACTAAAATCAGCTCTTCCAGCCTCTGCATCCAGTCTGGCTAGTTCCTCCTCTCAGATCTTCAGTCCTTCACCACAAACTTCTGGTCCTTTGGTCATCCTGCTTTTTGATCAGCTAGTCCTGCATCCAAAATCTTCCTGTCCTTCAACTTCTCCTCAACCAGTTCCTCAACAAATCCTCACTAGGAACCTCCTTTGTTCTTTCTACACACTGAACCATATTGGTTCCCACAATTCAATATGAATTAACAGTCCATCAACTAGCCTTTACTGTGACCAAACAGTCCCTCTTGCTAGTTTTCTCTATTAATTCTGTAAACCACCTCCGTTCTTTATCTCAGTCCCCATTACCAGAACTCGTAGACCCAGGCATGAGTCTACATTGAACTGGCATTTGAATGGGCCCTTGCAAGTGGCAATCCACTTAGGCCATTCAACCATAGATCAATGTCTCTGCGTTGTCTTTAATCACCCAGGTGATTAAGTCTGGGCTTTCAGTTGCAGAGTAATCAGCTCTACTTCCCAGAGGCCTGATCACACCAAGTTCTGCAGCTTGCTTCCCCAAGCAAGCCACCTTGGTGACACCTCTGAGCAAGTCTATATCCTCCAATTCTCACTTTGGGTTCCCCCAAAGCTCCCATGGGGGTGTAAACAAGGACACCTTACCAGTCTGTTATGTAGGGTGCTTTCTCACAGACCTCCTGTAAGCGTATTAGGGTACATAGAGCTCTCATTGCTCTTCCCCTCCCTGGCAGCCTGTGTTACCTGCCAGGGGTCCAAAACCTACTCCCCCCAGACAGACAAAGTTACCTGCTTGCTATTTAAGTCTTCACCCTTCTGTAGCCACAGTTCCCTGCAAGGTGAAGCACTATAGCCCAAAGCAGCCAATTTCTTCTGCTGGGTGGAGGCAACATCTGCCCCTGGTAGTCCTATGTTACCTACCAGCCAGGCCTTATTTACCCTAGTAGACCATGTTACCTACTAGGCTCACCCTACTTACCCCTAGTAGCCCTATGTTACCTACTAGTTTACAGTGTCACCAGCTAACCACACATTGTCACTCTTCAGTATATTGTCTTTATTTGAAGCCAAATCAACCCTTGCCTGCAAAACAGCATACATGTGGATCACCACAGGTACCCATGGGGTAAGCAACTAGGCAGGGACCCTTCCTGAGGTTCAGTACAGTAGGAATAATAGGTGGTTTGGCAATATCTTCTGCAATAGGAGGTCTAGTATATTCAGGTGAAGTTGGCTCTTGTATAGGCGGAGGCAAAGGACCTGAAAATGTGGATGTGAAAGGGATAATCAAGGGGCTTACAGCCACTGTAGCAAGCACAATTTTTGTTGTGTTCTGAGGCACAGCACAGACACACAACAGGGAATCTTAACCTTAGGATTGGATTTGTACTAGGTCTTTTTTAGATGACAGGGCAGGCTATGCAATTACCTTGTGGCATTGGAAGAATAATCTCTACTAGTTATAGCTAGAGAGAGGCGCAGAAGTACTGGAGATACAAAGATAAAAATGTGAATAGAACTTCCTTTTATTGGTGAATTAGGAAAAGTAATATATAGTGGTTTTTGATACCACAAAACACCACCAGATTGGTAGGATCACTTGCCACAAGCATGAGTGGGGCAAGTGAGTGCACAGAGTCAAGAAACCAAACAATTGTATTTCCTGATTCAGTCATCAACTCATTTTGAGAGGCAAAAGCAAAAGCAATAGATTTGTCTTCAAAATGGCCCACTGAAGGCAAAATTGACACATGGTGAATAGCAGTATTCACAACATACTACTTGACAAAGGTATGACAGAAGATTGGAGAACTGGAAACCAGTCAAGGCAGTGACAATTGGATAGATGGTCATCAATCCCCAGAAGATCTTGGCGTGGATGTTGTATCTTCCAAAGCTCCCTGAAAAGTAGGTCAGCACATAGCACAGGGAGTTGTACACCACAATGAACAGGGTGGAGTGTGAAGACACCAGGGGAGGCCAGGAACCAGTGTTGGAAGAGTTGTGTTGTCCAGGATCATAGTGGTAGTCATGACCTAGCCCTTCTAGTGGAGGTCCAAAGAACTCTGGTCCCTGTTAATATCCTCCAATTCCAAGGCAAGCTGTAAGTACAGCTGGGAATATGAGGTGATTCATCTTCCTTGGATTGGAGGTGATTGGTTGGGGCAAACTAGTTAGAGTTGACTTAAAGGTATTAAGTAGTATTAGCTTTATTGAGGGTATTAAACTCAATAATAGCACAATCTATTGCTGAGGAGGGATTCTTTATTTATAGTGCATTCACCTGTGCAAAGATTTGCAATTGGGAGTGAAAAGCAGGAGATGGGAAATCCCAAAAGTTTGTAAGGTAGGAATGGCAGTTAGGGTTTAGGAAGATGGCCAAACTCTTGTTCTTCTGTTATCTGTGGTTGGTTTGGATACTCTTAAGTTAAGCCAATAATCTTCTGTTGACCTGGGCTTAGGCTAAGAATGGGAGTCAAATTGCTGTCATGATCTATTTTGGCCTCAGGAAGTTTGACTTGGCTGAAGTTTGGCTCTGACCATGTGGTCTGGGCTCCAGATTTCCATTGGTTGATAGTAGAATTGTTTTTAAAATTTGGACTCATAATTTTCCCTTCTTCTAAAAGGGTGGCATTCTTCTAAAAATTTTGCCCTGTAGCCAGGGAATTTTCTGATTGGCTGTAGGGAATGGACTCTTCTGATTGGCTGGAGAGTGGGGACTGGGACCCAGGTGGGTGGCTGGTGATTGGCTGGGACCCGGGGGCAAGTGGGTGGATGGCAGCTGGCTGGGCTAGCGGGTGGCCGGCGGGGGTCTGGCAAGCAACTGGCTGGGCAGTGGCAGGCTGGCAAGCAAGCAAGCAGGCGGCTGGCTGGGTGCTGGGGGGGTTGGCAGCGGGTGCTGGCGGGCATGGAGGGCACCTTCCCAGATGATAAATGGATCCGGAGCCAATCAAGTTCTGTTTCAATTTCTATTTTATTTTTATTTCCCCCAATTGAAGGGGGAAATCCTTATTAAATTGTAAATCCTTCACAGGGAAACCCCCTATATTTCCCCAGCATGGAAACTCAGTGAGGATTTGATTTATGTCAGGAATATTCCTATCAGCTAGATACATCATATGAGCCCTAAATCAGTGATTCCAAAGGGGGAGACCAGGACAATCCACCCATAGGCTCTGTAAAACCTACCTGAAAACGGGTGCTGATCTTCTTTTGGAGAAACCCAAGTGCAAACCAGTTCTATTGGTTAAGGAACACATGTGGGAAATCTGACAGTGGATTGAGCTTAATTGCCATCTTGAACTAGAAAATATTTAGTCAATGGTTGAGTCCACTTTTGGGATTGAGGCCTCGATTTCCACATGCTATTGCACTGTGGAGAGTTTGAGATTCTCCTGGAAAAAACTTGGGGGTTCTCTGTACAATTGGAACAGCCCAGATAATATCACCTACTGCTAGAAATACGCCAAGTGTCACAAATGAAATTTCAATACTTGTATTGAAAACCCAAGAGTCAAGCCCTAACCCTCAGGAAACACCTTGCACCAACCAGGACATAGAAGAACTCACCTGACTGCCAGCAGCCAAGACTGGAAGTTTGATGTCTGCATTAAAAACCCCGAAATTGAACCCCAGTCCTCTGAAGGCAGATCAAGTCCCTCAGGATGGCCTGGGACCCGCCAATCTGTTAAGTCACAGAATCAAGTTGTTGAATTACCCCACAACCTGCCAGCTTAATAATGAGGATTCCCTGAATGGTTGTCAGATTGCTGCCAAACTGGTGCCGCTGAAGACCTATACCTACACAGGGGAAGTGGCGTGGACAAGACCCACTACTAGTCCTTACAATAAGCACCAGCTTCTACCAGTTTCCAGTCCAGAAAGGGTAATACAATTGGACATCTCAGGTGACATAGCAAATAGCAGCGGCAAAACAAAGCATTGCCACTTCTGTCCCCCAGAGCAGTCCCAACCAGGACCCACCAAACTTGTGCCACTGAGGACCCAGACCTACTCAGAAGTTGTGGCTTGGACAAGACCCACTACTAGTCCTTCCAATAATCACCAACTGCTTCCAGTCTCCAGTCCAAAAAGGGTAATGCAATTAGCCCAACCAGGTGACATGATGAACAGCAGCAGCAGAATTAAGCATTGTCACTTCTGTTTGCCAGAGAAAACCCAACCAGGATCTTCTGCCCTCAAGACCCTAAGCCAAGATCCATGCCCTGCTGGCAAATTGCCCATGGACCTGAAGTCCAAAAAAGCAAAGAATTAAAATTATATGACATAAGAACCCTGGCGCTGTGATTATGACCACATTGTCATTTTTGATAATAAAGTTTTATAAACCTTTGGTTCAAACAAATATTACCCTATCTAGTCTTAGTAATCTTTCATATCAACTTGGGTCAAGTAGACAGCCAGGCAACCACCTACTCCAGAGACTAGCCTGCTAAACCACCCCAGGCTCTATACCATCCCCCTGGAGCCCCCTTTGGGCTTTGCATTTCACCAAATACCCCCCAAACCCTGCCTACACCAAGTTTAACTTGGAAAACATACTCTTTGCTGACCCTCTGGCAAGAACTAGAGAAACCAAAACAATATGCTGAGAAGGAAAGTGGTACATTAGGCTGTCCATATTGTTCAAAGACAAGTACAATTACCTACTTGTCTACTTTGTACCCATTATCCTGCCCTTAACCCCAAGATTGGACCACCCAGTGAAACCTACCTCTGCAGCAGGGACCATGTCTACCCAACTGTTTGGAGTACTCTATATTACTTTGACAGGATTGGTGGATTCCATGGTACCTAACTCCAGATCCTGGTCTTTACTTGGGCAATCCGTATATTACATTATCAAGTTAGCACCCATTCTATGGTGGGCTTCACCCACTGGCTTGGCTGCACCCTGTCCTGAGTTGCCTAGTGCCTCTACCTATGCCTGGCTTCCTGAAACCAAGACGTACACTGTGCTGAAGAAAAAGGGCAGAGTAAAGTTCTACTACATCAATGAGTCCTCCTTTGCATTGTCAATGTGCAATGAATATGGGTATGTCCCCAAAGGTAAAAAGAAACAACATGTCCCAGTGTGCAGCTGTGTGTTCTATTGCATACTCTATGGTAGCTCTTCTTGATCCCCTTGGTATTGAACTATAACAGATGATCAAGAGTTCCCATAATAGTGGGTCCTTTCTGGAATTTCTCTGATTGATTTTGGAGCACCTTTGAGTAATCAATTTGGGTATCACTAATATCATAGTATTAGATAATGTTGGGTTCCACAAGGTGGCAGATATTATCAATGAATTCCAGGTGATTGAGCCTGGTGTAAAAATTGGCTCCCAACAATTGGACACATCTAATTTGTGCCTATTATTCCTCCCCTCCTATTCCCCATTCCTCCACCCAATTGAGGAAGTTTTTGGGTGGCTCAATCAAGTAGTCAAGAAAGGGGCACCATCTGGGCCCAATTTTTTTTCAATTCTCTACAGGTTGGTGTCCATACCCTCCCAGCTCAAACTGTAGCTAAATTCTATGGCCATGCTGATTCATTTCTCCCTGTGTGTCTCTCCAAGCAGCCAATCAATTAAAGGCTTAGATATTCCAAATGTTTTATTCTGCATTTTATTTTTTAATATCTGTTTTTATTTAGTTTAATTTATATTGACTTTATTTCTGTAATTCTGTGTGTATAAAGTCAGGTATAATAAAGATTAACAAAGCAAAGCCAAATGAATGAATAACAAATAAAAAATATTTTTATATTTTGATTTTATTTAGGTTAGTTTATATTGACTTTGTTTCTGTTATTCTGTGTGTATACAGTCAGGTATAAAAAAATTAACAAATAAAAGCCAAATGAATGAATAACAAAAAAATTATATTTTTATATTTTAATTTTATTTAGGTTATTTTCTAAAGTAGTTTTAAAAGCTATGGCAACAACCAAAAATACCTCAGATTTAAACAAAATGATTTCTGATTTGACAAAATCCAACTATCAGGTTAAAATATACACTCTGCTAACAGGGATTTTTGGTGTTAATGGGTAAAATGGGTCAACACAGCAAAGAAGTGCTCACAAGCAAAGCAAAACCATTCAAAATACAATCCAAAATACATTGATTCACAAACAAAATGGTGTGAGTTGACTTTTGGTGTACATATGGGTCATTATTTTAGGGATTAGGCCATTTTCTAATACACATGCTGCCCAAGTCGCAGCATAACACAGTTCGATTTTGAAAAAATTAAATACAAATGTTTATATTTAAAACAGTAATAACTCAACAAAAAGTTAATATTTTTTCACACTGTAAACTATCAAAATGAAGCTAAGAATCTTATCTCTTTATTGGTGTTAAAATATTATTATATATATAATATTGAATATTAAAGCAAAAGCAATTTAAAAGAGTATATGCCAGATTTTATTATATTATTTTGATAATGTAAATAAAATAGATTACTTAAAGCTTAAAAAAAATTAATTTTCATTAATTAATATATGCTTTTTATTTAATAAAATGAAAGATAAGATCAAGAGTATCATTTTCGCATTTTATTTTATTTAAAAAGCTTAATTATTTAGGATTTTATGGTAGTTTAAAGTTAGGACATTAATTTATTTGCTGTTTAGATGAATTTTGAGGTTCAAGTGAACTACAAACCTCAAATTAAGCAGTTTTTAAATACAATTCTTTAATATTTTATCATTTTAAAAATATGCAGAACAGTTATATTTAAGTTAATACATCATTTTAATTGATTTGCATAGATTACAAAGAGGATATGATGTAATTTGATGCTTAGCTGATACACATATATCACTTGTGCATGAAAACTGGGGATTTCATTTATTCTATAAATATAAATTCAAGTTGAAATTGTAAATAAAGCTGTCACATCATTTATTTCATAATGGTGTCATAAGGCTTGGTATATAAGAGCTAAAGCACCACCTAAGGTTTACTTCAAACCATCTTCACAAAAAGATATAATTCCTGCAACCAGCACTCTTTTGCAAGGCATCTCTACAAAGCATCTCTTTATCAGCAATTACAAATCCAATATTATGGAATCTGTTAACTTTACTTCTGCCATGAAGCCATTTTTCTCACTGGGAGCATCAACAAAAAGGGAAAGAATTGCTATGCTAAAGAAAGCATTCCTCTTTGTTTCTGGAGGCAATCTTAATTCCTTCATCAATCACTTCCTCACTCAAACTGAGTTTGGAAAAACAGAGTTCATTCCTTTAATTCAAAATCAGAAACTAAATGGGATAATTGACAACTTAAATGATCTTCTGAAATCTGCTCCTCAAAAGCATCTCCCAGCCTTGAGATCTCTGGTTACTTCCAGTTACTCTTTAAAAGAGCTTAATGATATGGGATTTAATATAACCAAAAGTGAGTTTGAATACTCAAGAAAAATAAATAAAAATAAAAATGTAAGCTTAAACAAAAAAGCCAAAAAGATAATAACTATTCATTAAAAAAAGAAATAATCAAAAAAATATTTAAAAAACTACTGGAAAATTCTTTTGAAACAAGCCAGTTTACAAAAAAAGCACCAGAAAAAATTTATAAAGACATCGAAAAAGAAATGAATGAATATTCAACTGAAATAAAATATTCTCTATTAAAAACAAAAAAGAAATATATGAAAATATGAAAATAAAAAATGAAATTTCAATATCACTTTCAATTTATTATAAATTAATACCAAAAAATATAATAAAGAGTAAAAAACAAACTGACATGTGTAATATTTGTAACTTAAAATCATCCTTAGAAAAAAGAAAAGAAGAATGTGAAAGTAAAAACTTATTATTTCCAGAATCTATAAACAGTGACTTAAAAGCTATTAATCAGCACCAAGACTTTTATGCTCATCAAAATAGGGAATATAAGAAAGATATCAATGAATTAGATAATGAATCATGTATTATAGTCATAGATTTTAAGGATAATTTAAAAGTTGGTGGTGGTTCAATTGAAACCAATAACTGTTTTTATTCCAAAAGACCTATTTCTTTATTGGGGTTTGCATTGTTATTTAAAGAAAACAATAAAGTTAAATATGAATACCATGATTTTTTATCTCAAATATTGTCTCATGATTCTTTGTTTTCAGGTGAATGTCTAATAAGTCTTCTTAAATCAGATAAGTTTAAAAAAATAAATAATATCAAAGTATGGACTGATAATGGAAACCATTTTAGATCCTATGAATTCTTATATTATCTATTTAAAGAGGCACCACAATACATTAAAGGGTCTATTAAATACAATAGATTTGTAGAATGTCATGGGAAAAGTATTGTTGATGGTCACTTTGGTGTAATATCAAAAACATTAAAAGAGAAAGAAAATCAGCTTTATATTAAGTTTATAAATGATAGTAAAAATATTTTTGAGCAAGAAGAAAAAAGAAAAGAATTATATAAATCAGTGCTATCAGGCTCAAATATTTCTCAAAAGTCATTCTTTTATATTTATGAGAGAAAAGTTAGGCCTATAAGGAGAGAGCTCAAAGTTAAAAATCTTTGCATTAATCTTTCATATTTGATGAAAAATGGGAAGTTGTATACTTCACCTTTAACATTTGAAAGTTTCTCAGAATATTCTGAGATAACTTATCATTTGGAATCACGTGATGATACCAGAGAAACAAAAATATCAGAAGATGCTAGTGGTGCATTAGGGCAAGTTCATGAAGTAGGGCAGCTTACTAGAGGGTGTATTTTAAATAGAGTTATCAGTCTTTCAAAAACAACAAGCTTTTTTGAAACAAACTAAGAATATTTATGATGAGCCAAAGATAGGATAATAGCATTTATAGCTTTGGGGCTGCTATTACTCTCCCATGCAACTCATCATAAATATTTTTAGCTTGTAGTATGTAGTAGCACTTAAGATATTTCCAGCTATATTATAAGGTGCAATTTTCAATTCTAAAATTGATAAAATATTTTTTTTAAAAAATATCTAAGCCCAAGATCAATTAAAGATTTGACATTGATTGTATTTTAATCTTTCTGAATAATTTGAATATGAATAATGTAATTAAGTTATAAAATAATCAGTCCAGCGCTTAGGCATAACAAGAAAAACAATGACCCATATGTTTACTATTTGAATTGGAGACAAAATACACTCACACATGGTGAGTCAAAACTCAAACCAAAAACAAAACACAATAGCAACAACAAAATTTAAACAAAACCACCCAATTTTTGGGTGCAATGAATTGTAATCAAGAATGATACCAAGGTATCTAAAATAAGACACAATATCTGAAACATAAATTTTAAAAATATTGTGTTAGGTGCTTAAATTTGGTGTAAAATCTGGGAAAAAGGGTGGCAATCACTTTGGATATTCTAAAATGGGTGTTGTAAAACCAAAAACAACTAATTAAGAAATAAAAAATCTATTATTGGGTAGTTAGGTGGGGTAAATTCTAATCAAATAGCCATATTCAGATAAACAGTAAAAATCAAAACCAGGGTTGTAACTTAATTAAGTTTTATTTAGTATTTTATTGATTTTTAAAATGGAAGGAACACAACAACAGAGTGACAATGCACCTGTTGTGTGTCACGGTTGCAGTTGTCCCCATGGGTTGAAAAATTGAGTCAGTACAACACAAGTGACTACTCAGGAAGAGGACAAGAGAGGAGAGTTTGATAGTGACGCTGCACTGACAGCCAGTTCAAGGAGCACAAGCTGCTAGGGTATAAAGCATCAATCCTCAGATCTCTAAGCTGACCTGGAAGCCCATCAAGGTTGCCACAACAAAAACAGTTAGAAACAAGGAGATAGAACTTATTTTGTATGTGTTTGACGTTGTGTACTGGCAAGAGTTGGTCCTGTCAGCCATGCTGGAGAAGGTTAATCCTGTGCTTGACACTAGCTACAAGCCTCACGTCAGTGATGGCAACCAGGAAAAGGACAAGGAGCCTGAGTTCTACAAAATTGATGAGGAACAGCTGGTGTTAAAGAAGGTTGTAGCCTTCTATACCAAGGTGCCTATGCCCTTTGTTGTGCCCAATGCCAATGAGTCAATTCCCACCGCTAAAAAGCCCACCCAAAAGTGCATCCCTGACATCAAATGCATCATCCTTCTTAAGCTAATGTGTGAATCTGGTGATTATAAGGCGGCCACAGCCCTTGTTGGAGTGGATCCCAAGTACGCCTCCAAGACCTTCAATAAGTTCATTAACACAGGTCAAGTCCTTGCCACAGAGAAATCCATGTGCGTTTCCACCATACTCACCAAGTAGCACAAATGGGCAATCTGCCAGTGGATCACCTGGGACTGCCATCTTGAACTGGCAAATATACAGGTCATGGTTAAATAACACTTTTGGGGCTGAGGCCTCAATTTCCTTTTATTATCATTTGGTAAAGGTTATGTGGTTTTCATGAAAAAAACTTGGGGTATCCCCCTACAATAGAAACAGTCTTTCCTGCATCAATGCCTGGAAAAAATATGCAGAGGCGTACACTGCCCTCAAAGCCAAGGGTGCAGTCAAATTTTACTATATTGACAAATTGGCATTTTCCACTTCTATGCGCAATGCATAGGTCTATGTCCCCAAAGGCTCAAATGACGGGATGGCTTGGCATGCTGCAGTCTGCACCACAGCCTATTCAATGGTGGCACTCCTTGGTCCAAAGGGAGTTGAGCTCTATCAAATGATACTAGGCTCCCATACCAGCTGTACCTTTCTAGAATTCCTCTAATTGGTCCAGGAGGACCTGAAGCGCACAAGCCTGGGCTTCACCAACATAATTGTGTTGGACAATGTTGTTTTCCACAAGGTGGAAGATATTCTTGAGGAATTTCCATCAATTGACACCAGCATTTCAGTGGGCCCCCAGCAATTAGCCACAGCAAATTTACGCCTTCTCTTCCTCACTGCCTATTTGCCCTTCCTGAATCCCATCAAGGAATTTTTTGGGTGCTCAAACAATTCATCAAGCAAGGGACCCCAACTGAGACCAAGGAACTATTTGATTTTCTGCAGGCCAGGATCCATACCCTCCCAGCTGAGACTGTGGCCAAATTCTATGGCCACGCTGATTTGTTCATCCCCGCGTGCCTTATCAAACAGCCAATCAATTAAAGGCTTAGTGTGTCCAACTTTTTTTATATTCTCTAATCTACTATTTAAAATTTATTAATTAAAATTTTATATTTAGAAGCTTCTAAGCCCATAATCACATTCAGCAGGACCATCAATGAAGGCTAGTGTCAGGGTACCAAGAGTACTGTGGGGCTCCTGTAGGTGAAGGAGGAGTCAAAGCAGGTACTGGCATGGCCCACCAGATGATGGGACCTAACTTTACCAGGCAGGAAAGGGCCTTACCAGCCACAGCCCAAGGCCTGGCTGCTGGCAAGGCAGAGTCAATCAATCCTGTGAGCGCCAGGTAAAGCAATCCCAGGAATTGACTATTTTGGCCAGTGGCGTCAGAGGCGGGTGGGGTTGAGATGGTTGATTTGGGTGTCAGGGGTGGATCCATGGGGACCAGGTAGGCAGCAGGATTGTTTTACTTCCTGTTGAAGATCAAAGGGTAAATAGTTATTGCTTTGCTGTCACAGACAATTTGGTAGGGTTCCTTGGGTGCGTTTGGGCAGGTGTACCACTGCAAGTCTTCTAATGTCCAGAGTTTGTGGTCAGAATTGGCGGGATACTCAGTGAAATGCACAGGGCCAAAAGGAGCATTGGGTGGACGGTAGTAGTCAAAGGCTTCAGTTTTTTCAACTGGAGTCTGACTATCTATCCCAGTGGGTGGGTACTGACGCTTGGGTGTATACAGATGAAAGAGTATCAAAAATAGATATGGAAACAGATTGGTGAACAAAAGGTTCATAACAACTTTATTTGGTAAGGATGTCAATACAGAACTTTTTCAAGTGCTTCTGGTTTATATACTTACTCAAATGCAAGTGCCTCTGGGCATTCTTCTGGTGCTATCTGTGTGGCAAGGATCAGCATCTCAGGTTCTGCTATTTGGTGGCTGCTTCATGGTCATTTTTGGGGTTTTCAGGAACAGTTGTTTGGCTTTTTGGTGGTTCATCTTGGCTTGGCTGGCCATTGGTTCTAGCAGGTTTGGCTTCTGGGGTTATGGGGATTTTCCCAATTTGATCACCTTTTTTGGGCTGGCTTGACAGGCTTTCCTGAGGCCAAGGAACTTGATTAAAAAGGGGTCCCCAATTGGGGACCCCAAATTACTTAATAGAGGGTGGGCTTGAACTGGGTTTACTGGGCAGCTAAAAATAGCCCGCCCAGGCCCAGACAAACCCACCAAGGCTTGGGCGTAGCTTTTGGGGCCCAGAATGAGCCCCACAGCTACTGCCAGGGCAGGAATTGTTCCTGCACCTGAATTTGCTTCAAAAAGCAAAAATCCAGGTGCAGGCAAATCTCCCCCGCCCGCTAGCCCCGCCTGTAAGAGAGGGGAGCTAGACTAACAAAGCCTGGCTCCCATCCTGGCAGGACCAACCACCAGGATGCCATCCAGTGCAAGACTGTGATAGCTGCTCAAAGGGGCCTCCCAAAGGAGACCAGATGTGAAAGGGGAGGGAAGTATGCATCCAAAGCCATGACCAAGGCTCCAGTAAGTAACCACAGAGAGTGATCCCAAGTGGGAGGGACCTCTGCATCTGACTCAGGGATTTGGTGCAAGGTAGGTAGGAGGAAAGCTGAAACTGCTTCAAGGGAAGGATTGTCTAAATCAGAAGAAGGAGTTTCAATAGTGCTGGATTCTAAATGGGGCAGCAATCCTTCAAAATAAGGAGATAACCAAGGGAACAAACCATAAGATACTGAGTTGGTGAGAGCCTGGGTGAGATGTCCAATTACATTTACAAACAAACCAGGAATACACTCAGAAGATTGGGAAATCAAGGAAAGTTTACTCCAAAAGACAGGGTTGGAGGACCAGAACAACAGAGAAATAGGCACCAGTATCCACATAGCCATCTTGTACCAAGGAGATAACATGATTTCAGCGGGGTACCTTTTTTGCTAAAACTTCCAGGCAGACAGACCAAGTGCACAGGTAAATAGTAGGGAATGGTCTGAATTAATATTTTTGGAACAACTCCCAACAAAAAACAACGGGTGGGCGGGCAGGCGGGCCAGGGAAAGCAGGAAGCGGGGACGACAACAGGAATTGAGACAATTCCCTATATTATCTAACAAACTTCAAAAACTACAAAAGGATTTGCAAAGTAAGGAGTTTATTCAACAATTGGAATTGGTAAGCAAGGGACCTTATGGCCCATGCTTCCATTTTATGCAAAAGGGGGGGTGATAAGATGGGGGGGTTATGAAAGGGGCTATTGGAGTGCAATCTAAAGGGGAGCCTATTAAAGACTACTGGACAATCTTATCTTGGTTTGAGACCAAGAAAAATAGGGACTGTGGGCCCGGATGTAAACTCAGTCCCTCAATTGGCTAGGAGCCTTTCAAGGACTCAGGGTGCACATTTCCCCTAATGTCTTCCTCTGACGTCTCCACCAGAGAGCTCCGGAACCCAATTATTTCAGACCAAGGGACTTCCAGGCCAGAGGAATTGGCAGCCTGGGACACCACTGATTGCAGGATTTGATACCCAATTTCCCTGGGACACAGGTTAGGCTTTGCAGGCTCCATGTGGTCTGTATTTTTCTGTTGGTCTGCTAGTTGTTTCAGGACCAGGCAACACCATGACAACAAACAATCTAGCTGAATTAATGTCTCCTCTGCAGTTGGAGGGGGCTCCAAAGGAGAAATGGGAACTTCAGCCAGGAAAGCCAACACAAAGCGTTCATCCACTGTGTGGGCCAAGTCCTCCAGGTTTTGGAGGGGTTTTGCCTGCATGTGGGCCACTTTTTTTGATGGTCTGGGAAATACATCCTGATCCAGGGCAAAAGGTGGGCCACAGAACTTTACACCGCCTGGTGGCTAGGAGCGGATTCAATTCCCACCTGGGGCATCAAAATTGTTACTTTTGTAACAGTTAGTAATTTATTTTATATATATATATTTTATTATGGCATCTAAGGCTATCCCAAACACTTGATACTTGATTACATGAATATATTTATATCACTCTTATCAAGTAAATATAAAAATGGAATTAAAAAAATTAAATATAAAATGTACAAATTAGAAGTATATTTTATTAACATATACTATTAAGCTTTTATGAAAAATGTCTCTGGGATTTATTTTGCAAAACTTGTTTGCTAAAATAAGAACTAGAAAATTTTATTATAATAAGTTAATATAAGTTGTAATAAAATTTATTGGAAGAGAGAATTTATTAGGAGCACCTGTAGTGAGTTCTTTGGTATGTACCCACCCGGCAATGGAGGTGGCACACAACCTCCACCGCCACATTGTAGACAGTGGATACACCCTGATTAAAATATTCACAGCAGCTGTTAAAAGGGAGTATTGTTAAGTGAGAATGCAGGAGCAGCTTCTCTGGTGAGGCTGCAAACACATAGATCCCCACCAGGACCAGGGCGTCTTGGATTACGTGATCAATCAAGCTGTACCCAGGGGGACCTTCTTCCTGTCCAATGAGAGATGGGCCTTGATGATCCCTAGAAGGGCCCTGTATAGGTCCTCTACGCTGGCACTCATCCCAAAGAAGAAAAGATATTCCAGGTAAACCACAAGGTGAAGCCTTTGCCCAGCAAAGGCTTCAGTAAGCTCGCAAAGTTTGTTGTATACTGTGCTGATCTTCTTCTCATGCTTTGTCTTGCCAAAGATAAGATTCATCACCAATGAGATCCCTGTCTCATTGGCGCTCCAGGCCAACCCAAAGTTGGCAAGGTGAATTTTTGGCTTCTTTACAGCTGTTGCTCTGCAACAGCCAATTTCTCTACTGCATGCCTGAAGTTCTCATGGAGGTAAGAGAGCATATGCTCCACCAGGAAGCAGAAACAAGCAGCCAAATGGGCCCAGCCCATCTCCAGTATATTCTTTAATGGGAGCGTTGCCAAGACGTCCCAAACAAGCTCAATGGAGTTTACACAGTAAACTCCACTGAGGGATAACGAGTCCAGGCGGACCAGTTGGGCATACTTGTAGGCAGTAACTGCCCACTTGGATGCCCCCTTGGCATGTGTCAGCCCAGCTAGTGAGTCCCTTGTCATTGAGAAAGACCTGTGAATTCTGTCTTAAAGCTCCTGCAAGACAGGGGGGACAGAAACAGCTGCCTAGCCACATGATTTTTGTAGTTGGCATAAAACATGGCAGGGACAAAGAGGACCAGGACCCAGCAGATTTCACCATCTATGTTTTCTAAAAAAAGGTAAGAATTTTGAATTTTTATTAATTTTGTTTTTTAGGTTACCTTTGCATGTTTTCTCCTTGCCAGCAGCTTCAGAAGTCTTAGCCATTCTTGGCGCAAGCAATTGCACTGGCAATTCTGTGTCCTCAGTTCTGGCTTGCTTGGCTGGCTTGAGATGTGCATACATCTCAGAGTTGTCAACCCAGAAGGACGGCGCAGAAAGGGCAAAGGACTAGAATTGAAGGCCTTCCACAATAGTCTTCTGGATATGTAAAAGGCGTTTAATTGTTGTTTTGGGGGTGTTGGGCATCTTGGCCATAAGTGCCTTGACAGACACCTTATCAATCTTGTCCCCAGTAAGGACGGCGGCCTTGACTTTTGCCTTGACCTTGAGGTCAATGTCTTTGATTTTGGAAATTGCCAAGTTAAGATCCTTCAAAAGCTTCTCCAATTCTCTAATTGATTTTTTACTAACCTTTTCATATGTTTTTATAGCTTTGATTCCAATAAACTCTGTATTATTCTGATACTAGTGCCTCTTTGTTTATTCCTGTTTGTTTTCCAATTTACTACATTATCCCATTTTTTACCTATTGTGTATATATTTTACACTTAACTCATTTGTGTTGTTTTCTTTGTGTTGGCATTGTTTCCTTAATTGCTATATTATTTTTGGCACTTTGCACTATCCCTTGTGAAAATATTAACAACAATTTGGTGGTTGTCAAAATTTGAATTAGAAAAATGTAGGTTAATTATGTTTAGATAAAGTTGTTACTGATCCAAATTCAAAACCTTAATGATAAACTTTAAGTCAATCAGGAGCCAAGTGATAAAGTGATTGTTGTGACATAAAGGGACATTCAATAATTCTTTGGTGCATGTGCACTAATTAATCTTATTGGCTGATTTTTTTGTCATTGTGTGCCATTGTTGCTGTGGAAATGGTGCACAATAACAAGACAACCAGCCAATAAGATTAATTAGCGCACATGCACCAAAGAATTATTAAATGTCCCTTTATGTCACAACAATCACTTTATCACTCAGCTCCTGATTGGCTTAAATTTTATCATTGAGGTTTTGAATTTGGATCAGTAACAACTTTATCTAAACACAATTAACCTACAATTTTCTAATTCAAATTTTGACAACCACCAAATTTTTGTTAACATTTTCACAAGGGGCAGTGCAAAGTGCCAAAAATAGCTGTTTTCTGGATCTAGATACATGGCATAGTAAATATATGATTTTATAGAAATAAGCTGAACATAAAGAATAAAACCAACTATAAACAAAGAGAACATGAACAATTGAAATTCAAAATAAAGATAATATAAATAGAAATTTTTTGGGACCAGGGGGTTTATTGAGGCAGGGAAGAGTGATGCCTAGTAGGCAGAATAGCACAGGAAGGAAGTTGTAGAGGCAGTGCTGGCCTGGGGGTCTTGGATTGGGTGGGTGGGGCTGGAAGGTGGGGGGTAGTGGTGTTAGGGGTATGGATAGGAGGATTGCGCGTTGTTGGAAATTGCGCCATTAATGTTATTTTGATATGGCCTTCAAATAGTGATATGTGCAAGGATTTGGTTGGTTTTGCCTTCAACTTTGGAAATTCCTTGCCTTCCGTAAATGGGTCTGTTCTAATGTACACACATTCTGGATTGCCATACCAGCCCTTGAATGCCCCTGTTATGACTTCACACCAACATGACCCCCTCTGTCACTATGTCTACTTAATGAGTGATCATTGATCCTTGTTTACTATTTAATTAGAATCAATTCTCTTAATAAAGACAAGTTTATCCACATTTGTGTTGGCTTTAATATTCTTCAAGATTTTTACTTTCCTTTTTTCCAAAAGGAATTCATCATCTTGTATTCCAGGATATTAAGGTATGTGCCCTTAATTTTGCCCTGAAGGCTAAACCAAGGCTAGCTTCAAACCTCAAATATTTTGTTATAAAGATTTTCTGCCGTGTCCTCCAGGATGTCGTCCCTTGGAGCCAAACACAACAAAATGGTGCTCACTACAGGGGCTGCAAGCCCCTTGGTTACCCCATTCCCATACACATTCTCTGGTCCTTCCCCTTTTGTTTCTGAAGTACCAAAATAACATAAAGTTTCTAGTACTCCTCTAGAAGAAGACATCACCTATGCCCCCCAAGTCTCATGGTAATGATGTTGTCTCCCAGGCCTGCTTGGGCCCCCTTCCAGCTTTCTAACTCAACTACAAGCAAGCTTGCGTTGCCGCATGCTCCCTCCTCCACACAGGCACTGTGGTAATGCACACTATCTCTGGTCTCTGCTCTGTTTATGCTTCAAAAGATCTGGATTCCTTCCTCTTCAACTTTGGCCTTCCCTGCATTGATAGAGTCTATGGAGACTATTGGTGTGTTAGTCAACCAATTTATTCAACCCGCTTTAGTTCATCACCAATTGGCGCTAGGATCACAGAACCAGCTATTGACTGTTGTTGCCACTGCTGTCTCCATCAATCATGCAAAAAATATGGCCTATCAAGAATGGTCTTGCAGCCTCTTTGCTTGCATCTCAGATAATCAGTGTGACTTGTTGGCTCCTCAGAAATACTTAATTGCGTCACTGAACTCTCTTTGCTCCTCACTCCCTGGATATATCAAGGATTGGCTGTGTGAACTAGACAATCATCAAGATACCTGGCATGGGCAGACATAAGCAACTCTTCTAAAACATTGTCAGGACTTTGAGACCTTAGTTACCAAGCTCAACTAATTTTGAGAGCATTTCAATTCACAGCTTGAGCTGGTTGGGACCCACATCAATAATTGGGGCCAGCATCTGCACTTACAGTATGGCTTAGATAAGGCTGCGCTAGAAAACACTCTGTGTCAGGTTCAAAACTATGTTGACAATAGACTAGCTTCCATTGAAGTGACCCCCTGCTCCTTTGGTTGAAGTCCCGTCTGCCTTTGAAGCTAAGGTATGGTAAGCCACAGCCAAACTCAAAGCCACTACTTGTTGAAAAGCTTTTGTTCCAAACCCTCTGCCTGTAGAACCTATGCCCAGCCCTTGCATTGCCTCACTGACAGACCAAGTGGCTACTCTGCAAAGTGATATTGAGTATTTGAGACAACGCCTCTCTGACCCTGATGATTTGTCCTCTGACTCTGAGGGCAAAAGGGAGGCTGAGATCACTGATAATCCTACCCATATTTATCAGGGGTGTTGCCCTGGATTGGAAGGCCAACCCTGTGTCAACTGTGCCTTGCCTTGGATCATTAACGGCAGTAACAAAGGATGTTGCAGATTGGCAAGATGCTCTAGAATGCAAGGTGCAGAACCTCTCTTGATTAACAGAAACCATAAATGGACAGGTTACCTTTTTTGCTGCTCAAGCAACTTCTATGGCCACTCATATCAATAGGGTTGCTGGCACATTGACAGTACAACAGATGAATATCAATGAATTTGGAGCTGCTTTCACTACTGCCAGGGATATCAGTGGACAAAACAGCTCTACACTAGACACCCTAGAAGAAAGCCTTTGACTCCTCTAGGCTAGACAACCTGCTGCTGAATCTGAGTTTGAGGGCAATTCCCACATTAACGTCCTCAACCCAGGTGACAACAGCCAATCTACCTTCTCATCCATTGACCCCAATTACAAGCCTTTATCAAGCAGATATTCAACCCTAAAACCTCTACCATGGCTGAATTTCTGACAATTTATGAGGCTACAATGCACAGGACCAATGATAAACTTAAGAAGGAGCATATTTTACCTACCTGCATCCCACATGCCAAGAAGTTGTGGTCCCCAAACTCCCTTCTATTGTCACTTGGGAGGACATGAAGCAACTCCTAATTGAAGAATTTAGAGGAGATCTCAGCTTGGAAGTCAAGAAGGATGCATTTATGCATATTGCATTCAAGCCCAAAGAAGCCTTGGCTGATTTTGCCAATTGTTCCACATTGAAGGACAACAGTTGATCACCAGCCACCAATTAACTCCCCAGGAAGTGTATACAGCATGTTCAAACACTTTGAAGGTGAACCAACTCAAATGTCTTCACTTCAAGGCCCACAAAGCTTCCCTTACTTCAATGAAGAGTATCAAGACCCTCTTTCAGGACAAGCACTTGACCCATAGGGGTACTGTTGTGCGTGAAAATAAGGCCAACAATACATGAACCACCTCCTGCACTCCGCAAATTATGACCCTAGGCTCAAGTGGGCAATTTAAAAGACAAGGATATCATAGCTGTGGTCAAATAGGACAACACTTGAGTACCTGCACCAATCCCTGGTAGAGGGTTGCAACCCAAAGGAGCAGGCAGGAAAAGAGAAGTCAGCTTAGAGGCGGAGACACTCTCTGCTGACCAATCTCCCCTGTATTCTCCTGATCCCCCTTCTGATGGGAATCTTCCCCCTTGGCTGGACCAACTATTCTTCACTTGTTTCATAATCTCTCCAGTGATTCCAAACCTGAATACTCTGATAGTGAAGAATCTTTTAGTTTGGCTACTCCATTTTGGCTGTTTCAGAAACTGTGTCTGTCCCTTACAAGCTTTGCTCAGGGAAAACTGCTACTACTTCCCATACACCCTCAAGTAGAGCAAAGGCCATAGTAGCTTTCTCTTACCTAGCCCAGGCCCATTATCCCCCTGTCTTGGTAGATTCCTCTGAAGAGGCTGCTAAAATAGCAGAAGATCTCTTTCAGAATGTGACTGTATTGCTCCCCTTGCAGACTGTGTATAAGGAAATTCCTGCCTTAAAATGCATGCTGACCAAATGGGAGAAAGAATTGGAGGCAGCTCAGGATGTGCTAGATGTCTTACCCCCCTTTGGAAAATATACTACTTGTGTGGAAGTATTGATCCAAAAGGTTAAGATAACACTATCTTGGATATGGTCTCTCCAGTCAATGTGGTATTATCCAAATTAATGAAAAACTTAAGCTGGCTCCCTACCTTAACTACACTCAATCATATGGTACAGCTGACATGGCCCAAACTTGAGCCATTGATGCTTACTCTGCCCTGCCAATGAGGTTTGGGAAGCTTCTTATTGCATCCCCTGTGATTGTCCTCAAAAACAAAAGTTACAATCTCCTGGTTGGTACACAATTTCTTTGAGATTACAATGGGATTGTGAACCTTTGAGATGGGTACCTATCACTCCTAGGGTATGAGATCCCTCTAATCTTTGAAGAAACCCCATGTCTCCCGGGAAAACGTCTTAAGACTTGCGTGCTTGAGTACCCCACTGGTATCTTCTCACTCAAGTACAGGACTCATTCTTCCAATATGTGTTCCCCTCCTCCTTCCTGTCCTGCAGAGGCAGGCGTGCCTCTTCTTGCTTCTGTAGCTGTCACTATAACGCCTGGCTCACAAGTGATTATAGACTCCCAGATATCCTACAAGCTTCCTGAAAAATCCTTTCCAGAGCTATATTCACTTGATTCCTTAAGCCATAAAGAGCCTCAGCTATACCCTGGGATTTTGGACCAAACTCATAAGGAGCCTGTACAGCTGCTGTTGGCTAACATGACCGCCCTGCCTATGCAGGTGACCAAGGGCCAGATTGTTGGGCATGGTCAAATATTAGGTTCAGAGCAAGTGACGACCCTCCACCCCTTTGGAACGTTTAGTGATTTCAACTTTCCTGAAGGAGACCCTCAGGTTCTCTCCCTGTTCCCTGCTGCAGACTTCCCACAACTGTCAATCATTGAACAAAAAGATGTTCTGGAACAGCTAGACCAGTTTAAGGATATCTTTGCCTCTGGACCCACCAACTATGGACTAGCAAAGGGGTAAATCCACCAGATTGATACAGGTGATGCCCCACCCTTGTGTGCAAAACCTTACCGCCACAGCAGGATAGAGAATGCTCAGGTCTCTAAGGAACTTAAGCAGCTCTTAGACACTGGGCTACTAGCTCCCTCTCAGAGCCCTTGGGCCTCCCCATTGTTGATCCTCAAAAAGAAGGATGGAGGCTACCGCATTGTGATGGACTACTGCCGCGTGAACTTGCTCACCAAAAAGGACTCTTATCCTCTGCCTAGAATTGATGATGTGCTTAGAAGATTAGGGGGGTCAAAGTTTTTCTTTACTATGAATCTCGCCTCAGGATACTGACAGGCTGACAAGTCTCCTGAAGATAGAGAAAAGGCTGTACTTATCACCTCAGAAGGTCTTTTTGAACCCACTTGTATGCCCCAAGGACTCTGCAATGCCCCTGCTACATTTCAATGGGCTATGGACTCCATCCTGCAAGATTTGAAGCTACCCTGTGTCTTTGTGTACCTTGATGATATTACTGTGTTCAGCTCCATCTTTACCAACCATTTGGACACCTCAAAGCTGTCTTCCTCAAAATTTGGGAGGCATACCTGAAACTCAAACCCTCTAAATGCTCCTTTTTCAAGGAACTGTTGCAACTGAACCAATGAGGATTCAGTATTTGGAATTAGGGAAGACAACAGTACAATGGAAAGGATAGAATAATAAGAATAAGGTATTGTTTATTGTAGAATATTGTGATTATTATACCATATGGAGAAAGCCACAAGGCCACAAGGGGGTGGTATAGTGGGAAGTTCTGTGTAAGGGTTGAAGCCAAGGAATAACTTGTGCAGGGATCATCAAGTCAAATTGGCAACACTCCTAATTAAGATGAAGTACCCACCATTCAATATTGTCATCATATTAATCCATGTTGTTAGATATGTCAAGGGGCAGCTCATCAAGCGCCCCCTGTGTATTATAAGATACGTTAGCAGGCAAGTCTGAAAACTTGGTTGCAACACCCCCCTTGTCCCCTGCTTGTCGTCAGACACCAAGACCAGAGTCTGCGGAAGGTCTGAGAAGGTCCGCACAAACAGCCTTTGTGTGGGGATGGCGCAGCAGGGGCGCAAGCAATCATGGTGAAGTTTCTTGGTATTTCCTTGGGCATCTTCAAGTTGATAGGTATGATTGTCATAGACAGCAGCTATCTTGAAGAGCCCTAGGTGGTTGGGCTCCAATTTGGCAGAATTGGAATTGAGAATGTAGACGGGGTCACCTACAGTGTATCTAGCTTTGAGGTTCTTTTTCCCTCCTTCAATTTGCTTGTGTTCAATTTCCCGGGCTTTGGCACGCCATTGGTCTAGGGATGGGATTATTACTAGGGGAGGCTTTTCAGGAACCTTGGACTGTAGCTTTCCCTGTTCACCCCCTGTCAGACTGTCAGGTGTCCCAAAGGCCAGAGTTCTGGAGCTGCACCCTGTGCCCCTGTTGATTCTTGCTTGTAGGATAAGTAGAGCGGTAGGCAGGTGTTCAGTCCATGCAGTGTTGGGGTGCTCTTGTGAGAGCTTGGCAATCAGTTGAACCAGTGAGACATTTAACCGTTCCAGCGTCCATTGGCTTGCAGATGGTAGGGGGCTGTAACTATATGTTGGAGTGCGTTCTTGGCGCAGTATGTCTTCATGACATGTCCAACAAGTTTGGGGCCGCCATCTGTGATGGACATATTGGGTCGCCCAAAGCAGGCCACAATTTCCTTGCCAATGAAGCAAGTGATGGTGGTGGCGGTGTGATTAGTTGTTGCCCAAGCCACTGGCCAGCAAGTGAAATAATTGATGGCAGTGATAATCTACTTCTCCCCCAGTCTGTCTTTGGGGAGTGGCCCCACAATGTCAAGGGCCCACTGCTCAAAGGGTTCCATGGCCTTGATGGACAGGAAAGACTAGGAGTGTAGATTTGGATGTGTTCTTTTTCCACAACACGCACGTTTCAAGGGGGTCCAAGATGTCTTGACACATGCACGGCCACCAAACCTTCTGTTTCATGATCTCAAAGAGGTTACGCCCTCTGATGTGACCCAGTGTTTGGTGGTAGTGCAGTATTGTGTCCCCTTGTTGCGTGGTGGGAATATAAGGTGTCTTCTCACCTGTCTCTGCCCAACAGCAGACGTTATCAGCATTGGTGGTGAACTGAATTTTGTTGTCCTTCAACTTGGAGATAGTTACCAAGTTAAGGCCTTTGTAGTGAGTCACCTCAGGGCGGAGGTAGAGCATGGGCCAATCTGGGTCCAAACCATTATCCCCAGTGATGGACGCCACATAGAGTCAAGAGAGAGTGTCAGCTGTGACAAGTTTCTTCCCAGGATTATACTTGATGCGCAACTGCTAAGGGGATAGACACTTGACCCGTCCTGCTTGGCAGCGTGTCAAGTGGTACTGTGTGTTGAAATACTGAAGTGACTTGTGGTCCATCAGAACGCAGGGTGGGAAGGTAGCACCTTCCAGGTAACAGTGCTGCCTCTCAACGCAGTGTACAATTGCTACCAATTCTTTATCATGGATGGGATAGTGTTGTTCCAAGTCAGAAAGTTTCCTGGACTTGTATGCCACGGGGAGGAAGACGCCATTATCAGTTTCTACCCTTAGCACGCCCCCTATGGCCCTGTCAGAGGCATTGGTCTCAAGTTTGTACTGACAGTTTTTGATTGGTAAACTTCAGTACTAGTGCTGTTGTTAGCCTTTGCTTCAACATCTTGAAGGCTCAATCTCTGAAGGGGATCCAATGGAAGCGCTGTTTGGTGTTGAGGAGCTCAGTGAGAGGTGCAATTAGTTCCCTGCAGTTGGGAATGAACTTGCACATGTAGGCAACTATGCCTAAGAATGTCTGCACCTGGCCCACATCAGTGGGGGCGGCATGTTGGTGATTGCCTTAATTTTGGCAGGGTTGGGCTTTATCCCTTGGGCCTAGATGGTGTGCCCAAGGAATAGCAGCTCTGACTTGAGGAACTCACATTTGGAGGGTTTGGCTTTTAGCTGATTTTTCTGAAGGGTGTCAAGGACAGCACAGAGGTGCGTGGTTTGATCTTGACTGAAGACAATAATGTTTTTAAGGTACATAACCACACATTTTTAATCAGTTCCTCAAATGCTTTGTTCATCAACATAGCAAAGGTGGAAGGAGTGTTGGTCATCCCAAAGTTCATGACCCAACACTCAAACAACCTGTAGCACGTACAGAAGGCAGTTTTTGCCTCATCCCCTGGTGCAATGCGGACCTGGTTATACCCTGCAGTGAGATCAATCTTTCTAAAGACCTTCACACCTGCAAGTGTATCAAACAGGCTGTCAATTAGCGGCAGGGGGTACTTATTCTTAATAGTCACCTCATTTAGGGTGTGGTAGTCTGTGACCAGGCAAAGGGACCTGTCCTTCTTGGCTACAAAGAAGACAGCTGCCTCGTATGGAGAGAGCAAGGGGCAAATGAAGCCCTTATCAAGCACATCCACAAGGTGCTGGCGGAGGGTCTCATCTTCTTTTGGTGTAAGACAGTATAATGGTTGTGCTTTAGGTAACAATTCTTGAAGTTTTACAGTGTGCTGGATCTCCCAGGGAGGGAGTAGTTGTTCAAGTGTTTCACTGAACACGGCATTGTACTCCCCAAGGAGTGCAGCAAGCGCTGGAGGTAGTGAGGAGGTCAAGGGAGGGACCACAGGTGTTTCAGTGCAGATAACTTTGACTGAACATTGGTTGAAGTCTAGTTTCCTCCCCTTGAAGTTGTATGATCCTGTCTTGGTTATTCTGACAAACACAGTATCATGGAGTAACTTGCTCATTTCCACAGGGTAAATCTGGAACCCCACCCCATTTCTGTTGAGGGTGATGACAGAGGTATCCCAATCAATGATGAGACGGTTGTGCCAAAGCCAGTTGAGACCAGCAATTATGCCGTGGCTGAGTCCTGCCATGATTGGCCCAGAGAGTTTAACCTGGATGTTGCCCATTCTCATAGAGAAGGGTACCGTCTCATGGGTGATTGCAACTCTGCAGGAGTCAGCTACTTGTACTGCCTTGAAACTTCTAGGCACTCAGTCCAGTTGTTGAGAGTCAGCAAACACCTGGTCCACCATAGTGTGGTTGGCCCCAGTATCTACCAGTAATTTGTGGCTGTTCCCAAAAATCAGAAGGGATAAGTGGGTTACTTTATTTGAGGAGTGGCTTGCTTGTAGTACAGGGTTGTCACTGTGGACTTGGAAGACGTCCAGGGTTTTGACTTCATGGATGTTGTAGTCACAAGGGTTCTTTGCAAGCAAGGATTAAGAGGATGGGTCAGGTGGGGTTGCAGGACCTCTTGTTGCTACAACCCCCAGGCTTTTCCCTGATCCTCAATCTGCACTAGCTGGAGCTCCCCCTTGTGGGGGCATTTAGTCCCATTATCCTGCTGATGGGGCTGGCAGTGGCCCACCTGATTGTGTCCATTTCCAGGTGTTGTACGAGGTTGGGATGAAGCGTCACTGGTACAGCAAAAGCTCATTGAGGCCTGATTGTTAGCCTCCACAATGGCCTTGTAGCAGTCATCAATGGAGGTGCAGCAACCTACGGGGACCCACTTGCATATATGGGGTTTTAACCCATTGATGATGAGAGTGAGTAGCAATGCATTTCTGTTGGTCACAGCTTTGGGGGCAGCAGCAAGAGCTTGTTGCCAGGTGGCAAGGTACTGAGGAAAGGACCTGGTTTGTTTGATTGCTAGAAGAGAAGTCCCCACAACAATGGGGAGAAGGTTTTGCTGTAGCAGGACTTTGCAGTGTCTTGGAATGCCACTCAGGTAACATCAAGTTCTTGACTGGCCCAGTTTGTGAACCACACAGCGGCAGGCCCCGTGAGGCGGCCAGATGCAGTGGCAACCCACATGGGCTCAGGAACCTGAAAGATACAGAGGCGGGTTTCAGTAGATTGGAGCCAACTGACAATGTTGGCCCCCTCAACGCCCCCTGCAAAAGACTCTAGCTGAAGGTTGAGCATGCGTTGGGACAGGTCTGACTGGGGCGGAGTGGTGCTGGCGTCATGTTGCCCAAGGAGGAGCCAATTGTACACGCTTGTGAGGACTAACTGGTCTTGATAGATGACATACCCTTCAGGGATGTCCCCCTTGGGGATTAGCAAGAAAGTTTCTTGTTGGGGAGTAGTCATACAGCCCATACTTTGTCCTTTATTAGGGGGGATTTTGTTTTAGGTAGGTTGTCAACCTACTGCTGCTACCACTGTTGCAACTGAGCTAATGATGATTCAGTATTTGGAATTGGGAAAACAGCAGTCCAATAGTAAGGACAGAATAATAAGAATAAGGTATTGTTTATTTTAGAATATTATGATTAATATACCATATGGGGAAATCCACAAGGCCACAAGGGGGTGGCATAGTAGGAAGTTCCATGTAAGGTTTGAAGCCAAGGAATAACTTGTGCGGGAATCAGCAAGTCAAATTGGTAACTCTCCTAATTAGGATGAAGTACCTGCCATTCAATATTGTCATCATATTAATCCATGTTGTTAGATTAGTCAAGGGGCGGCTCATTGAGCGCTCCCTGTGTATTGTAAGATACATTAGCAGGCCAGTCTGGAAACTTGGTTGCATCAGAACAACTTGAATTCTTGGGCCACAAGGTCACCCAAACTGGAATACGCCCTATGAATAATAAGGTGGAAGCCATTGAAAAGATGCAGCCCCCCACAAACCTACAAGAGGCCTATTTTTTATTGGCATGATGGGGTACTATCAACAATTCATCCCTGATTTTGCTGAATTAAGCAAACCTCTTGTCCATCTCCTTTTCAATGTACCCTTTGAGTGGACTGACAGCCAAAAACAGTCTTTTGAAGCGCTGAAGGCCAAGCTCAAAGAGTTTCCTATCCTAGTCTACCCTGATTATGATAAAGAGTTTATCTTTTACACTGCCGTAAGCAGAGTAGCTGTGGGTGCCATCTTAGCCCATGTTGACAATGAAGGCATGGATTGACCTATGGCTTATTCTTTGCAAGTCCTCAACAAACATAAGAAGTATTATAGTGTCACGGAAAGGGAATGATTAGCTGTTCTTCATGAGGTGAAACAGTTCAGACACTAAATTTATGGTACCCACTTCACTGTGGTCACTGACCACTCCTCCCTTAAATGACTGCAGCAATTAAAGGAGCCCAAAGATTGACTAGCCCGTTGGGCTTTACGCCTGCAAGGATATGATTTCACCGTAGTACATTGCCCTGGTGCACAAAATCAGAATGCTGATGGTTTTTAAAAGATGCCCATACTAGATATCCATCCTGCTGACGCCAATTGCCTATACAAGTTGATAGGGTACCCTGACTCCTGGACCATTGAACCAGAAGACATTTGTCTGGTCCTGAAATTCCTATCAAAGGACACTGTGATTTGAGATAGACAACTCTTCAAGAAAGTTGACAGCACTTTTCTGCCCTACTTCTGTCCTAGTATGAGGGTTGCCATCAGCCTCCAAGCCCACATTGCCACGGGACACAGAGGCATAGAAAAGATGTATAATTAGTTGTGCAAAAACTTCTATTGGGAGAATATAGCTTCCTAATTCCTGACGTCCTTGCCTCCTGTCATTCTTGTCAGCTTCAATGCCCCCAACCTTCACAACATAAGCTCAAGCTCATCCCCCTAAGCATGCCTTCCACACTGTGAGTATTGATGCTGTTGGGCCTCTCCTGCATTCTAGGTCTGGGTGTCAATTCATCTTGGTAGCCGTCAATCACTTTAGCAAATGGGTTGAATCCAGAGCAACCAAAGATATAACCGCCAAGACCACAGTTAATTTCTTGTTGCAAGACATCTTCTACTATCATGGTTGTCCTCAAGTCCTGCTTTCTGAAGATAAGTAGTGCCTTTTGGGGAAGCTTCAAATATGGAATTAAAAAAGAAGAGAAGTATCTTTTATTGGATAATACTTTAGACTTATATAAACTTGACTGTGGTAGGGATTTAGTTGGGTTGAACCTAGGGGTTGGTCATGTGCAAGATAGGTTCAAGCCACTGGATACTTGGACAGCCATGTGATATTACTTGGTTATCATTCTTGGTATTTTGAACAGTATATTAGAAGGGCACCAAATTGGGCAATGGCTGGATATTAAGCAGATTGGCGGTAGCCATAATGCCTGTACATCCGATCCAACTAGCTCTTTTTACCTAAATTCAACTAACACTATTAAGGTAATCTCCTTAACTTCATTGCTTTCATTTGTGTCTATCTTTGGATATTAGTTTTATCTTATTTTATATATGAATTAAATAAATATTACTAAATCTTATATTTAAAAACTTATGAATTTTCTGATTCTCTATAAGAAATAAAATTTGCACTGTAAAAACTTTAATTAATTACATAATATTTTTAAAGTGTTACAAATAAGTTTTATCTTTATTGCAAAAAACAAAATTGTCATGACTCTGCCAGAAATCTTTTCACTTTAATGGAGACAGAGCTAACAACACTACTTGCCCCCTCATGCTTTCAACTTTTGTAATACTTTGACCCTTATAATAATATTTCTGTAAAGTACCAACTTTCTTACCTCTATATTATTCTGAGGGGTTCTCTTGGAGCCACCTGCATTAAATTTTCGAGATAATAAAAGCTAAATTCAGAAATTCATAAAAAAATCAATTTTTACAGACTTTGTATTACAATAGTTTCATTTTATGATGTTTTCTACCAAAATCAAAAGCAATATAACTTACCATAGAATTTTTGAACCCAAAAAAAATAAATGCAATCAAATCAAATCAAATGCTATGAAGCTGAAGTAGCAACAAATTGAATTACTAAAAAGATCTACAAAATCATTTACTATCTTATCAAAAATAGTAAGTAATGATATCAAAAATCAAAGTACACTTCTTTAAAATTAACATATATGTAAAGAGTGATATCTGATATGTTGATAAATAAAGTATGAGTTGCTAACAAATAAAGACTATATCTTAAGTAAAAAATTATTTTTAAAGACTATATTAAACCTAAAACTATCAATAATGGTTCAGAACCAAAGAAATTTTTATAACGTATACTTGATCTTTATTAATATGGGTAATATATTAATGTCATTGGGTTAAATATATCTTAAAAAATTTCAAAGGCTCTGATTTCAGATGTAGGATAAAAATGCAGTACTTTTCAGGTTGTTGAGATAGACAACCAAAATCAAATACCCAGCTACACAGAAGTCATTTACCATAAAGCAAATCTGGTGTTTAATTTGTATTTAACATCTATAATTGTTGCTTTTGTGTGACATTTATGTTTGAGTTTGTCTTTAATATAACAGCTCTTAATATATAAATAAATGATCTAAATATAAAAATACAATGCATAATAAAAATTACAAAACTCTAATAAATCATGATAATAGTATAATGAGTATTTACAAGCAGCCATATAATTCAATAAAATTCTTAATCTATAATAAGGCTATCATTTTATATTAAAAATTACTTTAGATATCATTAAATGTCTTTTGTAGCCAGAATAGTAAATAAAGTTAAAAAGACACTTCTAAACTACAAAAAGGAGTATTTCTGTAGGAAAAAAGATAATAATTATGAAGCTGTGAATAATA
>QTSX02006546.1:0-204961 GCA_014839935.2 Entomophthora muscae | reverse complement strand
ACATGTGACCCTGTCAGTTTGGGCAGCAAAATTGGCAAGTCTGCCAATGAGGATTATCCCAAACCCACCCAAAGTCCAGGAAATGATGCTGGCTCTGTGTACCTGCCCAACATCAATTATCAAGTTGCTGAACAGAAGAGTTCAAGAGACTATTCTGCAGGGACAGCCAATGACAACCCACCTTGCCTGATGTCACCCTGTCACCCCTAGAATCCCAACGCCAGCCCATCCAAGCCCAAGAAACCCAATCAGACAATGAGGCCTGGCAGAGTGATATAAGTATCTTTCAGGCCAAGTGTTGCAACTGAACAAATAATAATTCAGTATTTGGTTGAGGAAGACAACAGTCCAATAGAAGGGCAAGAATAATAAGAATAAGATGTATTTTATTGAGGAATATTGTAATTAATATAACATATGAAGAAGCCACAAGTTCACAGGGGGTGTCATAGTGGCAGGTTTCATATAAGGTTTAAGACTGTGAAATAACCTATGTGGGGATCAGCATGTTGAATTGGCAGTGCTCCTAATTAGGAGATAGTGCCTGCAACTTGACATTGCCATCAGATTGATTCATGCCGTTAGATATGTCATGGGGCAACTTATTGAGCGCCCCCTGTGTATTGTGAGATATGTTAGCAGGCAAGGAGGGAAACTTGGTTGCAACACAAGACCAATCCCCATCTTCACTTTTAAATAAAGGTTATGAGATATTTTTCCTCATCAAATATTACCATATTTAATCTTAGTCATCTACCAGTCAAGCTCTAAATTCTCCAGCCCTTCTGCCGCCCTGCCAGCAACCTATTGTCTGCCAGGTGCTCCATTTGGTCCTGTACACTTTATGGAGTACCGCTTGAATTCTAAATACAGAGACTACTCTTCTGACAAGATACTAGCAAGTGACTCCTTGTCCTGTACTAAAAAGTTGACCAGATATAATAGAAGGGCCCTTGGTTTATGTCAGGATTCTCCTTTCTATTTTTTGCTGCTAGATTTTTTCTTGGGCTCCATTATTTTACTTTTGAAGTATTAGGTTAAGATTGGCTCATTTATTCAGAAAGATTCCTTATTTTCATTCTCCTTTGACTGGCTACATTCTTTCTATATTTTACAGTTAGTGTTAAGCTCAAAGCTTACCTTGTTTTTGTCTGGCCAAGTTTCAAACCACGGACCTAAGATGTTAGTAATAATATTTCAAATCCAAAACCCAATTACCTTTTTTTGCTTTCCCACTTACGCCAGCATCCTTGGACCAGGTTTTTCCCGCTCTTCTGCTTTTTGCTCTTGCTCTGACCTCCTGCCAAGTACCACCGCCCTTCTGTTGTCTCCTTTACGCCGGGCTCTAACTTTTTAAGTTTAAACCATAAAAAACATGTGTTTCTGTGGTTGTTTTTCTTCCATCATTTTCTATAACCAATTTTGGTTAAGTATCTCACCTCAATTCTGCACCTCAAATACCAAGTAAATAAAAAGGCTTGGTTTTCCAATCTCAACAGTAAGTTGAGATTGTTTGACTTGCACCTCAAAAAAGGTACTTGTTAGGTTTTGTGGCTTGTGTTTTCCTTTTTAATTTAGTTAAAACTTATTTCTTTTCTTTCTTCAATCTTATGATTCCTTTTGACTTTCTATTTCACCAGTTAGGTAGTTTCTATAATAATACACACAATCTGATTATTGATAGTTTTAACCCTCCAACTAGTGGTGAGCAATTCCCTGACTTAGAAATCAACTTTTTGACCAAGTCCTCAGTGATTAAGACTGGGTTCTATTTTATTTTCTTAGGATTAATCAATCGCCTCAGTCCTTATTTTATCTCCTACAAGCTTCTAGGAGCTCTATTCCAGTTGTTATTACAAACTTTACCTACCTTTTTGTATTTGACCAACATAAATATCAACGGTATTAAAGCTTTAGTCTATAACCACCTTCCCCAAACTATGAGACCTTACAGTTTATCACTGAACCCCAACTATTTAAAGATAAATACAACTTTCTCCCTGCCTACCAACTAGAAATAAAGCCACTTATCATCCCCAAACTGATTCCTGTGTCTGCCATCAAACTCTCCATACACCACATCAATAAGCCATTTGAAATAGTGTATATCACCCTAACTGGGGGTAATTGACACCATAATCCTGGCTACTGGCCCACAATCCTGGATGGGCAAATCAATGTCCTACCTAATCAAATTAGAATCAATCCTCTGGTGAGCTCTTCCCACTTTGCCTGCAACCTGCCTGTTCCCAGACAATAACAGGCTGGCCACTCACGTTAGCTCCCTGACAGCCACCCACTTGCCACTGAGAGAAATCCCAGCAACTAACCTGCCCCTGGAAATAGCGCTCAAAAACAGAAGGATAAGACTACTGATTTCATTGATTCAGCAAATGAGCAGTCAACCTGCCCCAGTGCTATTTTGCTACCTCAGACTCAAGACAGCCTCCCTATCCAACCCCCAGATAACCAATCTCTTAATTCACAATCCCTAAAGATGAAGCCTAGTGATAGAGAGATATGAACTTGAATACCCCACACCAGACTTTATTGCTATTCTGAATTAAAAGTGTTATGAACTATTGGTTCTCTCAGCTTTTATCATATTTTATTCTCATAATCTGCTATTTGAATACTTTACTTACCAGCCCAGATGATCATTCTATCTCCTGTCTGTCAGTCATCCCACCCAAGGTTTACAAGCCCACTGGTTTTTCATTTGGATCATTTATTTTACAGAGTACCCTCATTAAACCAGTTTATAAGGGCTTCACACTAGAAAATAATCTGTTATCTGACTCTCTGGCCCATACTAGAGAACACACAAGAATCAAATGTGAAGGGTCTGGTATATCATTGAACCCAGGTTGTTTAGAGATAAATAGAAATATCTCCCAGCATATCAGGTCCCTGTGGATCTCTCTTTGACCCCAAAGCTCAGCTATGTGCCTGCTCATGACCTGCTAGTGGATAACTCAAACAAGCTGTTTGGCATCATGTACATTGTTCTTTCCAGGAAAAAAAGATACTATGGTTCCCACAGCTGGCCCCTGGTCCTGGGTAGGGTGTCTCTCTCTTATGTATTAAATTTGGCACCAATCCTGTGGTGGGCCCTGATGGCCAGCCCTATTCCTACATCTGAAGGGCTGACTCAAACAGTATGGTACCCTGAAATATCTGGTTGGATTGGCCCTATTATTGCTATCTATATTGATTTTGTATTATCCCTTTAATTTTGTGCAACTTTTATGCCCAAAAATTAAACCAAGAATGTTCATGTGCAATTTTTTAGAGCATGTGCATTGATTTGAACAGCCTAGCACTGAGATAGTGCCTGACATGATTTGTTTGTGGTTTGTGTGCTATGGATTTGATTTGCTATTGCCCTCATTTTCATGTGTGGGGTTTGTATTATAGTACGTGACTACCGTGCAATATGATCAAAACATAGTAAATATAATATAGATTTAGATGGGTGTGAGTTGAATTGTTTGTATCTTGAGATCCTAATGTTGCTGCATGGCTTTGGTGTGCTGTATGATTGATATAAGCATTGAGTGCTTGGGTTGATTCGCCCAATAAAGCCTATATCTCCATTAATCTAGATCTACCCATGTGCTTAACGGTATGCTTCGTTCCGTATGCAACTTTAGTTCGCTTTGAGCCAAATTTGGTTCGCCCATCTCAATAGCTCTGGAAAGTATTGTAGCATTATTAGTTAGATTTACGCTATTTTATTTAACTGCACAGTTGAAAATGTTTTTTTATAATGGCTTATTTTACATATATAACTTAAGGTATTGGCAGGATATTTCAGCATTTGTTATCTCTGGTAAGAGCCAAAGTTTTTATAGGTTCCTTTTAAGTCAAAGGTTGGATTATTATCTGGTAGATAGCTGCAGGGTTGGGGCTTAATGGATTTGGTTTAATTAGAGATATGGATCGTTCTATTGGCTGCACAAATTTCAATGTTTTGGATCCTGCATCATGGTATTCATGCTGGATCATGATAGCTGAGAAGAGCCCATTTCGTCATTTTATAGTGAGAATATATATTTGAATTTGACGCAAAGGTTGAGCCACGAATCGTGGCTCATCCACTGAAGTTTCATGCTGGATTGAACCAATTCATAAGCAAGTCTTTCTGAGTTGCCAATTAGTGGCCTTGCGAGTGAAGAGCCCATCCCAATTAAGTTTCACAGCACCAACCTGACTTTATCTATTTTTCCCGTCTGTGCCCATATCGTACAACTCGCTGTATTCTCCAATATAGCACCTCACCTGGTGTATTTATTCTCTGGTCTATTGGGTTATAACTTCCAAGTTCGGTAGGTTGCATTATGCTCCACAATTCCCTGAAATATTTAATCGCCTCAATCAGCTTTTTTCCTTGTGAACTATTTGAACAAGAACTAAAGCTCATCTAAAAGCAATAATATGTCCAGCCTTTAAATCACTTTCTGATCCGTTTCCATTTAAGCTTTATCGATTTTTGATCAGATATGCACCTTCTAGCTAAAGTCTTAATCTAATGTCCCTATAGTTTTAATTTAGCTATAATCTTTTGCTCGGCAAGAAGAGTAAACTGCGATATATTCAAAAATGTCGCAAAAACTTGTGAAAGCTTTGTGTGATCATATCACGGATGATCCTACGCTTCTATCCTTTCGCCATGGGGATATCTTTCAAGTTGTTGAGCGTCTCCAGTCTGGTTGGTGGGAGGGGAGCCACGATGATAAAATAGGACTATTTCCCTCCCAATTTGTCACTCCTCTCACTCCCGAGGAAGAGCAAGAGTGGAATGATAAGGTATCACAGCTTTAAACCAACTTTCTTAAAAACCTGTGCTTATTATTTAAATGACGCTTAAGTATCTTTCCTGTTTTTTTAAATTTATTTTTGCTCAGCCATATTCTAATTTCTCTCAGGTTAATGAGCTAAGCTTTCCTGAACCATCTGGATGCGGGAAGCGCTATATAAGCGGCTCTGGAATATATGAACGCAAAAGTAGTAACGTTAGCTTTACGGATGAGGAATCGATTCTTCCCTCGTTCACTGCTCGCAACAGCTTTATCCAAGAAGAGGAGGATTCATTAATCTTCAATGAGGAACTTGAAAATGGTGACCTTCACCCTACTGAACAGTGGCGAACAACTCTGTTTCATTCTCTCTACAATGAAATCATCCCTCGCGAGGTATTATTTTTATTGTCTATTATTCATCTCCAATCAGTATACTGGAATGCAAGACACCTCAAAGACACTTCCACTCTACTGGGGAGTACATAAGACCCTTGATGATCAAGTGTACTATTTCAATATGGTGACTGACCAGACTCTTTGGGAGCTGCCTACTTTGCACACTACTACTCGCATTTTGGTAAAGATTACTATATAGTTACTCTAACAGAATAGCCCAAGCCACTTTCCCGTTTGGCAAGCTCCCGCAACTCAGTTTCCTCTCATAGCTCGGGCTCATCAGATGATAGCGATACCATATCTGATCCGCTATTTGAAGGCTCCGCTAGACGTTCAAGGAGGCCATCAGGGTTTGTTTCGTCGCTTGACGGAGATAAATCAGGAACGTCTTGGGCCTCTGCAACTTCAAAGATAGTACTTTGTGTCCATCGCCTCAACCATGCCATTAAGCATGGCATTAAATGGGACTTTACCTATCACGCTAGCAGCATTGCCCGGGCTATCCGCCAGCTTCTGATAGCTGCTGGTGTTACAGACCAGGACAGTGCTGTCCTTGGGGGCCATGCTTTACTAAAAGCTCACCATTCCCACATGATCGAGGCTCTGGGGGCAATGATGCTGGCTGCCCGTGTTGCTGCTGGCGTGTGGCCACCGCCTGATGCTGCTTCTAAGTTGCAACAAAGCGTCAATGAAGTTTTGTTGACTGTTCGCCACTTTGTTAATACCGCCCAAGAGAATGGAGTGCGGGTTCAGGAACAGGAAATCGACCAGACCGAGCCAAGCTGTGAGGATGTGATTGATGGCCTTCAGAGGTTGGGTGAGTTAGTTTTAAAAGTATCAGGTGATGTCATTGCCCTCACGCGTGTTGATGGTGATGATCTTAGCCATCTTGCGTCTGCAGTGCACCGAATTGTACTGCACTCTGGAGATGTCCTTGATCTTGTCAACTCTTTATCCTTTAGCGATAGCCCTGAGCGCATGGCTTCAACCTTTAATAGCTATCGTGATACTATGATTGAGGAAGTTGGTCGTCTGGCTGTAGCAGTTCAGGATCTCGAACTTAAACAGGAGACCATCGATACTATCCAGCGTGCTGCTGCTGCCATTGACTGTTCGTCATACAGGCTATTGATTGGGGCCAAGTTTTTACAAGAGGAGCGAGACGCTTATGAGCTTCAGCAGCTAGGCCGCGAGGTAGGACGCATCAAGGGGTCTACAGCTTCTACTTCGATTGAGTTGCTTCTCAACTTCCGTCCGCGCCGGGCAATGTCCATGTCTTTTTATACCGTCAATGGGCAGCCTGCTATCCTTCGCCCAAACCAGCCTGTTGGCCAGAGTGTCCCACCGGCATCAGGGCAACGCTCCCTTTCATCCCCTGCACCTAGCATTCGCCCAGTTCACTCTGTTGAGACCTTCCCCCGGCTTATGTATCCTACAGATAGCCAGCCTGCACAAGTGACGCACATTTCACGCCATTCAATGACGCAATCCATTGCATCCTCTGCATCATCCACGCCCGAGGATGAGCCAACCCCGCCATACTCGGAAGCACCGCCATCCCGCAATCGCTCGGTTCGTGTATCTTCCGAGACACCTTGGTTCCTAGAACACAACTATGCTGAAGATTCCATTGTCATTGTAGATAACGTGGTGAAGGGGGGCACTATTGTGTCTCTAGTGGAGCGTCTGACATCTCACGATACGCTGGATACATCCTTTATTGCAACGTTCCTATTAACCTACCGATCCTTTACGTCAACTGTGCAGTTCTTTGACTTGTTATTTCGACGCTTCAATCTTCAATGCCCACCGGGCCTGCAGCCTGATGAGCAGGAGCAATGGAAGGAAAAGAAGCTGACCCCAGTCCGGCTGCGAGTATTCAACATCATGAAGCTGTGGCTAGAAACATACTACAACGAGGGCGAAGATGCCGTTGGGCTGGAAAATCTGCGCCAGTTCGCATGCACCACTATGAACGAAGTGATGCCCAAAGCAGCAGTTCTCATTGTCCAGCTGATCTCCAAGCGGCGTGAATCCAGCGATGCCGCACTGCGCAAGATGGTCCGTAATGCCCGCAGTGCTCCCCCACCGCTGCTTCCAAAAAACCTTGCCAAGTTCCGCCTCCTAGATTTGGATCCCCTTGAGATTGCTCGCCAGCTCACCATCATGGACTCCAACTACTACAACAAGATAAAGCCCACCGAGTTCCTTAACAAGGCTTGGAGCCGCAAAGACAACAATGGCTATGTCAACATCATGACAGAAATGTCCAACAAAGTCACTCGCTGGGTTGCAGACTCCATCCTCACGCGCAAAGACACCCGGAAGCGCGTCACTATGTATCGCCACTTTGTAGCTGTTATGGAAAAGTGCCATCAACTGAATAACTTCAACTCCCTCATGTCTATTCTTGCTGGCTTCGCTTTGGCCCCCGTTTACCGCCTGAAGCGTACTAATGAGCTTGTTCCTCCTAAAGTTCGCGCCACCCTTGACCACCACAAGCAGATGATGGAGTCCTCTAGGAATTTCGCTCGGTATCGCGAAATGCTTCACTCAATCGATCCCCCTTGCGTGCCTTTCCTTGGCATCTACCTGACTGACTTGACCTTCAACGATGATGGAAATTCCGACTATCTCCCTTCTAAACCCCACCTTATTAATTTCTCCAAGCAAGCCAAAACTGCTGAGACTATTCGTGAGATCCAGCAGTTTCAAAACTCGCCCTATGCCCTTGACTCTGTCGCTGAGATCCAGGAATTCATACTGAAGTCACTTGACGAGACTTCGGATGTCGCTGTACTCTACGAGATCTCGCTCAAGCTGGAGCCCCGTGAACGTGAAGACGAAAAGATTGCCCGCCTGCTCCATGAATCCGGCTTTCTCTAACTCTTTAAACCTAATCATTGTATCCCTCTTTCAATACTTGTCATTCCATAAGTATCTATTTCCCTAAAGGATGTAAGTTTATTTTAAATAAAATTACATTTAAATCCTTTTAGATGTAAGACAAGTTTCTCTTCCCAATAAATTATAAATCACATGACTTAATAGTTATACTAACATTGTGCTATTCTTGGCTATAGTTACTCAGCTAGCAGTCTCAGCTGGATACATCTCGAAGTTAAATCTTTGGCAGGTGATTCAAGTACAGGTCTTTTCAGTTGAGTCAGCCTTTTAAGAGGGTCACTCCTGTTATTTTGGCACTCCTCCAGTTAAGGGAAAGTCTCATTTTCTGGCATTATGTCAGCAAGGAGGTTGTCCGGGGCTCACTTCCATACTTGAATAGTTAGTGTTTTAGGCTGTAAGGGCATAGTTGTGTTGTTTCTATCTGTCTTGAAATAGATGAAAGTAATCATGCTGCATTATCTTAGAGAGATATCTCTTACCCAGTCCTTGTACCAGGTATGTGCTGCCCACATTCACTTTTAAAATAATTGCGGGTCCTACCTTTTCAATATGTGACTATAGTAATTTCAGAGCCTGTGAGGCAAAATGCAAGATTGTCAAAACCAATGTCTGAATTTCAAATCACAAACAAAAGCCACTAGTAAATCTAAAAAGTAAATGCAGGATTGGGAATATGAATTGAATATAAGGTAAGAAACCAGGATAAAGCAACCCAAATCAAGAAGCTTGGCTGACTAAAACCAATGAAAATTCAATTTTGATACCCATGTTTCAATATGAAAATCAAATATAATGTAGAACTGTCTAAAATAGGCTCTAGTAAAATATTGCACACTCCAAATCACAAAATAGAGATCACAAGTCTGTCAAAGATAAACCAAGAGAAAATAATAACCCAAAAATAAACTAAGAAATAATAAAGTGCAAAAATCAAAAATATCAAAGATAAAAGTCCGAAATTGATTTCCAGAAGTTAACCTTGAAACCTAAAATCGTATACTTTTCGATATAACAAAATATACATTTTTAAAAGCTTCTAATAGACTAAAAAGACCAAAATAAGTTTATTTATGCAATAAAAATCATAAGCTAGATAATAAAAAGATGCTTAGATTAGCTGATTTTTTAAAGAGAACTTTTTACTTTTAAAAGCAAAATCACACTAGAATTCATATACAGCTTTATTGATAAATAATATAATATAAAGCTATACAATGTTCTACTTTATAAACCATAATTTTTTTAAAGTTGCAATTTTGTTATAGCTTATGTAAAGCTATAATAATACTTAAGTTTAAGCAAAATAAAAGATGTTTTCTACAAGATACAGATATATAATTTTAGCTATTTTAGTTGAATAGTGATAATTTTTAAAGATAAACTATTATAGAAGCTTACCAGTAAAATACTATAAATTATACTAATTACTCGTGAGATCTATAATATACAATGCTATATGATCCACCCTTCTGACAACCCAATTTTTTAAAAAGAGTTTTGGCTCTCAGCATAGCCAGGGGTCAACAAAACCTTCTTTGAGACGGCAGGAGAGGTGGAAAAGGAAAAACTCTGAAATAAAATACTATAAGTTTACTTCATTTTGAGCTGAGTGCTTCAATTTAAGCACTTTGATCTGGACACTTCAATTTTATCACCTTCACTTGAAATGGGTTTATTGCCAGTTATTGTAACTTAAATATAGGGCACATTATTTTAACAGTTGTATATTTATGATTTATTATCAAGGATATAAAACTGCAGTTTAATTTGAAAAATGCTAATAATAAAATAGAGTTATATATTGTCATAACTGTGCTGTATTAGCAGAGTTACAAGAGGGAAAATAATTGAAAACTAGATAATTATCTTTATTGAGATGTATCATATATATTTTTGGGTGAATCATTTAAGGAGGAATAAGATTGAGACAATCAATCAATTGGATTGGGCAGGGAGTGGTTTGATTCTAGTAATGATTCAAGCGCCAAATTGAGTTGCCCTTTGGGTTGGAATTTTCAATGGTTCTTGTTGCCCTGTTTGGGATTAAGGTTGAATTTCACATTTGGCTTTGAATAGTGAGGAAGTCAGTTTGAGTGGCACAGGTTCTCTTGTGCAGAACCTTTATGGGGAGTCAACTCTGCTGGTTTGAAACCTCCCAGCTAAAGGTCAGCTTCCTTCACTGGAAGGCCTGTGAGAAAGTTGTCGGGGTGTGGGTACCATATTACATCAGTTGCTATTCTGTTACTAGGATCATAGTCTTGTGTCTTTTTGTTAGGCTTTACATGGTCAAAGCCTGTTGTGGTGCAGGATCATGACCTGCTTCCTTTTGCCCAAACCTTGTAACAGGTAAGTATTGCTGTCATTTATATTCAGGACAATGATGGTGCCTACTTTCTTGGGTTGTAACTTGTTTTTGTCTGTGTTCATTACCCAAACCTCATCCCCAACCTCACACCTTTCTTTAAGAGGGGTGAATGTGTCTTTTAGGCGCTTCTCTTCTCTGGCTGTTTGGTCTACCTTGGTGAGGTGTACTTGGGGGTTGGTTCTGGGCAGAAATTGTTTTGTCATTACTAACCTGGGCTCTGTTAGGGCCTAAACTATGTTTGGCTGTGTGCTGTAAACTAGTTCAAATGAGCTCTTCCCAGTGGATCTGTTCACTCAGGAGCAGCAAGAAAGGAGGGCAGTTGGTAGTTGCTTGGGCCAGTATTCAGGTGTTTCAGTAGTGAGTTTGGCAAGAGCTTGCACTAGGCTGCCATTCAAGTGTTTTCCTCTACTGTTGGCCTGAGAATGATAGGGCGTAGTTAATGTATGTTTGACTCCTTGTTTGGCAAGATATACATTGGTATCATCAGACATTTTCTCTTTTCTTTCATCTGGGATGAGCAGTTCTGGATTTAAAAACTTGTGGATTATCTCTCTGCCTATGAATCTTTGAACATCATTGTCAGTGTGGGCCTTGACAGCCTGCTCCACTAGCCACTGGATGACAAAGTTGATTACATTAATTATGTATTTCTTGTCAATACTCTTTCCAGGCATGGGACCTACAATTGTAAAGTCACTTCCCTCTTTAGCCTTGGATAGGACAATTTTCTCACGTTGCACAAAAAAATCTGCTCAGAAGCCAGCCAAGCCCCTCAATTCCCTTGAGAATTTAGCCCACACAATTGATGAGAGATTTGTGTTGCCATACCCTTCCCAGGTGGCAAATACTGATGTTTTGAACTCTGTTCCCACTTGGGAGGAATCTCTGATTAATTTGGACTATTTTTTTAGCTTGAGCTTGTCCACATTTAAAATTAATCAAGTCAAAACAATCAGGTTGCACTTTGATTACTTCAATAAAACCCAATTCAACTGAAATTAATGGCATCCTGAAGTGCTCTTTAGGCACTAGTCAATCAGAAGTTGGGTCAGAAATTGATGAGAAACCATCCAAGCTCCCTGAAATTGTTGGCAAAATTTCTATCCCATCCAATCAAATGACTGGCTGAGGTCAGCTGACCTCTAAATTCAAATTGGTTTCCTTAAAGCAAGACAGAGGACTTGTGATCCCCTGCTTGCTCATTTTGTCAAATTAAATTTTATACTTTTAAACCAAGTTTATGTGAGAGAGGGGGCTAAACTAACTAAGTTTGGCTCCCATCCCGGTGAGATGAACCACCAGGATGCTGCCCAGTAGAGTACTGGGATGGCCGCTTGGAGTGGGGACCAAAGAGAGGACACAGGGGACAACTGTGGAAAGTAGTCATTCAGCCCTATCAGTGCTAGCCCAGTAAGCAACCAGGGCGTACAAGTGGGGGCAGGAGGCAGCTTCACAGGTGCTTGGAGAGGTACTGAGTTGTTCACATCTAAGCTAGGAGGGGTAGACACCGGCATTTCCTCTAATGTGAGGGCAGGCACAGCATAGTCATCCACATAAAGATCCAAGTCATTGCAGGCTAAACTCTTGAATACAGCCTCCCAGAGATGAAAAGTTCACCAGGGAGGTGCAGGAGACTAGAAGGATTGTCTCCCACGAGGCGGACAGAAGAAGAGATACACGACCATAAGTTTGGGGAGGTGGTCCAGAGAAGGATCAAAAAGGGAGCCAAAGTAAACACCATAAAATTCATGACAGGGAGGATCATGATTGTGAACTCCAAGAAATTTGGAATTCAAAAATGCAATTTTTGGACCTCAATTTTATAAAAATTATTGCAGGATGGGCAGCCACAAGGAGGAAAAAACCAGGTGCAATAGCAGGTGATACTTGGGGGCCTTGGCAACGGTCTTGGGTAACTTGAGTGGTAATAAACACAAAAGCGGGTTTGAAACCAATAGAATCAAGAAGATCTCAAAAATTGAAATAAGATTTATAATAAATTTTAAACTGAATTTCAAGTTTAAACAGTGAAATTGAAAGTGTAAACAATAGACACAACAACTAAGTATTAAACTTAAGTTTAGAGACTTCAAAGAGATAACCGGGTTTGAAAGGGGCTATGTGAAGGTAAGATTTAAAGAGACAACAACTAACACTTTGTTTAAAACTAAAAGAAGGCTCTTAACCAGAGTCTACAAACAAAAGTGACAAGGTGAAAGCAACTGTTTCCAGATTTAATAAGTTGAAAATTTACAAGCAGGGGACAAAGTCCCCTGGCATTGTAAAAAGGGGTGAGTTGCTAAGGGGTGATCACATGACCATTTTGACTTGCATCTGATTGGCTAGAAGAGAAATTTTGCTGGTCAAGGCCAGGGGCACTGGAAGGTTTCAAGCTAATTTCCGCGGCTCCAACTGATTGGCCAGAGGCCATCCTAGGAATTTGATATTTACTTGACTTTCTGATTATTGATGTGACAACACTTGATTGGTTGGATCTGATAGTTTTTAAAAGTGGGCAACACCAGACCAACAAGCAGTCCAAATCAATCAACGTTTCTTTTCAGGAGGGAGCGACCAAAGGCAATGGATCCACGGGGTAGGCCAGCACAAATCTCTCATCAACTGTGTTTGCCAAATCCCCTAAAGAATTAAGGGGTTTGGCTGATATTTTTGGGCCTTTCTTTGTATGTCAGGGGAAGATGGTGCAATCCAATGCCAAGGATGGCAGTGGATTTAAAGCTTATTGAACTTTTGGGTCCTTTTTTCCCTTGGCCCATTGTTGTTTCTGACTTTTTTAGTATTTGCTCTATCATTCCTTACCTTTGTACCTCTTCCCTGGCTTCTGGCGCTGCTTTCAAAGTGTATATAGTTAAAGTTAGTAGTTAAAAACCTGCTTACCTATCTCATTTGTGTAAACCTAGTTTGAATTCAAAGATAAGTATTATAAAACATATAATTACTTAATTTAAGTTTGATTTTGTTTTCTTTTTTCTTTGTTGTCTCCTTTGCTGTATATACACTTTAAACAGCGCTTTTTGCTTTAGTTTAAACCGTATAGTTTGCGGTTGTTGCCTCTTCCTGCCTACAGCATCATTGACGGGCACCTGCCGCAAGAGTACTCCCAGACCATCAGTTTCTGTTAAAGAAAGCTGCAAATACCAATCCTTGGTTCTCTTTCTGGTTACAACAAAAGTAAAAGTAATAAGTTTGATTCTTCCTCTGCCTTAAATGCTTGCCTGCTTGGTGAAGTTTGTAGCCTTTACCCTGGCACCAGTCTTGGTGATGAGTTGGACCACTTTTCCTGATCTTTGGGTCGTATTTCATATTCATTTCACCAGGTGAGGAGTGATTCTACCCAATTTATGCACATGTTTGAGGATATCCCTGGGCGCGCCCAGGATATACTGGCTACTAGTGAGAACGTCATGAGAAGTCTCACTTGTGACAATCTTGAGTTGTCTGCCCTTGACCCAGTCCCCGCGACGCCCCCAAGCTTGATTTCCCCAATGTCTCTCCCCTCTGAGGACCCATTTGGCTGGATCGCAAAAGAAGGTTCAGGTACTCAAGAGCCCACACCCAAGCGCGCTTTGTGGTTGCTTGGTGGGATGATCTTGATGGGCTTGGATTACTACTTCCCCCAATTTTCTGCCATCTCCTCCTTATGAACGCCACTTTGAGCGGCCATCCCAGTTTTGCACTGGATAGTGTCCTGGTGGATTTTCCCCCGGGATGGGAGCCAAACTTAGTTATTTTATCCCCCCTCTCTCACAACAATGCTAGCGTCAAAACCTTGAAGGATAGTTGTGTTTGAATTGGAAGTGTCAAAACAATAGGGTCAACTCCCGGCAAAGTTCTTCACAAGAGATTCTGTGACCCCCAGACCAACTTCCTCATGACCTGTAGACAAATGCAGAAGTTGACTCAAATTACTAAACCCAGCAACAAGAAACAGTGACAATCCCAGATCAGGAGGAAACTTAATTTGGCGCTTCTGTCACAAATGACAAACTCTTGTTAACAATGCTCATGAAAGAATCTCAGCTATGGGATTCAAACCCCAACACCCTGCAGGCCGCCAGCCTGCAGGCCCAGCTGCCTGTGTTTTTCCAGGCTCAAACCAGAACCAAATATGTCTTTGGTGAAACTACTGATGCCCGTCAACCTAGAGTCATCAGTACCTATGCCTCTCCTGCAAAAGAATTCTGTTAGTCCCGCAAATGGGAGCACAGGATTGGCCAATGATCCCAAGATAACTGTGGCCACCACAGCTGGGGAATTGAAGAAACTTCCCGTGGAATGTGGGTGTCAGGGACCCACTTGGCAGGGAACAAGTTCCCTAGCTGATGGGCCAAAGCCCCTAAATTCAAACTTGCTATTACCGCACCAATAGAAACTGTGACCATTGCAAGGTGTCCAAGGTGCCCTAGGTAAGCAAATCTTCCAAACATAGAACTGAATCAGCCAAGTAGATAGTAACCCACCAAATATGTCAAGAGATAAAATGAGGCGTAAGGTCTAACCAGAGTAGGTTCAGTAGGCGGTGTAGTAAACGAACAACCATTTGGAATTTACATCCCCAATGTCCAGAAGGGTATTTGAACCATCCATTGACAAGGGATTTCTTTTGATGGGCATTATCTGGAGAAGAGTTGTACCATTCAGTTGTAGTTGTTGGATTTTCCAAGGTTGATACCACTGGCAAGAAGAAAGCTAGAAACCAGAACAGGAATAAAATTCCTCTCATGGCTTCAAAATAAGTAATAAGGAGAGTGAGTAGCTGGTATAGGATAAAATCTTTATTGTTGGAACAAGTGTGAAAGGTAGGAAAATTTCACTTAAATACCCAAAAATGGGGGTGGCACATTTAAGAGGTTAAATAAAAATAAGGGGATTTGAAATGCAGTCTCAGTAAAATTAAGGCTGAAATGGTTATCTTTACCATTTGGATTTCTACCTGTAACTTAATAATATGGACTATTAATCCTAAGACCCAGAGGAAACAAGAGGAAGCCACAATGTTGCTTATAATTAAGCGGCTCTCTTGGAGAACATGATTGGATATTAAAAGCGGAGCTAGCTTCAAGTATAGGATGAGTGGTTCAGAGAGCGGCAAGAAAAGTAGAACCAGCCAATCATCTTTTGAGCAGTAAGTGATGTGTATAGTCTTTTTAACACTTCTGGAGTCAAAACCAAAGTTGGAAAGCAAGTTTTAATGAATGAAATCAATATAAACAGGTAATATAAACTCATCCAGAAAACAAACACTAACGTTTGACTTATCTGCAAGGTTCTGGGTTTGATCCCCGTCCATATGAATGTTTGATTTAAAGCTTATGTCTAGACTTTGATTGCTGGTTTCTTTAACTTTGGTGTTCTGTAAAGAATTGATAATGCAAGTGAGGTAGTCAGGAAAGAATTCCCTGACAGCACAGTTGGCATTTAGTAGAACAGGCAGGTTTCCCACCCTACCTTTCTTTTCAAAATTACTACTATTTCCTGTACTTGATGCATTCAACAAATATACAAAAGAATCATGTCCAGGCTTCTCTTGAATTGAACGCCCTACAGGCCAGGAACTGGAATACTAGAAGAACATGTCCTTTACCAAAACCTGGTAATTCCAGTTCCCGCCTTCAATGCCCTGTCAGTGCAAGGGTTCTTTCAATAATTCTCGTGCAAACCTCAAATAAACAATGATAGTATCATGCCTTCACACGTGAACCAGCATCTTTTTAGTGCTGCCTTGGAATTGTTTGCAGGAGCCAACAACAACAATGTCACAGTGTTGATTCAATCTGCCCAAAACAAGCTGACACAGACAGAGTTCCTGACTTGCTTCTGGATTGCAGAGATCCTTATTTGCCTGACCCACAACACAGGCACTTGGTGCAACCAGTGGCATAAAAGCCACACTAAGACTTCTTGGCCAGATTTGTAATGAAGGATACTGCCCTCATGATTATCTGCCAGGTTAAAAACTTGACGCAGACTGGTACAGTGAAGGAATTAACAAGATCCTACAAATAATTATGCCTACATGCACCTTTGGAGATGGCTTTTGACAACCAAGCTACACATCTTATGTACTACAACATCCTCAAACCTCATGTAATGAGACATCAAATTAGATCAAATCATCAACCTCCAAAGTCTGTACTGTGAGGCAGAGAAAGTGGAACAAACCTCTAACACACTCCACAAAGTGCAGACTGGAAAAATAGGTAGGACCAAAGACTCTCATCACTGGGACGTTTCAGTTGCCCTTCACCTGGCAACAGCAACAACAATAAACCTCAGACATCTAATGGCCATAACAACAGAAACAATGGCTAATCCAACCACACACATTTCAGAATTACTGCCACCTAAGGCAAACAGGATTAGGGAAAAACCCGGGGATAGCAATAAGCAAGCCAAGCTCTCCCCAACAACCATCAGCCTTGCCCAATGATAAATATTGACCTGATAACGTCAACCAATGTCCAATGATTCAGTTACTGTCAAGTAACCTGGTACTCTACACTATTTTCAGAAACCCAAATAAATTGCTGTCATATTTTTCCTGCTTTAGAAGTTACACTGGTTCAGTGCTCTTGAACTCAGGTGCAAATTGTACCCTAGCTGTAATGAATAACATTTTGATTCTAGTATTGAGCACAAGTTGAAACCAAGAATCAAATCCTGGCCCTCAGAAAACGCAGCCTGCAGGCCAAGAGGCCGGCTGCTGGTGTTTTTTGGGCTCAAATTCAAAGACTTTTTGACGACCTGCCTACAAACCCAAGGAGATTTTCCAAAATGAGCATTGTTCCCAGTAGAATGCATGTCATCAAAAGTCCAAACCTATTTAGAAGCAGCTACTTGTCTAAAGGAGGTTAAGGCAAACCTTAAAAATAAACCCTCCAATAAGTGTCAGCCAACATCAGTCCCCAGCACCAAATCAATAATGTATTTGACCAGGACATGTGATGCAGGAAATAGAGGTGGAGAAATAGAGTGTTGCCACTTCTATTATCTAACACCAGCCAACCCAGAATTAGCTGTCTGTGAAGCTTTACCCAAGTGCCAAATTCCCGTTGGAAGAATGACTGTGGACCTAAAGCCCACAAATTTTAGGGGACTGAATTTTAATAGTATAAAGACCCTGCTATGATGAGAATGACAGTATCATCATTCTTATAATAAAGTTTAAATGAACCTTTGGTTCACGCAAATTTTAACCTATCTATTTTTACCATTTTACCATCTTCACTCCAGTCTCACAGGCCCCTACCACTCCTACCAACAAACCTGGGGACCTTGTCAGGATACCAAGAGTACTGCACTGCCCCTTCAGGTGAAGAAGGGGCAGGAGCAGGTACAGGCATGCCCCACCAGATGATGGGGCCTAACTTTATCAGGTAAGAGATGGCCTTCTCAGCCACAGCCCAAGGTCCAGCTGCTGGCAAGGCAGAATCAATCAACCCAGTGAGTGCCAGGTATAGCACTCCTTTCAGGAAGCCAGTTGTAAGAAGAGGCCTTGGGAGGCTTGGGGCAAGGTACGGCCAAGCTGGCGGGTAGGGCCCACCATAGAATGGGTGCTAACTTGATAATATAAGATACAGATTGCCCAAGTAAGGACCAAGGTCCGGAGTTGGGGACCATGGAATCTACCAATCTTGTCAAAGTAATGTAGAGTACTCCAAACAGTTGGCTAGAGGTGGTCTCAGCTGCGGCAGTGGGTTCCAACAGGCAGTCTGGTTGTGGTGTTAAAGGGGGAGTCATAGGAACAAAGTAGGCAGGCAGGTAATTGTACTTGTCTTTGAACAGTAAGGGCGGGATCTTGACCCTCTTTCCTTTGTGTCCTATGTACTTGGTACTTCTAGTCTTTGCCAAAGGGTTGACAATGAGGATGGTTTCCAAGTTGTACTCTGAATAGGCCGGGTTGGGGGGTATTCAGTAAAATGCACAGGTCCAAAGGGGGCTCCCGGGGGACGGTATAATGCCTGGGACAATTTGGCAGGTTGTTCTTGGGGGGAGGGCGGCGGCCTGATGGTCTACTTGACTGGAATTAAGATGGAAGATCACTAAGACTAGATAGGGTAAGATTTGTTTGAACCAAAGGTTCATAAAACTTTATTATTGAAAATGATGATGGGGGTTTTGCCATACCGCCAGGGTTTTTATACCCTGGGACTTTGCTTCTTTGATTTTTGCAGGGTTCAGGTTTGCAGACAAGACACTGGAGGGACGTGAGTCTTGGCTTGGGGTCTCGAGGGCAGCAGATCCAGGTTGTGCCTGTTCTGGTAAATTGGAAAGGCAACGCTTTGTTTTGCTGCCACTGTTCATTATGTCACCTGAGTAGTCCAATTGCACTACCCCTTCCTGGCAGAAGACTGGCAGTTGCTGGTGGCCATTGGCAAGGTTAAAAATAGGTTTTGTCTTAACCTCCTTAAGGCAAACTGCAACCTCTGCATAGGTTTGGGTCTTTGGTGGCTCAAGGTTGGCATCAATCTGATGACCATTTGGGGAATTGTCTCTGGGGGGCTGGCAGGTCTTGGGGTAACTCGTTAACTCGGGTTTGCAATTTAACAAGCAGGCGGTCCCCCGTCCACTTTGTGTGACTCAAGTAATCTTTGGAGGGTCCTCTGTAGTAGGCTGGCGGAACGCGGAGCAATTTATCAATTTGAGCCCGTCTTTTAATGGATTAGCAGGTCCTGGACTGGTCAGGCAGTTTGGGTCTGCCTCCTGGGAACCAGGGTTTAACTCTTGGGTTTTCAATACAAGTATTGAAATGTCATTCATGACATCATCCCCTTCCTTCCCAGGGGTCCCTTCTTTCCTGGCCTTCTTCTCAAGGTATTGTTAGATTGCTAGTTGGGCATTGGGTAGGTTGCTTAATGGTTCCCAGGTGCTTTCCTTGGGTGGGTATCCCTTCCACTTGACATAGTACTGGAGGGTTTTATAGTGGGTACAGTCTCCATGAACATATTCAACTTTGTATTCTTCAGAGCGTCCTTCTTGGATGGGAGGGGGTCAGTCTTGAGTTTCTGGTGGGGGAGTGAGTTCCCTTCTTTCTTGAATAGAAGCGTGCGGTGAAAGATGTTGTGTATTTTCCACGAGGGGGGTAATTCTAGTTCAAATGTCACTTCACCCACTAGTTTGGTGATCTTGTAGGGGCCACTTCTTCTGTGGGCTAACTTTTGACAGGGAAAAGTCAGAGGCACGTTTTGAGAGTCCAGATAGACTTTGTCCTCTACCTTCAATGGTTTCCCAGGAATTCTCTTTTTGTTGGCAAAAGCCTTATAAGTCTGGACAGCGCGGGTCAGATACTTAAAACAGGTTTGTTGGGTGTCGTGTATCTGTTTGATCCAGGTTTGTCCTGACGGGTTTATTTCCTTACTGCCAATACTGAGATCCCAAGATGGGTCAAATCCATAATTGGCCTTAAAGGGGGACATTCCCGTGGAGGCGTGGTCTTTACTGTTGTAGGCATACTGTGCCATGGGTAGCATCTCGGCCCAGTTATCCTGGTTGGCGTTGGCATAGCATTGTAGGTATTGTTCAAGTATTTGGTTCACACGTTCAGTCTGGCCGTCAGTCTGCGGGTGGTAGGAGGTTGATACACAGCGTTTTACCCCCAAGTCCTTCATCACCTGAGTCCAGTATTTGGAGGTGAATTGTGGTCCTCTATCAGTGATGATTTCCAATGGAGTGCCGTGTTGAGTTAGGATGCGGTTGTGGAAATGTCTAGCTGTCTCCACGGCGGTGCAGTGAGTGGTGGTAGGGACAAAGTAGGACATCTTAGTAAACCTATCTACCATGACCAGGATGGCGTTAAAATCATTGGAGGGAGGCAGTTCTACAATATAGTCCATTGAAACAGACTGCCAGGGCCCTGCGGGTATGTCTAGCGGCCTCAGCAGGCCTTCAGGTTTGGATCTACGGGTTTTGGTTCTTCCACATGTCTCACAGCCTTCAATGTAGGCGGCCACATCTTTGTCCAGTTGGGGCCAAGCGTAATTTTTCTTGATTCCTCAGAGTGTCTTGAGTCTGCCAGGGTGGCCGGCCATCTCTGAGCTGTGATAGTCAATGAGTACTTTGGTCCTTGTTTCACTTTCTGGTACATAGATCCAGTTGTGTAATAGCAGGGTGGATCCTTTCAGCAAGAATCCTTTCTTGTGATGGCGGCTCTCTGGGTCTGAGGTCAAGTCAGCAACAAGGTCCACTGAGTATTTGTCTTGTTTCTGCACCTCAATTACGTCAGGTTTGCAGGCCATGATTTTCATGTACATCAGTTGGATGCCTAGGATGGCCGGGTTGAGGAGTACATGTGTGTTGTGGTCCTTAGTTTCTGTCAAGGAAGGAGTCAGATCAGCTCTTCTACTCAGGGCGTCAGGTACCACGTTCACCTTCCCAGGCTTGTAGTCAATGGTCAAGGTATAGTCAGCCAGTTCCAAGGCCCATCTGGCCTGTCTCTGAATTAGCTGTCTGGGTTTAAAGAAGTAAACCAAGTTCTTGTGGTCAGTTAAGACTTTTACTGAAAATTTGGCACCACATAGGTACCGGCGCCAATGTTTCAGGGTCTTCATTATTGCAAGCATCTCCTTGTTGTAGATTGGGCAGTTTCCTTCAGCAGGCAGCATCTTCTTGGAGTAATATGCTACAGGATGTAGCATACCATCCCCTCCTTCCTGAAGAAGAACCCTACCCACCGCAAAGTTGGATGCGTCGGTTTCCAGTACAAATGGTTTGGATGGGTTGGGCATGGCCAGGACGGGGGCAGAGGTGAAAGCAAGCTTCAGGGCCTCAAATGCTGATGTGCACTTGTCAGTCCAAGTAAAGGTAACCTTGTCAGAGCAAAGGCGGGTCAAGGGCAAGGTAATCTGAGAAATTTTTTGGATGAAATCCCTGTAATAATTTGCCAGGCCCAAAAAACTTCTCACATCTTTCCTGCATTTGGGCACCGGCCAAGATGTTACTGCTTCTACTTTGTCCTGTGCCATGGCAAACCTGCCAGTCTTCACAACATATCCCAGGAACTTGACTTCAGACTGGAAGAATTCACACTTTTTAAGCTTAGCATGTAAGTTTGCTTGGGAGAGTTTTTCTAGTATAAGGTCCAGATGGCGCAGGTGTTCCTCGTGAGTCTTGCTGTAGATGAGGATGTTGTTGAGGTAGGCCACACAGAACTGGTTGAGGTATTCACCCAATACTGTGTTTATCATGCGCTGGAAGGTGCTGGGAGTGTTGCATAGTCCAAATGGCATCACCAGGTATTTGTAGAGTCCATACCTGGTCTTGAACGCTGTTTTTTATTTGTTGTCCTCTTTGATTTGGATTTGGTTGAACACATCTCTTAGGTCAATTTTCGAGTACACCTGGGCTCCAGTTAGTATGTCGCAAAGGTCATTGGCGTTGGGGATGGGATAGCGGTTCTTCACAGTGATATCATTCATCTTCTGGTAGTTCACGCAGGGACACATTCCGCTGTCTTTCTTCCCTACAAACAGCATCGGTGACAAGCACGGGGCCTTTGATACTCGGATGAAACCCTTTTTTGTCATATCCTCCAGGTAAGCTTTCAAGGCCACCTGTTCTCGGTGGTTGCAACTATAGATGGGGCCGTGGTGTGGTTGGGTACCTGGTAGTAGGTCTATAGTGTGGTTGTATATTGAGTGGCTGGGTAGTTTCATGGCTTTTTCTTTGCTAAATATGTGATTCCACTTTTTCAGGGGAGTAGGTAGTGTCCCAACACTGGATTCCATCCTTATGGTTAAGAGTCAGTTGGTCGGGGTTCTACCAGGGCTCATGCAGAACGGAACGGTATCACAAGATTCAGGTCGTCCTAAGGTGGCGGTCTGCTCACAATAATTTAGAATCAGACCATGTCTGTCAGACCATGAGTCCCCCAGTACTAGAGGATGGGGCAATCCCAGTAAGAGGATCAAGGGAGTTGGGTATACGTTCTGTCCAATTGTCAAGGGAAGTTCCTGTTTGCACTTGTAACCAGTGTCTAGGGAACTGTTTACCATGGTTACTTGTAGGCTGCGCTCTGAAGCTGTTAGTCCTAGTTTTTTTGCCAGGTTGGCGTCAATGAATCTTTCATTGGCTCCTGTGTCAATAAAGGCCTCTATCTGACGCTTTATTCCCATACAGTCTATGGTCACTTGGATGAATTTATAAGATTGCGCAGAGGTGTTTATTTGCGCCAAGGATAAAGAAGGTGTATTCTTCTTAGGGCATGCTCTGGTTAGATGCCCAGCCTTGTGGCAGTAAAAACATAACCCATCTCGATAGTGGCGTTGTAACTCATCAGGGGACATTCCAGGTCAATTGGGCGTCATGGCTCTGCTGGTTTGGGTAGGGTTCACATTATGTCCTTCTTGGTTTAGACTCAGGCCTTTGCATAGGGGCAGTAATTCCTCTAGGCTCAGTGTAGGCGGGTGGTGCTTTAACAAGTCTTTCATGGCTGAATTAACTCCCTTTCGGAAGATAATGACAGATAATTCATCTTCAAATTGGGTGCGCATTTTCAGTTTAAGGAACTTGTCAATATAGGCTTGGATAGGGTGGTTTGCTTGTCAGATCTCTAACATAGAGTTCAGCGCGTAGTATCTGATGTCTTGGTCATTGCCAGTGCTCATGAGTTCAGCTTCAAATTTTGAATAGTCAAGGAAAAATTTAACATCTTCAGCGGTGGCCTTCCCAAACCAATCCAGTGCATCTCCTGATAGCATGGCGGCCACCCCTAAGACTTTTGCAGTGTCACTGGTGTAGGCGTTGGTTTGGAAGTGGAGGCGGAGGACTAGCATGGCTTGGCGGGCTTCTTCCAAGGTGAGTTTGCCCATCTGGGGCATATCCACCTTGGTTGTGGTCTGGTTTACTATCACATTTTGCACTTGTGATGTGGCCGGGTTCTGGGGTTCTGCACCAGGTGCAGGGTCTTTCAATTCTTTGGCAGGTTGGTTCTTCATCCATGGGAGTATCAGGGAGGTAAGTGCCTTATGGGTGTAATAAGTGATTATCACAAAAAAGAGCATACAAGTTGCCCCAAGTGTTAATAACATCTTGGGGCCCAGGTTACCGTGTTTGAAAAAGATTGTCATAATGTCAGGAAGCCAGTCATAGGTAGAGGCATTGTACGGCTTGGGGTGAGGTGTGGTCAAACCAGCGGGTAAGGCCCACCATAGAATGGGTGCTAACTTGATAATATAAGATACAGAACGCCCAAGTAAGGACCAAGGTCCAAAGTTGGGGACCATGGAATCTACCAATCTTGTCAAAGTAATGTAGAGTACTCCAAACAGTTGGCTAGAGGTGGTCTCAGCTGCGGCAGTGGGTTCCAACGGGCAGTCTGGTTGTGGTGTTAAAGGGGGAGTCATAGGAACAAAGTAGGAAGGCAGGTAATTGTACTTGTCTTTGAACAGTAAGGGCGGGATCTCAACCCTCTTTCCTTTGCGTTCTATGTACTTGGTACTTCTAGTCTTTGCCAAAGGGTTGGCAATGAGGATGGTTTCCAAGTTGTACTCTGAATAGGCCGGGTTGGGGGGGGGGTATTCAGTAAAATGCACAGGTCCAAAGGGGGCTCCCGGGGGACGGTATAGTGCCTGGGACAATTTGGCAGGTTGGTCTTGGGGGAGGGCGGCGGCCTGGTGGTCTACTTGACTGGAATTAAGATGGAAGATCACTAAGACTAGATAGGGTAAGATTTGTTTGAACCAAAGGTTCATAAAACTTTATTATTGAAAATGACGATGGGGGTTTTGCTGTACCGCCAGGGTTTTTATACCCTGGGACTTTGCTTCTTTGATTTTTGCAGGGTTCAGGTTTGCAGACGGGGCACTGGCAGGACGTGGGTCTTGGCTTGGGGTCTTGAGGGCGGCAGATCCAGGTTGTGCCTGTTCTGGCAAATTGGAAAGGCAACACTTTGTTTTGCCGCCACTGTTCATTATGTCACCTGAGTAGTCCAATTGCACTACCCCTTCCGGGCGGGAGACTGGCAGTTGCTGGTGGCCATTGGCAAGGTTAAAAATAGGTTTTTTCTTAACTTCCTTAAGGCAAGCTACAACCTTTGCATAGGTTTGGGTCTTTGGTGGCTCAAGGTTGGCATCAATCTGATGACCATTTGGGGAATTGTCTCTGGGGGGCTGGCGGGTCTCGGGGTAACTTGTTAACCCGGGTTTGCAATTTAACAAGTGGGCGGTCCTCTGTCTACTTTGTGTGACTTGAGTAATCTTTGGAGGGTCCTCTGCAGTAGGCCGGCGGAACACGGAGCAATTTACCAATTTGAGCCCGTCTTTTAACGGATTAGCAGGTCCTGGACTGGTCAGGCGGTTTGGGTCCGCCTCCTGGGAACTGGGGTTTAACTCTTGGGTTTTCAATACAAGTATTGAAATGTCATTCATGACAACTCCCAGGAATTGATTATTCTGGCCAGTGGCATCAGAAGTGGGGAGGGGTTGAGACAGACGGTTTGGGTGTCAAGGGTGGTTTCATGGGGACCAGGTAGTTGGAAAGATTGTTTTATTTTCTGTTGAATATCAAAGGGTATATTGTAATCTCCTTGCTGTCGCTCACAATTTGGTAGGGATCCTTGGGAGCGTCTGGGCAAGTGTACCACTGCAAGTCTTCCAAGGTCCAGGGTTTGTGGTCAGGGTTATGAGGATACTTAGTGAAGTGCACAGGACCAAACAGAGCGTCAAGGGGGCGGTAATAATTGAACACTTCTGGGTCTCCAGCTGGTGCTAGGTGTTCAACTCCTGAGGGTGAGTTCTGGTGTCTAGGTGATTAAAGATGGAAGAGTATCAAGAATAGGTATAGAATCAGATTGGTGAACCAAAGGTTAATAGCAACTTTATTTGGTAAGAATGACAATACAGAATCTCACAGGTGTTCTTGACTTATATAGTCACTCACATGCAGGTGCCTCTGGGAATTTTTCTTGTGTTATCTGGGTGGCATGGCTGGACATTTCAACTTCTGTTGTCTGGTTGTTTGGCTGTTTATCATCATTTTTGGGGTCTTTGAGAACAGCTGCTTGGCTTGCTGGTGATCTATATTTGCTTGACTGGTTATTGGTTCTGGCAGGGTTGGCTGCAGGTGTCATGGGGTCATTTTTATTTTGATTACCATTTTTGGACTGGCTTGACAGACATTTCTGAGGCTGAAGAACTTGATTAAAAAATGGTTTCTAATTGGGAACCCCAAATTACTAAATGGAGGATAGGCTTAAACTGGGAGTTCTGGGCAGCTAATTTTAGCTTTCCCAGGCCCAGCCAACCCCACCAAGGCTTGGGCATGGCTTTTGGGGCCCAGGACGGGGCCCACAGCTACTACCAGGGTGAAAGTGGTTCTCACACCTGGATATTTGCTTTTTGAAGCAAATCCAGGTGCGGGCAGGCTCCTGCCACCCACTACCCCCACCTGGTGGCTGGGAGCGGGTTCAAATTCTGCTCAGGGATTCAAAATTGTTACTTATGTAACAGAACTCTTACCTGTGTTATTATGTCCACCTGCAGCACTCTTTGGACCAGTACATTTTATTGAGTACCCTCTAAACCCAGCCTATTCCAAGTTTATCCTGGAGAATATACTTATTGTCAGCCCCTTGGCAAGAACCAGAGTCCCAGAAACTGTTGGCTGTGAAGGAAAGTGGTACACTGTTCTTCCCAGACTATATCACAATAAGTATAATTATCTGCCCACATACCTGGTGCCAATGATCCCACCTCTAATCCTGTGGCCCAACCACCTGTAAGAAAGTGCTATCACTGCTGATGCCACTTCCACCCAGATTTTTGGAGTACTCTATATTACTCTTACAGGCTTGGTGGATTCCATGGTGCCAAATTCTAGTCCCTGGTCCTTGCTTGGTTGATCCTTATTCTATATTATCAAGTTGGCTCCCATCCTATGGTGGGCATTACCCTCTGGCCCAGAGATCCCTCTGCCTGCATTAAACAGTGTTTTCATCAATAATTGGTATCCTGACACTGTAGCAAGTGCTGGTATGAATAAGCTTTCTGAGGCTGATATAGCATTGAATTGTGCATTGGTAATCAGCAGTTTATTTCAGAATCTCGAGCAATCTGGTACTACTATTTCTATGGCCTAGTGTTCCCATTCTTTGAGTTTTGTGACAATTTGGTGGTGTTCTTCTTGTGTGTGAGTGTAGACAGTAATATTATCTTAATTTTTAAGATGAGTGAGCCTAACTGTTTTTTACTACTATTATAACTGTGCGATAGATGACAGTTAGAGAAGAGAGGATAGTTGAAATTGACTAAGTATATATTTAGTAAAAGAAAAAAGAGTTTTATACCCTTGGGATAGGATATCATGAAGTTATCTTAAAGATAGTTGGCTCAGTTTTAAGTGAATAATTTTTCTGCTAGGACAGCATGAGTGAGGACACTTTAGTGGCAATTGGTGGGGCTGTTGATTGATGCATGATATTGGTTGTTATCGCAATGGGTTGAGTAGGGTCCATGGTTGATCTGTGAGGATTTGGAATTATTGCAACATAAACGGATAGTTATTTTATTAAAAGTAGCTATTTATTTTTTAAAAAATGCAGTTTTTATTTCAGAAATGGATTCTTTGGTTAATTCTACATATATATTTTTTAAAAACTGGTTTACAACTTTACGTTGATAGAAAAAATAGGTTCATGACCTTTGTCAAATCTAATTAATGGTTCACATTTTATTTGTTTTTATTATAAACTTAATATGATTGTCACTTGACATGATAGGTTTTTATCAGCTAAAATACTAGACTGATAAAAGAGGTAAAGCAAAATTATCATGGATTTACTATATGAATAAAACTTCATCCAGACCTCGCGCCCTTCGAACATGGATTGTTGCAATCAATTCCTTAGTTGCTTCCTCAAGAATAAGGATGTTGTCTAAAAACCTCTCGCCAGTCCATTGGGCAGGGTCTAACTGGGAACACTGACGTGTATTGATAGACGACTCAGGGGTGGGTGCAGCATCAGAACCTGATGATGTGGGGTTGGTTGTAGATACGGGTGAGGCTAAATCTGGCTTGATTTCATCTGGTTCCTCGGCTATTGAGGCCTGAGGAGTCTGGCTGCCAAAGAAGGAAAGTTTTTTGGGCTTTTCAACTTTGGGCGAACGAAATTTAAGTCGCCCACTTTCTTTTGGAGAAACCATATTGAATATACGCGGGCGTGGAGAAGAGGGGTCACTTGAGGACATGCGGTTTAGCGTTGGCGTAGAAGCAAAGCTACCCATAAATGCAGAAGTTTTGGGGTCAATGTCGTTGAGGAAAAGCTCATGCCGACGTTCTTCAAGTAGCAAGTCAAGGGAGGGGGTAAAACAGCGGCGCTGACAGACTTCTTGAGCAAGCTGATTGAGAACTTCAAATACCGGCGGAGGACTGCGCGACTGCTGAACAACTTGAGCTCCAGGGACGAGACGGGGATCATCGAACCTTCGCTCAGAAGGAGGCAAAGAAGCAGCGTAAACTAAATCAAGGTCATCATCACTTTCATCGGAATCGGCAGGATGGGCAGGGCGTGGCGAGGCTTCAACATGGGTGACGAATATATCCGACTTAAAGGCAACCCATTCGTCTAAAGCTACAAAGGGACATGCAACTAAAGCGGATAGCGTGCGGGTAAGGACTAAATTGAGTTCGCACGAATTGGAAAAGAAGCCAGCCAGTAGGTGGAGAAGGATCCTCAGCAACGAATCATCGCGCGAAAGGCGATAGAGCGGGTGAGCCGCAGATGGATAGGTCAAAGTAGAGTCAAGTACGAGGGGCGCAGTAGCGACTGTGTGCTTGCGGAAATGGCCCTTACTCTTGGCCTGTTCCTGTCGCATGTGATTGAAAGAGCGATGTGCACGGTAAGCTAATTCAGCGGCGCGTAGGTATGGCTCGTATCCTGGAATGCGTCCATTGGCATTAAATCGTGGATCTAGATTATTTATGAGCAGGAAGTATGCTTGTGTCTCGTGATAGTGGCTGGCCATTGTTGTGAAGGCAGCCATTCCCGAGGAAAGGGCAGAAGAAGCCGTATAATGGGAGCCCTGAGCCAGCATCGACAAGCAATGTTGCGGATGGTGTGCCAGCATGGTGTTGAAAAGCTTGAGTGCAGCTATGATTGTTGCCGACGATTCTGACTGCATGTTGTTGAAAAGTAGATCCCGCAGATTAAAGACTAAGAAGCTGTTGCGGCGATAGCGGCGACCAGCAGCGTATGAACTTGTGTTGGAGTAGACCGAAGATGAATCAGAGCCAGGGGGGGAGAAGTTCTTCGTCTTCATAACAAATAAGATAGCGAACAAACAGATCCAACAGCTCACCATCTTGGAGCGTTTGAAGCGTTGTGTCGATGTAGGAGAGTACAGCAACTGCTGAGCCATCGTTATCGCTAGACTCTAGCATCGAGGGGTAGAGGATAGTCTCTAAAAAGATGGAGCGAATATCAGAAAGCAACGCAACGCAGATAGCACGGCTTGGGCAACGCTGCAGCACGTCCTGGCAGAATTCCAAAGTCTTGAGAAACCCATCCATCAGCACTTGGAAAGCAGGGGAGGATGCCATTTCGCACTCGGCTACGTCCTCTTCAGCATCAAGCTGCTGCACCACAGTGCCAGGAAGGGTCTCAGCCCGGATGAGAAGCTTGCGAGGCAGTTGAGAATACAGGGCACCAAGCCCCGCAGCGAGAATTTGGCACAAGTCGCTGTGTCCCAAAATATAGTCCTTGAAACTACCAGAAGCGATCTCTATCAGAAATAGTAGGCCTGTGCGTGCGTAGTCGCCACTCTTGCCATCACGGTGGATAAACTTGAGAAGATAGGAAAACAACAGACATTCATAATCAGGATGGTCATGTAGCAGAGTGGCTTTGGAGGCTGATTCTTCTTCGCCATCGGGATTGAACATCTTGTTGTTGATCTGCAGTTCATGGCGTCCAAGGCCGCCTGACTCTGAGTGTGGTATTTTGGGCGAGACCTTTTGCGGCTTGTGCGGTGTCGTGAGCCAGCGGCGGTCGTAGAAGAATATTGTTAGCAATTGGGGCGACGCATGAATCTTGGAACACAAGGTGTAAAGCAGATCGATCAACTCTTCGACATAAAAGTTGTGCTTTTCTCCGGGCTGGCCTTCACTAATGCACAGCCTAAGCAGCTTCAGCGTGGAAATATGCACCGAGGCATGGATAAGAAATTTGGCGTCAAGTAAGTTAACAAGCGTTGATATTGTGCGGATTGCCTCGCCTCGAATTCCAAGTGGGAAATCTGCTTCAGAAACATTTACCAGGACCCCAAGGACATTATGCTTGAGGAGATATTCCATGCAAGCACCTGTATGGTCATTGTCTTGCTTGATCTCTTCCTGAACAAGAAGATCTACCATCGTTTTCAAATGACTTGGAATCTCTGTCAACTGAACATGTACTTTGCGGCTACTTATTTGGTCCTTGGTAAAATAAGTCCCCTGTTTCGATATTAGCAACCTCTACATGATTCACTTACATGACAGTAGGTCCAGCAGGAATGAAATTTATCCAGAGCTGGAGTTTCTTTAGGGTTGGGAACTACCCTTGTCAGTGATATTCTATTCTTCAAGCGACTGAAAAAATCCATATTATCAGTTTTATTCTGGGCGGTCCCCGTTTACCAAGAACCTGTTGGTAAAATATTTTCGTGCTAAATAAGGATATTATAAGAAAAGAGGCTGGGCAATGGGATATGTTTTGAATAAATAAGCAAGGGCGGAAGCCAACTCAGATTAGACTGTTTTTATAGGGTTTCAAATCCAATCTCCAAAGGCTTGAGTTTGAAAAATCCCAATGTCTAAAAGATATTCTTTCAACTTGGCATTCATTCTTTGGATCTTCGATTAAGAAAAATGAAAATAAACAGATATGAATGTATCTTGATACGCTTGCAAAATTAAGAGTGTTACTTTAAACTGTAATGGAAGATATAATGTAGTGTATCCAATCACACTTTTAAATAAACAAGAAAAATAATATTGACGCAGTTATTAGTGATATAACCTGTACAAGTATGAAATAAAATATGAATACGATTTTTGGGGGGAATAGCAAACATACAGTAACTTGCAAAGTCTTATTTAAGTAAAACGAACCTATTTGGGGTCGTAAAATACAAATCTACAGCAGATAAGAGGTTGAGATCAAGGAACTACCCACTGCTGGGTCTGACGCTGACCGCATCAACGTTCCTCTTCAATTCAGCTGATCAGGGGCCACTGCATTCTTGCAATTTCAATAGCATAATATATCCCAACCCCGATTAGGCATCAATCATCCAAACTGTTCATTTAATCAGGCTTTCAAATCAATATCATCCTTAAACTATATATTAATATACTTGCATTAATATCTTTAAACTATCAATTTATGGGATCTGTAAGGGACAGTCACTCCTTATATACACTGACATAGGAAACAAATATTGGCTACATTTGCAGACTAACATATCATGTCTCAATATATCCATTTATCCTGAAGACTTATTCAGCTTTAAATACCATTTTCCACCTTGTGAGCAAATTATAGTTGCTCACAATAAGCTATTTACTTCACAATTCCTTGCTTTTGTATTTATCTCGTTTAGTTAATATAGGAGGAAGATTTTAATCTAATATTAAATTAAAATTAAAAATATAATCATATATTTGCTTACTTTGTTAGCTTTTTACTCATGAGTTTTCCTTCTATTCAATTATAATAAATTGCTAGATTTTTAAAAATAAAGCTTTTTTAAAGATAAACTTTTATTAGTTTGATCTTAAAAATAAAACACCAATTCTTTAAAATAATTAGCCACATATAAACTAGCTTATAATCCCACATTTTTATATTATTTTGTGGCATGCTAAGTACATATTGTAAAATATCCACCTGACTCAATAATTACATTTGTTGCAACATCTACAATTACTCTCTCTCTGGAAACTAATTCCTCGAGTGACTCGCTGAATGATTCCATGACTAATCATTAATTCAGTGGCACTGTTATCATTTGACCACCTATTATGAGGATCAAACATTTTGAATCCTAATAAGAACACTACTTGGACAAACCTCATGACCTAAGAGGAACAATTACTTGAATAAGCCCCATGACTACCATGATGTACATGGACAGTATGTGGCTTCCCATGATACTATATAATACTCTAAACTCATATCAAATAAAGTATCATTCTCTTCTTAATTTTTCCCTTTATCTTGTTTATTATACTTTTCAGAAGCATATACTCAACAGTGGTAGCACAGGTAGGTTATCCACACCTACACAGCTTAAAGAAAAAATTACTCCAAAGAAAAGAACCCAGCATATGGCACTCCTCACCAGCTGGAGAAGACATGAAGAAGGTCAGGACGTCCCTATAATATATACTGACTTCAACAATGTCCCTGTACCAACCAAACAGTGCAGCTTTCTCAGCACACATGGGGTCCTGAACCCACCTCTAATTCCTGAAACAACCAAAATACCCAACAGTGTATTTCAATACCTGCGCTCAGAAGAAATTAGAGTGTTCCCAGAACTACACTGCAAAAATGCCAATCTCTGGATTCAAAGCACACAAAATAAGTTTACACAAGTAGGCTATCCCCGCAAACTCTGGGCCAGCAAAATTGCTCTACGTGTTACCGGGGTTGCCTCTCATTTTGTAAGCAAGTGGTTTAACCAATACCCTGATCATAACAAAGACTGGGACATGTTCAAACCCGTCTTTCTGGAGAAATCCACCATAAAAGACTCCAACATGCTGATCATGACATAACTCAGAACCTTTAAGATGACAGGAATCATTGTGGAGTACATTGCAGACTATGAAGACATACATGATTGAGCTCCCAACACCATCAACTCAAATGAAGCTGGGCCACAACTGGACTTCTACAATGGCCTCCTCACACACATTAGACGTCAGTTTGACATGACCTGCTGCAAGAAACTTGAAGATGCATTCTTGGAATTAAACACAGCTCAAAAATCTGACAACTTACACACAACAAATAAACAGAAGGAGAGCCCCAAAGCAAAGAAGGACCCTTGACCTAATAGCAAAACAACCAAGCCAAAAATGCCCATACTCAAAACGGATATCATACTGTGCAAGCTACCCAGGAAAGCACCAAAGATATCAACAAGGAGGGAAAAGCTCAGGGGAGTGCTTAGGCAAGCCACCCTCCCTCAATTTACAAGACTCATACAGGGACCAAGACGTGGATTCAATTACCATGATCCAAGTACCCTCCAGTAATCCTCTACTGTTTGCTGCCCAAACTGGAAATAAACTCCTCATTTATCCTTTCCGCTTTTGCAGATATCAGGGCACATGTTGTGTTTGGCTCCTAGGGACAACATCCTGGAGGACACAGCGGGAAATCTTTATAACAAAAGATTTGAGGTTTGAAGCTAGCCTTGGGTTAGCTTTCAGGGCAAAATTAAGGGCACATTTTCAGAAATATTCCTGACACTTATAGTTGTATAACCAACAAGCTGCCACCTGCTGCCAACATGCAGACATCCACTGCCACCAAGCAGATACACACTTTCACCACACAGAAGCCTGCCACAGCCAAGCCATCACCTGCTGTCAACATGCAGGCGCCAGCCACCACCAAGCAGAAACATGCCGCCACCACGCAGAAGCCTGCCATAGCCAAGCTGTTGCCCACTACCACCACGCAGATGCCTGCTGCCATTGAGAAGATGCACACATTCACTGCACAAGCACCCACAACTCTTGCCAGCCCCACCTGCAAGCTATCCTCAAACCAGGCACCCATGAGCCAGCCTGCCACCTGCAAGCCACCTGCCAGCCTTTGCCCTCCCATGCCAGCAGGCCAGTCCTCATCCGCTCCTTTGGGAAACCAGGAAAGGCAATTTCCCCAAAGCCAAACTTGGGAGGAACTGCTGCTCAATTTGGGAGCTTACCAAATGGGAAATGGACTAACAGGCTCTCCAACATTGAAATTTATGCACCAAATTTAGTAAATGAATTTGGATGCATGAAGAAGACCCTACTGGTACTATGCCAATGCAAACTGGGATCCAGCCAAACCTTCTCAATTGCCAGCCACCCAAGCCAACCCAGAAAAGGGAATAACAGATGCAACTCAGACTCTTGTTCCCCAATACTATGCCTTCCAATAATTATGCCTTGTAGGTCCACTAGTATGAATAAAAACAAAACCCTCAATGATAGTTTGTGCTATCATTGAGTGAATATCCTCCTCAATATTATCACATTAATCAATCCTTTACCTAGGCTAAGTAAGTAACCTTACTAAACCCATTATCCCCCAATTCAGAAGATAAACTACATTATCTTCACAGCTGTCTTGACAGCTTACCTTGGGATAGAGGGCAACCAGCCAACCTATGCTCAGTTTGGTCCTGAACCACAGGGACCAAAAAGGATATCATACAATGATCCAACTCACCTCAACTCAATGAATTTGAACCTGTGGACACCTCTGGCGTCATCTTGCCCAACTCTCAACTTGGCTAATTATGTGATCCCAGCAGCTACGCTACTGTACCTTGCTGTCAGCCTACAACAATGCAACATCCTTGCCAAAGCCTTCCATCAGGCAATAAACTTCTATTCAATTGTCTACGCCTTGAACAGCTATGAGCTGCCTAACCTGTCAGGGAACCAACCCTGACTGGCTGGCTTGCTAGTGTCTGGGAACTGGCGGGTTGCAGACTGGGTGGGCAGGGACCACCAAAGGATTGGTGCTAGCTTAATGAGGTAGGACATTGACTTGCCCAACCACAACCGCGGACTGGCAGCGGGGACAATAGTATCTATTACTCCCGTGAGAGTTATATATATGATTCCAAAAAGCTTGTTGGTATGGTCCAGCAGGAGTTCAGCGGTGGAGGCGGGCATTGGCTTGGGGGTGACAGGTGGCTCCATGTCTATTTGGTAGGTAGGGAGGAAGTTGTATTTATCTCTGAACAGACCGGGTTTGGTAATGTACCAAGGGCCTTCTCAGTTGTATCTGGTTCTCTCAGTGATTCTGGCCCAGGGGTCCCGGGCTAGTATGTTGTTGGTGGTATAGTCTCTGTACTTGGGCTTTAGGGAGTACTCTGTGAAGTGAACGGGACCAAAGGGAGCACCTGGCAGGCAGCACATAGCTGGCGGGTCAGCAGGGGGTTAGAGGATCTTTGAGTGAACTGACAGATTACAAGGATAAAATACGGCAATAATTGGGGAAACCAATATCTCATAACCTTTATTTAAAAATGATGATGAGGTTTTGGTCTTGGCCTGACGGGTATTTATCCCACACTTCCAGGCTTCATTTCTTGGTCAGGTTTTCTGGACTTGGGCGGGTTGGCATTGGGTGTCTCAGATGGCAGTGTGGCACTTGGCACTGGTGGTTTGCCACTGGCCGCTTCAGGGTGAGAAGTCTTCAAATCCTTCTGTTTATTGATTCAAGTGTTGGGTGCCTCTTTGGGTTCAGTGCCTTCCCCAGGACTTTGGGAGAGTTTGGAATAATTCCCAGGGGGAGATTTGTCTATTTCACCGGGCAAACCGCTGGTGTCAGGCATTGGCACCTCGGGGGAATTCTTGGCATCTTGCACTGGCGGTTTGCTTGCAGAATCCTGCAGGACAGCTAAGGGTTTGGGTCCTGGCAGGCTGGTAGCAACTTCTTTAATTAGTAGCAGGTTGTCGTTTTCCCAGCCTATGAGTCTGGCAGTCCGCAAAATGTTTTGTCCAGGGTTTGACTCTGGTTCCATATTTTGAGATTTAGGAGCATCCAAATTGTCATTCCTGACATAACCTGCCATCTTATGTTACTAAAGTTTTACCCTCAATACTTGGGTATTACACACATACATTAATTCCTGGAATACAAGATTGGGAATTCCTTTTGGAAAAAAGGTAAGGAAAAAGCTTGAAGAATATTAAAGCCAACACCAATTTGGATAAACTTGTCTTCATTAGGAGAAGTGATTCTACTTAAATAGTAGACAAGGGTTGATGATCACTCATTAGGTAGACAGAGTGGCAGAGGGGGTCATGTTGGGTTGAAATCAAACCAGGATCAGTCAAGAGATGGTATGGCAATCCAGAATAGGTGGACATTGGAGTCAACCAATTTAAGGAAGGCAAGGAATATCTGAAGTCAAAAGCAAAACCAACCAAATCTTTGCACATATCACTATTAAAAGGCCTTATTGAAATAGCATTAATGGCACAATTTCTGATATCCCCCCTCAAGATTGGACACAAGGAGTTGATATTTGCGGAAAAATTTGGAATGAACTCGGGCAAAAGGACATCCAGATGACAGCAGCTTCACGGTATACTTGACGCCCTTCTTGAAGGCAACTTCACAAGGTCTAACCCAGAGAGAGTTTTGCTTATGGGCTCTGCCTCCAGTACAGTTCTGATAGTAGAGGACTACATCACCTACTTGGTATTCAGGGAGGAGGGCTCTAGAAGCATTGTAAGGTGAGAGCTCTAAAGCCTTGACCTTATAAGCAGTTGAATATGACATTGCCTGAATGTCAATGATACAATTAGTCAAGTCTTTGACATAGGTTTCAGGGTTTGAAGACACCTCAACTTCAATCAAAGGGGGTCCCAAGATTGAGAGAGTTGTGGCTTCACGCCCATATAGCATTGTAAAAGGGGATTATTCAGTTACCCAATGTCTGCTTAACTAATATGCAAAGAGGGCAGCAGGGAGGAACATATTCCAATTGGCAGTGTCAGAAAGGGTAAGCTTCCTCATGATGGTCACCAGGGAATAATTTGCTTGTTCAACAGTTCTATTGGTTGACAGGTTATATAGTACAGAAAAAGATTGATGGGTACCCATAGCTTCTACAATAGACATGATGAGGCAAGCATTAAAGTTGGTGTCATTGTCAGAAAGCAGGACTTGAGGGCAGCCATGTCAGTAGAAGATGTCTTGCAACAAGAAATTTGCAGTGATCTTGGCAGTTATATCTTTTGTAGCTCTGGCTTTGACTCATTTGCTAAAATGGTCTACAGCTACCAGGATAAACCAACACCCAGATCTAGAACAAGGAAGAGGCCCAACAGCATCAATACTCACAGTGTGGAAGGCATGCTTAGGGGGGACAAGCTTGAAATGATGTTGGGAAGGTAGGGTTGTTGGAGCTGACAAGAATGGCAGGATGCAAGGACAACAGGGATTAAGAGGCGCATGTTTTCCCAATAGAAGTTATTTTACAACCAGTCACAAGTTTTTGCTTTACCCCCATGTCCAGTATCAACGTGAGCTTGGAGGATAATGGCTATTCTCATACTAGGACAAACATTAGGCAGATAGGTATTGTTGATCTTCTTGAAGAGTTGTCTATCTCAAATCACAATATCCTTTGATAGGGTCTGTAGAGCCAATCAGATGTCTTCTGGATCAGTGGTGCAGGAGTCAGGGTACACTATTAACTTGTATAGTCAATCAGCATCTGCAGCATGGATGGCTAGTATAGGCATTCTAGACAATCCATCAGTGTTCTGATGTTGTGCACCAGGACAGTGTAACACAGTAAAATTGTATCCTTGCAAGCGCAGAACACAACATACTAATTGACATTCAAGTTACTCTAATTGCTGCAGCCATTTAAGGGATTAATGATCTATGACCACAGTAAAGTGGGTCCCGTAAATGTAATATCATAACTGTTTCACTGCATGTAAAACTGCCAGGAATTCCTTTTTGGTGACGCTAGAGTTTTTTGTGCTTGTTGAAGACTTGCAAAGAATAAGCCATGGGTCAGTTCACACCCTCATTGTCAAGCTGGGCTAAGATGGCACCCACAGCTACTCCACTGGCATCAGTGTACAAGATGAACTCCTTATCATAATCAGGGTAGACTAGGATGGGAGCCTCTTTGAGCTTGGCCTTCAACACTTTGAATGCTTGTTGCTGGCTGTCAGTCCACTCAAAGGGGACGTTGCAAAGAAGTTGGACAAGGGGTTCACTCAGTTCTGCAAAATCAGGTATGAACTGTCAGTAGTAGCCCATCATACTAAGAAATACTCGGACCTCTCAAAGATTTGTGGGAGGTAGCATCTTGTTGATGGCTTCCACCTTATTATTCATGGGGCAGATTCCAGTTTGGGTGACCTCATGGCCCAATAATTCAAGTTGCTCTTTAAAGAAGAAACACTTGGAGGGTTAGAGCTTCAAGCAAGATTCTTGAATCTTGATAAATACAGCCTTGAGGTTGTCTAAATGATTGGTAAAGATGGAGCTGAATACAGTGATATCATCAAGATATACAAGGACACAGGAGAGCTTCAGGTCTCTTAGAATAGAGTGCATGGCTCTTTGAAATGTAGCTGGGGCATTACAGAGTCCTTGGGGCATTCAAATGGGCTTGTAGAGACCTTCTGAGGTGATAAGCGCAGCCTTTTCCTGTCTTCTGGAGACAAGTCAACCTGCCAGTATCCTGATGCCAAATCCATAGCAGAGAAGAATTTTGAGCCTCCCAATTGTCTAAGGGCATCATCAATCCTGGGTAAAGGGTAAAAGTCCTTTTTTGTGAGTGAGTTAAGGAGGCAATAATCCATCACAATATGGCGGCCTCCATACTTCTTCTTAAGGATCAATAAGGGGGAGGCCCAAGGGCTCTGAGAGAGAGCCAAGATTCCAGCTTCATTTAGTTGTTTAAGTTCTTTGAAAACCTGGGCATCCTCTACCCTACTGCAGCGGTAAGGCTTAGCACAGAAAGGTGGTGCATCACCTGTATCAATCTGGTGGATGACCCCTTTGGCTAGGTCATAGTCTGTAGGTCCAGAGGCAAAGATATTGTTAAACTGGTTGAGCAGTTCTAGTACATCTTTTTGTTAGACAGGTGACAGTTGCGGGAAGTCAGCAGCGGTGAACAGGGAGAGAACCTGAGGGTCTTCTTCTGGTAGATTAAAGTTGCTGAAGGTTCTAAAAGGGTAGAGGGACGCCACTTGCTCTGCTCCTAATATGCAACCATGCCCCACAACTTGGCCCCTAGACACCTGCATAGGTAGAGCAGTCAGGTTAGCTAGCAACAGCTGTACAGGCTCCTTGTGAGTCCTATCTAAGATCCCTGGGCATAATTGAGGCTCTTTGCAGCTTAGAGAATCAGGGGAGTATAGCTCTAGGAATGATTTTTCAGGTAGTTTGTAATATATCTAGGAGTATATAATCACTTGGGAGCCTGAAAGAATGGTTAAAGCCACAGGAGCAAGAAGAGGCACACCTTTCTTTGCAGGACAGGAAGGAGGAGGGGAACAAATATTGGAGGAATGAGTCCTGTACTTGAGCAAGAAGATACCTGTGAGATACTAAATCACACAAGTCTTAAGAAATTTGACTGGGAGACACATAGGTTCTTCAAAAATTAAAGGGACCTCATATCCTAAGAGTAATAGGTATCTATCTCAAAGGTTCACAATTTCATTATATTCTCAGAGGAATTTTGTGCCAACCAGGAGATCATAGCTTTTGTTCTCTAGGACAACAGCGGGGGACACAATGAGGAGTTTTCCAAACCTTATGGGCAGGGCAGAGTAGGCACTAATAGCTTGATTCTGAGCCATTCCAGAAGTACCATATGATTGAGTGTAATTGAGGTCAGGAGCCAGCTTAAGCTTCTTCATTAACTTGGATGATACCACATTGACTGGGGAACCTGTGTCCAGAATTGCCTTAATTTTTACCTTTTGAATCAACACTTCCACACGGGTAGTATCTTTCCCAAAGGGGGACAAGACAGCCAACACGTCCTGTGCTGCTTCTAGCTCTTTCTCCCATTTGGCTAACATGCATCTTAAGGCAGGAATTTCCTTTGTTGCAACATCTTTAATTACTCCCTCTTGGGGAATCAACACCCCAAGTAGTTCACCAAATGGCCCACCACATGGCTCACCAACTAACAATTAACTCAGCAGCACTCCTACCATTTGACCATCTATTACAGGGATCAAACAATCCAGATCCTAAAAGGAACACAAATTAAATAAGCCTTGTGACTTAAGAGGAACATTACTCAGATAAGCCCAATGACCTCCATGGCGTAAATGGACAGTATGTGGCTTTCTGTGATACTATATATTACCCTATATTCATATCTAATAAAGTATAATTATTTTTTTTAATTTCCCCTTTATCTTGTTTATTATACTTCTCAGAAGTATATACTTGACAGTGGTAGCACAGGTAGAGTATTAACACCTATTCAACTATGAGGAAAAATTCCTCCCAAGAAAAAGAAACAGAAAATGGCCCTTTCTGCAGGTTGGAGAGACTACAAAGAGGGACAAAACATCCCCATAGGGTTTGCCATCTTCAACAACGTCCTTGTCCCCACCAAACACTTCAACCTTCTCCATGCTCAAAAACTCTTTAATCCGCCTACAACTTCTGCAAGCCTGCAGGTGCCTGAGATACCCAGTATTTTCTTTCAACACCTACACACAGCAAAAAATTGGGGCTTTAACAGGGTTACACCAGGAAAATGCCTCCCTCTGGATCAAAAGTACACAAAGAAAATTTAAACAAGTAGACTATACCCAAAGACTCTGGGTCAGTGAGATTGCTTTTTGCGTCACGGGGACTGCATCATAATTTGTAATTGGGTGGGTAAACCAACACCCCAACCAAAAGGCAAACTGGGACATGTTCAAAACTGCATTCCTCAAAAAGTTCTCCATGAAGGACTCCGACGTTGTGATCATGACTGAACCCAGAACCTTCAAAATGACAGGGACAATCAAGGAATACATTGCTGCATATGAAGACCTACATGACTGCACCCCCAACACCATCAACTATGATGAACCCGGACCACAACAGGACTTCTACAACAGCCTCCCCATGCACATTAGACATCAGTTTGGCATGACCTGCTGCAAGAAACTTGAAGATGTATTCTTGGAATTAAAACATACAGCTCAAAAATCTGACAACCTACACACAACCAACAAGAGAAAGGAGAGCCCCACAGCAAGAAAAGACCCTCAACCAAACAAATAAAATAATTGAGGCAACAACACCCAGCCTTGAAACAGGAATTGTACTGCCCAAGCCAACCAGGAAAGCACCAAAGATACCAATAAGGAGGGGAAAGCTCAGGGGAGTGCTTAGGCAAGCCACCCTTCCCCAATTTACAAGACTTGTACAGGGACCAAGATGTGGATTTAATCACCATGATCCAAGTACCCTCCAGCAACCCTCTATTGTTTGCTGCCCAAAATGGAAATAAACTCCACATTTATCCTTTCCACTTTTGCAGATATCAAGGCACAGCTTTGTTTGACACTGGACCAGACCAATCTCTTGTCAATAAGAAATTTGCAGACCTCATGAAACTACCTACAGACCAAAGCAATATCAAATAGGGTCATCATGGCAGACAGCAGAAGCACACCAGTCACCCATGAGGCAAAACCTTTCCGCACCCAATTTGGAGATGTGTAAACCACAATCAGTGGCCCTATCATACTAGCAAGGATCTGGATGTAAAAGTATTCTGACTACCATCAACCCACTTAACATCCAGTCATTGCCCAATTTTGTGCCTTTCAAATATACAGTTTTACATGCCAGAAATGGCAACAAAGCAATATCACATGACTGTCCAGGTATCTAGCAACTCAAACCCATCCTGCACATGACCAACCCCTAGGTTTGATCTAACTAAATCTCCACCACAGCCAAAGCTATATAAGTCTAAAGTATTATCCAATAAAATATACTTCTCTCCATCTTAATTTCATATTCAAAGCTTCCTCAAAAGGCGCTTCTTATAACTGGTAGCAGCTACAGTTTTTGACCATGCCAATGAAAGAGAAAATGACTGAACAGAACCTGCCCACCTTTGTGCACATACCAAACCAGGCCACATCCCAGGATACCTGGAAAACGTATTTTGGAGCCCACAACATTGAAAAAGATATACCTGGTGAATGCATCATATTCAAAGGACTGGTCATGCCCAAAGATTGCACCAAGATAATTCAATACAGTTGCTCTCTCCAACCACAAACAAACAAGCAACTGCATATCACAGGCAAAGTTGCCAACACCAAGTACATTGGTATTGAAAAGTTCTTTGGTAAAAACAAAAAAAATATCATCAACTGGCTAGACCACTCAGCTGCTAAACTCTGCAACAGCTGCATCCCCAAAGAAAAATGGGTCCAGGAAGCCAGCAAGCGCCTGTATGAGGCCGCAGCTAACTGATTTGCCACCTGGGTTGGCTCAAAAACCAACAACTAACTTGAAAACTGAGAGGAGTTCAAAGCCAATATCACCCACCATTCCTGTGTCACTGAATCCCTCCAAGACATTGCAATACAGCTCAGCAATCTTCCTCAGAAGACCACTATCACAGCCTACGCCAACGAATTTGAAGAGATACACCACAAGACCCAAAATCCAGCACAAGCTGACAACATGCACACTAGAGCATCATTCATCAATAGAATGAAACCCTCAGTTGCTGCCCTCATCTGTCCAGAGGCCAACGCCTCCATGCCTGTGCTCATTGCAGAAGCCAAGCACACAGAAAAACACACAAACATGTAATATGCTGCACACAATGATAACTGTTCCTCAAACAGCAATGGAAGAGGCAACTCTAATGGCAACAAGCGCCAAAACACCAATCATAGCAACAGCAACTTCAATTGTACTTTAAATTCAGAACAAAAATGTGAAAATGTGGGATTGTCAAATACTTGATCCAAATTTTGATCACTTTTGCGGACAACTCAGCTGAGTGATAATTAAAATATTTAATAAAATCAACCATTTAATTTGAATTTTTTGATTTATTTAAATTGGCAAATTTTGAATCTCTTGAGCAGATAACTCAACTAACAAAAGACAAAACACAACAAAAAAATGAGGGATTCTAATGTACAATATGAGATTTCCTGTATTTCAAACAAATAATAGACATCACGTAAAACTTAATGAATCTGAAATTGCGGGATTGTCAAATCCAAGAACCAAGTTTCAAATCATAATAGCAAGAAATTTGAAATAAATATAATTTATGGGTGTCTCAAAAAGGATGTTAAAGGATCTAGAGTGGATTTGTGCTGATTCTTTTAGAAAGCACATGTTAAAAAAGTAACAACTTCAAAGCCCCAGGTGGGAATCAAACCCTCTCCTAGCCACCAGGCGGGGCTAGCAGGCGGGGGGATTTGCCTGCACCTATTTTTGCTTTTTGAAGCAAATCCAGGTGCAGGAACTATTCCCGCCCTGGTGGTAGCTGAGGGCCCCGCTTTGGGCCCCAAAACCTACGCCCAAGCCTTGGTGGGTTTGGCTGGGCCTGGGCAGGCTATTTTTAGCTTCCCAGTAAACCCAGTTCAAGCCCACCCTCCATTAGGTAATTTTGGGTCCCCAATTGGGGACCCCCTTTTTAATCAAGTTTCTTGGGCTCAAGAGAGCCTGTCAAGCCAGTCCAAAAATGGTGATCTAATTGGGAAAGCCCCCAAAACCCCAGAAGCCAAACCTGCCAAAATCAATAACCAGCCAAGCCAAGATGAACCATCAAAAAGCCAAACAACTGTTCCTGAAAACCCCAAAAATAACCATGAAGCAGCCAACCAAACAGCAGAACCTGAAATTTCAAGCCTTGTCACACAGATAGCACCAGAAGAATGCCCAGAGGCACCTGCATGTGAGTAAGTATATAAATCAGAAGCACTTGAAAAAGTTCTGTATCATCATCCTTACCAAATAAAGTTGTTATGAACCTTTGGTTCACCAATCTGTTCCCATACCTGTTTTTGATACTCTTCCATCTGCATACACCCAAGCGTCAGTAACCATCTACTAGGATAGATAGCCAGACTCCAGTTGATAAAACCAAAGCCTTTGACTACTACTGTCCACCCAACGCTCCATTTGGCCCTGTGCATTTCACTGATTATCCCCCAAATCCTGACCACAAACCCTGGACATTGGAAGACTTGCAGTGGTACACCCGCCCAAATGCACCCAAGGAACCCTATCAAATTTTCTGTGACAGCAAAGAAATCACCATCTATCCTTTGATCTTCAACAGGAAGTACAAAAATCCTGCCGCCTACTTGGTCCCCATGGAACTGCCCCTGACACCCAAACCAACCATCTAAACCCCCCACTTCTGATGCCACTGCCCAGAGTATTCAATTCCTGGGAGTGCTTTACCTGGCACTCACAGGATTGATTGACTCTGTCTTGTCAGCAGCTGGGCCTTGGGCTGTGGCTGGGAAGGCCCTTTCTTACCTGGTAAAGTTAGGTACCATTATCTGGTGGGCCATGCCAGTATCTGCTTTGACTCCTCCCTCACCTACTGGAGCCCCACAGTACTCTTGGTATTGTCAGGAATATTCCTGACAACACCTTGGGTCAGAATAATCTTTTAAGTAAAATTGAGCTCAAAGAGCAAAATAAAAAATTGCAGCAGTTCTCCCTTATTGGGGAAACTTCCGCAAAAAGTTGAGCCAATAAAACAGAAATTAAAAATTGGAATTTTAAATCAGACAGGTTTTATACCCCGCCCGTGGGCTGCACGGCCAGCTGCCAGGCGCCCGCTGGCTGCACGCCAAGCCTGGCGGCTTGCCTGCGCGCGCCTGCCCCCAGCCAGCCTGCCTGCTCTCTCCAGCCTGCCACCCGCTCCCGCCAGCCAGTCCCCCAGCCAGCCTGCCAAATGGGGGAATTGTCAAATGGGGAAACCAAAAAAGGCAATTCCCCCAAACCCAAATGGAGGGGGCACTGCTGCCCAAATTTGGAATCTACCAAATTTGGGAGGGGCTGACAAGCTGCTCAACCCACCCATTCCTGCATCAATTGCAGAATTCAAAATTGGATGCATGAAAACATCCAATGATACAGCAAGCCAATGCAAGCCCAGAAGTAACAATTCATTGTCTGCACACCACTTCCAATTACCCTCCCAAATGGGAATTCCAGACAACACCAAGTGTCTGGGGTTCCCTGTCCAGTGTTTTACTCTATTCATGCCACCACCAGGATGATAGTATATAATAAAGCCAATTCACTTGATGATAGTTTGTGCTATCATTAAGTGAAATTACCCCTCAATAGTATCACATAAATCAATGAAAGTTTACCTTTAGAAAGTTAAATAAGACACTAAGCTTTGTCTGCCCTTTCCCAGGACCAGAGGATGAATCACCTAATATTCTCAGCTGTCCTCACAGCATGCCTAGGGATTGGGGGCCACCAATATAATCAACAGCATGGGCCATTCAACAAACCACCTTGCAAGTACTTCTACAAGGAGACGGCACAGCTCAACTCCTCCAAGCAGTACTCCTGGCTCATGCTTGTATTGCCCCACTCCACCCAGTCCATAGCCATATACACCTGTATATTGTAAATTCACTGCCCCCTTTGGCTTTGGATAGGACTGTATTTCCTTGTCGCACAAAAAAGACTGCACAAAGTCCAGCAAAGCCACTAAATTCACTCAATTATTTAGCTCACACAGTGGATGAAAGATTTGTGTTGGCATACCCCGCAGGACCCCCAGCTCTAGTTGCTCTGGCTTGGGAAGAAACTCTAGTTAATTTGGACTATTTATTGACTTGGTATTGTCCGCTTTTAAAGACAATTAGGACCGCCCAATCAAATGGGGCCACATCAACAACTACCAAGTCAACTAGATCTGAAATGCTTGCATTGCCTTCCAGCCAATCAGGGGGAGTTGCGGAAATTACATTGAAACCCTCCAGTCCCCCTGGCCCTGGCCAGCAAAAATTCTCCCATGTCCAATCAGATGCTACATTGGAGGCCATGTGACCAATATTTGTCAAACCCATCCCTTTTAACAAGGCCAGGAGACTTTGAGTCCCCTGCTTGTCAATTTTCAATTTATTAAAGTTTGGAGTTTTTTGACACACTTAATTTTTAAGTTTTGTTGTTGGTTGGGCTTCTGTTTAAGTTCCTCATCATCTAGAATTTTTAAAGTGTTAGTTTTTGCTTTGCCTCTTACCTTTAAACCCCCTTTTTTGAACTCAGTCCCTCTTCTGGGACCCTTCAAACTGACCCCAGTATATAGCGGTTTTGGTTTTTGCTTTCACTTTAAAGATTTAAGCTCAAACCTAAGTTTTTTAGTAGAAATCAATATAAAAATCTACTTTGTTTTTGATTTTTGCTTTAAATACTTTGATTTTGAACCCGCTTTTGTCCCTGGTTGTTTTAAAGACACCCGAGCGTACCGCCAAGCTCTCCAATCCAACTTTGCTGCTTCTCTTGTCTTCTTGATTGTGGCTGCCTTGGTTGGTATCCCATTTAATACTTGCAATCATAAAAATTCCACCATTCCTTCCCAAATTTTGTGGTGATTGTGAATATGATACTCCCAGTCATGAAATTTGCTGCATTTTCTTTGGCTCCATTCTTGCTCCTTCTGTGGTCTACCTCACCAAACCTGTGGTCTAAAATCTCCTCTTCTGTGCAGCTTGCAAGAGAGTCCCCCTCTAGCCTCCTGAGTTTGCCTGGTAGTCTCCTTCATTCCGGGGAGGCTGTGGTGAAAAGCCTGACCTGTGATGATCTGGACCTGGATGATGATGACTATGCTTCTCCTGCTCCTGTGGGCAAGAAGGCACCAACGTCTACCCCACCTGTCTTAGAAAAGAGTAACCCAGCACCTTTGCGCGCTTCTGTGATGCCCCCTTCTGCCCCTGCCTGTACCCCCTGGCTGCTCATTGGTTTGGCGCTGATGGCACTGAATGCCTATTTCCCTCAGTTGTCCCCAGTGTCCTCCCTGTGGTCACCCCTTTGAGCGGCTGTTCCAGTTCTCCACTGGACAGCATCCTGGTGGTTTTTTTTGCCAGGATGAGAGCCAAACTTAGTTAGTTTAGCCCCCCTCTCTCACATATATACTACGTACTCACATATTTTGCCGGTAATTTTGGACGTTATAATGTACATGCCAAAGTCTTTTGATTGATAATGACGGTCTATCTAATTGTGACGGCGCTCACAGGCTTCCAAGTTGCCAACTTGGTCCCTTATTTTGCTAAAGTACTCCCCCAATTGTTGGGTCTTTACAGGTATCCTGAAACAAATGGAAACAGATAGAAAACAAAGCTCAGTCAAGAAGCAGGAGCGCTTTAAGAAATACAGAAAATTTTATTAAATGAAAACTGCTGTGAATACTGCTATTCACCATGTTTTGATTTTGCCTTTGGTGGGCCATTTTGAAGACAAATCTCTCACTTTTGCTTTCACCTTTTGAAATGAGCTGATAACTGAATCAGGAAATATGATCGTTCAGTTTCTTAACTCTGCGCAACTCACTTGCCCCACTCGTACCTGTGGCAAGTGATCCTACCATCCTGGTAGTGTTTTGTGGTATTCTCAACCACTATATATTCCATTTCCACATTCACCAATAAAATTAAGTTCTATTCACATTTTTGTCTTTGTGTCTTCCAGTACTTTGGCGCCTCTCTCTAGCCACAACTAGTAGAGATTATTCTTCCAGGGCCGCAAGGTAATCACATAGCCTTCCCTGTCATCTAACCAAGACTTAGTACAAATCAAATCCTAAGGTTAGGATTCCCCATTGTGTGTCTGTGCCATGCCTCAGAACACAACAAAAATGGTGCTCACTACAGGAGCTGTAAGCCCCTCAGTTATCCCTTACGCATCTACGTTTTCAGGTCCCTTGCCTCCGCCTATACAAGAGTCAACTTCACCTGAAATTACCAGCCCTCCCATCAAGGAAGATATCGCCAACCTGCCTATTATACCTACTGTACTGAACCTTGGGAATGGTCCCCACCTAGTTGCTTACCCTATGGGTACCCCTGACTTAGAACAAGTCATGGCAGTAGCCCTTGGGATAGCCCAGGACGGAGCTATTCCTTGCCTTCAGCTACAGTTTAGTCAAGCCAAGTACTACAAATTAATTGTGGCCCTGCAGTTTCCACAACACCTCCTCTCAGCGGCTGGCTCCGCTGAACACCTGCTGTCATCCTTTGTACAGTCTGCCTTGGCCCACCATCAAATGGTGTTGGGGCTTCACGTCCAAGAAATCTTGTCTTGCAAGCAGTGGTTACTCATCACTGGGACCAGTTTGCTGCCTATCAACAGTGAATTCATTCCCTATTCTCCTTGGTATCTGACAACCAGCGCAATTCTGTCACCTCCCAAACACGCTTGGTTAATTCTATTGAACAAATGTGCCAGCCCATCCCTGAGTACGTTAGGGAGCAGCTGCATGAGTTTCACCAGCTAGAACAACCCTGGCAAACTAAAGTAGATTCCACCTTAAATGCTTACCTCACCAACTTCAAGCACCTCGTAGAACAGCTCAATGCATTCAGCTCATATTCCTTTAAATAATTGCAGCAGGTAGTGGACCTTGCTGCTAACAGCCTTAATGAACTCAGTACAGTGTTTGGTCAAGAGAGAGCTGCCACTGCTGCTGCTATAGCCAAGCTCCAGAGTCAAGTGAATAAATTATCTACGCCCAAGCCAGATGTTACACCCTCTCCCCCTTCTAATGACTTGGTGGATTGAGAGCAGAGAATATGGGACACTATTTGAGAGCTACATACAACTACTTGCAGTCAAGGACGTCCTACTGAGGCTCCTCAACCTGACCCCCAGGTGCTTGAGTTGACCGCTCAAGTTGCTAAGCTACAGCAAGAGCTTGCTGCTCTATGCAAGATGATGGCAACTGCTGCTAGTCCAGTTGGGGCTGTTGACAAAGATGGTTGTTGCCCTGGCTTACCAGGAGCCCCTTGAATCCAATGCTCTAGGAAACTAATTGCCCTAGCTAACAAGGTGGATCATTTGAAGTGGGATCATACTGAGCTGGATAGAGATGTACAAGAGATGAGTGAATTGATTGACTCTGTGAACAACAGGTTTGCCCCTTGCCTCTCAGTGGGGCCATCTCTTACCTCTCTAATGGCTGAGCTCTCCACAGTAGTGACCACCCAAGGTCAACGCCTAGATGTTACTGAGCAACAGACCACTCAAGCTATCAATACGGGTGCCCGCACTGTTGAGACCCTGACTACCCTTGAAGAGAGTGTTTGTCAACTGTGGGCTAGACAGCCCCCCTCTGAATCCAAAGCAGAGTTTTCCTAACACATAAATGTACTCAATAGCAACAATGGTGGCCCAACTCCAGAAGCACACTTCAAGCCTACCTTTAAGCAAGTCTTTGACCCTAGAGCCTCAACCATTGCAGCTTTCCTAACTATCTATGAAACTGCCATGAGATGAGCATCAGACAAGGTTAAGAAGGAACATATTCTGATCTGTCTACACCTGAATTGCCAGGAGGTGATGGTGCCTGAACTACCCACCATTGAGACGTGGGAAGATATGAAGCAGCTTCTGATTGACAAGTTTGGTGGTGACCTTAGCCTGGAAGTAAAAAAGGACACTTTTATGCACATTGCTTTCAAGCCTAAAGAGACACTAGCCAAGTTTGCAGACACATTATATAAGAAAGGGCATCAACTGATAGCCAGCAGACAATTGACAGCCCATGAAGCTTACATGGCTTACGCTCAAGCCCTCAAGGTTAACCAGCTTCTGTGTCTTCACTTCACAGCTCATAAAGCTATACTTTCCTCTATGAAGAGCATAAAGACGCTGTTGCAGGACATGCACCTCACCCATTCTGGAGCAGTTTTTAGGGAAAGTTGTGCTCTTCTAACTCTGGTTTGTCTTCCTGTGGTCCTTGCATTCTTACCATGAACTCGCAAAATCCTCCTCAACACCAAGGTTGCCACAAATGTGGTCAGATAGGTCACCATTTTTGAGTCTGAACCAACCCGCGGGTTGAAGGAGCTGATCCCAAGGACCAGTTGGGAAAAGAACAGTCAACCTAGAGGCAGAGACGCTCTTGGTTGACAATTCTTTCCAATCTCTTTTAATCCCTCCCTCTACTGCTGACTCTGAGCCTGCTGATAATGAGGCTCCTCCCATCTTCCTGCTGTTCCACAACATCTCTGATGATTCTGATGTAGATGATTCTGATATTGAAGACCCTGACGTGTACAGGTACTCTGTTCTTGCTGTCCTCAAAACTATTGCAGTCCCCTACAAACTGCAATCTGGGAAGACTACAACCACTATCAAGCCCTTGCTTGAGGCCACAAAGGTTGTGTCCCGCCCTTATCTCACTCAAGCTAAGAAGTCTCCTGTACTAGTGGAGCCGTCAGAGGAGGCTACCAAAGTCGCTGACACTGTCTTCAAAAATGTATCTGTCTTGCTCCCCTCCAAACTGTTTATAAGGAGTTCCCAGGATTAAGATGCATGATTGAGAAGTGGGATAAGGAACTAGCTGAGGCACAGTATATCTTGGCTGTCCTCCCACCCTTTGGTTGCACTACCACTTGGGTGGAAATATCCATCCAGAAAGTAAAGATCAAGGCTGTTTTAGACACTTGATCTCTGGTCAACGTGGTCTCTTCCAAACTTGTGAAGAAACTCAAACTGGCCCCCCACCTCAACTACCACCAGTCCTATGGCACAGCTGGTCTGTCTATGACTTGTGCCATAGGTGCGTACTCTGCCTTGCCCATGCAATTTGGTTAGCTTCTTCTGGCTGCGCCAGCTGTTGTCCTAGAAAACGTGAGTTACAACCTTTTACTTGGTACCCAGTTCCTTCAGGAATATAATGGGATAATCAACTTGAAGGATGGTTATCTCTCTATTCTGGGATACAAAGTCCCTCTGATCTTCAAAGAGCCGGTTAAAATTTCTGGGAAGCGTTTGAAGACATGTACACTGGAATACCCCACTGGGGTTTTCACCCTAAAGTATTGCACCCATTCCACTAACATGAGGTGTCCTCCCATGGCTTGCCCTGTGTCTGAGGGAATCTCTCTCATGGCCACGTCTGCTGTCATCATTCCTCCAGGCTCTCAGGCCATCCTAGACTCCCAGATATCATATGAATTGCCTGAGCAAACTTTCTTAGAGTTGTACTCCCCTCTGTTGCTAGGGCGTAACAAGCCTTACCTCTTTCCTGGAATCCTAGACGTCTTTCCATAAGGACCCTGTTCAATTGCTAGTAGCCAATCTGACTGCGCTTCCTATAAACGTATCTAGAGGACAGGTTGTTGGTTACAGTAAATTGTTGAATGCTCCTGATGTCTTATCTCTTCACCCCTTTGGTACGTTTTGGGACTTTAACCTACCAGAAGACAAGCCCCAAGTCCTATCTCTGTTCACTGCCCAAGACTTCCCTCAGTTGTCCCTGGTTCAACAGAAAGAGGTGCTTGATTTACTATACCAATTCTCATAAATCTTTGCTAAATACAGTACTGACTATAGGCTGGCCAAAGGCGTTATCCATCAGATTGACACTGGAGACGCTCCCCCCTTTTGTGCCAAGCCATATTGTTGCAGTTGAGTGGAGGACGCGCAGGTTTCTAAGAAACTCAAGCAACTGCTGGACGCTGGATTACTGGACCCTTCTCAAAGTCCTTGGGCTTCTCCCCTGCTCATCCTAAAAAAGAAGGATGGGGGTCAACAAATTGTGATGGACTATTGGAGGTTGAACTCTTTAACCAAGAAAGATTCCTATCCCTTGTTGCGCATTGATGATGCTCTCCAACGTCTTGGAGGTTCTAAGTTTTTCTCTGCAATGGATCTGGCATATGGATACTGGCAAGTTGACCTTTCACCCAAGGATTGTCAAAAGGCTGCACTAATTACTTCTGAAGGGTTGTTTGAACTTACTTGCATGCTGCAGGGACTCTGCAATGCCCCAGCCACTTTCCAGAGGGCTATGGATTCCATCCTTTGCAACTTAAAGCTGTCATGTGTCCTAGTATACTTAGATGATATAACAGTCTTCAGCGCTACTTTCAACAATCACCTAGCCCATCTTAAAGAGGTGTTCATGAAGATCCAAGAAGCTGGCCTCAAGCTAAAACCCTCTAAGTGTGCTTTCTTCAAGGAGCAACTTGAATTCTTGGGTCATGAAGTAACCCAGACGGGGATTTGTCCAATGACTAAGAAGATTGAAGCCATTGAAAAAATGCTTCTGCCCACCAACCTGCGAGAGGTACAGGTCTTTCTGGGTATGATGGGCTACTACAGGCAATTCATCCCCAACTTTGCCAATACTAGCAAGCCTCTGGTCCAGCTGTTACACAATGTCCCTTTTGAATGGACCGCCAGCCAACAGCAAGCCTTTGAGACCCTGAAGCAGAAACTCAAAGAAGTGCCAATACTAGTGTATCCCAACTATTATAAGGAATTTATCCTATACACAGACGCCAGCAACCTTGCTATTAGGGCTATCTTGGGTCAGCTCACAACAAAGGTGTGGAACATCCTGTAGCCTATACTTCCCGTGTTTTAAACAAGCATGAGAAGAATTATAGTGTCACAGAGAAGGAGTGTCTTGCTGTGTTGCATGCAGTCAAGCAGTTCTGCCACTACATGTATGGTACACATTTCACTGTTGTCAATGACCACGCTTTTCTTAAGTGATTACAACAACTTAAGGAGCCTGAGAGGCTCCTAGCTATATGGGCCCTCTGCCTGCAAGGTTATGACTTCACTGTGCTTCACCGCCCTGGGATTCAACACCAGAACACTGATGGTTTGTCCCAAATGCTCATCCTTGCTCTGCATCCTGCTGAAGACAATCAGTTGTACGAGCTAAATGGCTATCCATCCTCCTGGGAAAGTGAGACAGAAGAGGTTCAACTAGCCCTGGCCAAGCTATCTGAAGATACCCTCATACGTGACATTCAACTCTTCAAGAAGGTACAAGATCAATATCTGCCTTATGTGCAACCCAGTCTTTGCCTCTCATTGGTATTGCAAGCTCATAAAGAGACTGGCCATGGAGGCATTGCCAAGACCTTTGACTGGCTTCAGAAGAATTACTTCTGGGAGAACCTTTGCCTGTTGATCCCAGATGTCATAGCTAGTTGCCACAACTGCCAACTTCAGGGACCCCAAGCTGCTTCCCATGAATTCAAATTGGTTTCCCCTCAACACACATTTAATACAGTCAGCATTGACGCTGTAGGCCCTCTCCCACACTTGCGTTCTGGATGTTGCTTTATCCTGATTGCCACTGATCACTTTAGCAAGTGGGTAGAAGCTTGCCCTACTAAAGACATCACTGCTAAGACTACTGCTGCCTTCCTGTTGCAGGATGTTTTCTACTGCCATAGCTGCCCTCAAGTGCTGCTGTCAGACAACGGAACTAACTTCAACGCCAAGCTGGTAACCTCTGTTGTTGAAGCTCTGGGGACCCACCAGTCCTTCTCTTCCCCCTTTAACCCTTCCACTAATGGGGAAGTTGAACGTGCAAATTTGACGCTGGTTTCCATCATGAGGAAGCTCACTTATTCTGACGCTGCAAACTGGGATCTATACTTACCTGCTGCTCTCTTTGCTTATTTCCTGAGCAGACATCCTGTCACTGGGTACTCCCCCTTTGCCATGTTGTATGGGCGTGAGGCCACCACTCCGTTGCTCTTGGGAGTCCCTCTACTCTCCTCTGACAAGGCCATGAATCCTGACAACCACATCAAAGACTTAGTCAAACACATAATTGATATATAGGCCACTACCTACACTTCTGCATACAAGACCAAGATGCTCGAGCTTTCTCCTGACAATGCCAGGTGCTCCCCCTTGCCTGAATTTGATGTTGGTGATCATGTCCTGTACTACCAGCACAGAGTGGGTGGATGTGCACATAAGTTGGACTCTCTGTGGATTGGTCCTTTAGAAGTGACCTTCAAGCAAGGGTCTGAATACACTGTAAAGCTTCTCTCCAGTGGTCGCCCTTTTGCTTGCGTTCATGCAAAGTTTCTCTGCAAGTATCACCCCCCTAAGGCCAATCTAGAGGGGGGCAATGTTGTAAATGCCGCCATTCACCATGTTTTGATTTCGCCTTTTGTGGGCCATTTTGAGGACAAATCTCTTGCTTTTGCTTTTGCCTCTCAAAATGAGTCTATGACTGAATTAGGAAATACAATTGTTTGGTTTCCTGATCCCTACACAACTCACTTGCCCCACTAATGCTGGTGGGAGTGATCCTACCGTCCATGTACTGTTTTGTGGTAAAGCAACACAGTATATATTCACAATCTTTATACCCAATAAATCTTAAGTTCTATTCACATTTTTGTCTTTGTGTCTTCTGTACTTCCGTGCCTCTCTCTAGCCACGCCTAGTAGAGATTATTCTTCCAGGGCCGCAAGGTAATCACATAGCCTTCCCTTTCATCTAACCAAGACTTAGTACAAATCCAATCCTAAGGTTAGGATTCCCTGTTGTGTGTCTGTGCTGCGCTACAGAACACGACAAAAACCAAGAAGAAACACAAGTTGAAAGAAAGATAAGGAAAATTAAGCCTAGAAAAATTAATAAAGAGCAGCCAACACTCATGAAGTTTGCAGAAGGGGCGCCTGTGGCTGAAGGGGCTGCAGAGAAAACAATTAGTAAGTCTTTTTATGTTTTACTTATATTTATTTTATTTATAACTAGGAATGGGGACGAGGTTTCAGAAGTGGCGGCTTTTACACCAAGTTGGTTCTATGGGGATTACCAATCACTGGTAGCCCCTGTAAAACAAATAAATAAAAACCAAATAAATAAAATAATTCAACAGAATATGAATATTTTTTCAAATATTGAAGCTAAAGCTAGGGAATATTTACCACCTGCGGGGTGCTTGCCATGGATTAGGGAAGCATACAAAATAGTAAAAATATCAACTTCAAAGAGATGAATGAAATTCACTGGGATGTCAAACTAAACTTTGATGAATATATATGAAAGAATTGAACAATTCCCATTTACAAACATCAAGGAATATGAAAAAACCTAATCAAAACCAACTTTCAAATATGAACTTAATATTTAAAAACTGAAATTTTTAATGAAGTATTCAAGGCATTGTCAAAAATATTTGAGGACACAGTCCTTGTGAACACATTTAAACCTTTATTAATTTTGTTTGCTGAGGCATGGGGGCTGATACAAGTTGGATGCCCCCCAAAACTCTCTTCAAATTCAACCAAACATCCTATATCATTAGATTAGTTCAAGTCTTCAAAAAATTGTGCATGTTCTCCAAAAAATATACCTTGCAAAGAATTCACATTGCAGTATACCTGGGAATCCTCCTACATTGCATATTAAAAACTAACGTCAAAAAGTTGGAGGATGTATCTATTCAAATTGATATATACCACTTAGCACTCAAACGCCAGAAGACACTGCGGGGGTATAGGACATTTGAGCATGTCCTGTACAACTCCTTTGCATTGACATCATTGTATGGGTACTACATGCCTCCTGAAAAGAACCTATTAATCAATTTGCTTACCTGCCTTCCTTTTATTAAACGTTCAACAACCACTGGGGTACAGGGCACCACCCCTCTAGCAATCACATCCAGGATTGTCCACCACGTACAGAAGAATACATGAATCCAATTAGACACTCTAGCCAAAAATTTAATTTTGGGGTATAATTCCCCAGAATAATCACATCCCCCTTTGCAATTTGCATCCCCTAATAAATCATCTTCCCTTGTAATGTAAATTTTATTTTATTTTTTAAATTTTTTTATTTTTATTTTAAATATTAAATATTTCAATATTAAATAAATAACAATTAAATAAAAATATTTAAAATTCAATATTAAAATAGAACTATTTAAATTTTAATATATAAAGTTTAATATTTTTAAAAAATATTTAAATTTTAATATTTAAACTTTAATAAATAAATTTTATGATTTATAATTATAATTTTAATATTTTAAGATTGTTTTAAATTTTAATAGATAAATTATAATAGTATTATATCTAAATATATTACAAGACATTATTTATAGTTGCAAACACGTCAAATAATAAAAAAATTTAAAAATGTTTTTATTTACTAGCTTGTTGAGTACGGGTTCATTTATTACATAGATAAACAACGGGAATTGAATTTATCTGCATCATGCGGCCTGCTCCCCTATTGTTCTAAACAAGTGATTGTTTAGAACTTGAATTACCTTTTCCTTGTAATATGATTTGATAAATAGATTCAATATGCTTGACCCGCGTCCTAAGTACTAATTAGTAAGCAATACACAAAAATCATTGGTTTCTGTGTTGTGTGGCTATAGTGGCACTGAAATAATAAGGATCAGATGATGACCTGCAAGTTCCCATTTGTGGCTTAAAAAAGCCAAAGTACCAACAAGGATTCACAACTGTTTAAATAAAATTAATTTATTTCTATCTTTTTAAATCTATTTATTTGTTAGCACAACAGTCAACATAATATTCAGTGCATTAAAATAAAAATATATGTCCTCTTGTCAAAACAGTAGGATTGACCCGCCAACAAGGTTCTGAGTAAGCAGGTTTGTGACCTGCAAACCAATTATCCATTCACCTGAAGCCAAGTTAGGAAGATAGCTTGAATTACCAAATACAATAACATGAACAAAAGCTGATCCCTTCCCGGTGGATAACTTGTTTTGGGGAATGACTCATTAAAAGGATCAAGCCACCCCCCTCATCATTCAACTGTGTGATCAGCACAATTATGTTCCTGTTATCCTTGATTCACAATGACTATATAATTACTATATCCCAATAAAGATTATCATCTAGTTCTAAATATTTTCTCCCTTGTAACTCTGCTAAAACAGCACAGTTACAACATTGGTAGCACAGGTAGGTTCCCCATCCTACCTTATCTTGCAAAATTCCACCTGTTGTCCATACACGCCACAGTCAACAAATCCTTGATAGAATCATGTCTAGCCTCCTGCTAGACTGGACTCTATACACACCTGGTATGGAAGTACCCAATGGCTTTGTCCTGTACCAAAACACGATGATCCCGCTCTCCGCCTTCAACGCCATGTCTGTACAAGGGTTCTTCCAGGCTGCCCCACTATGCCTTGTCAAACTGATGAAAGCGCTATGCCAGCCTACATAGTCCAAAGACTTTGAGCACTGCCTTGGAACCTTTCACAGGAGTCAACAACAATAACGCTGGGGCATGGATTCAATATGCCCAAAGCAAGCTAGAGCAGATGGAATGCCCGCAAAGATTTTGGATTGCAGAAATATCCATTCAGCTGACTCACGAGGCTGGCACCTGGTGCAACAAGTGGCATGAAGAACACACTGAGAAGGATTAGGACACCTTCAAAAAAGACTTCCTGTCAAGATTTGTTCTGAAGGACACCACACTCATGATCATCTGCCAAGTGAAGAACTTGACCCAGACTGGCACCGCAAAGGAGCTCACCTGCGCTTACAAGGAACTCTGACTACGCGCACCCTCTGACATGGCCTTTGACACTCCAGTCACCCACCTCAAATACTACAACACACTCAAGTAGCACGTAATGAGACACGTGAACATGGATCAAGTAACCAACTTGCAAAGCTTATACCGTGAGTGTCAGGGATCCAGTCTTGGGCAACCAGCCTGTTGTTTTCAGAAATAACTTGGGCCAGCTTTCTTGCGGGCAGGGCCCACCATAAGATAGGAGCTAACTTGAGAAGGTAGGATGCAGACTTCCCCACCCAAGACCAGGGGCTGGCAGCCGGTATAATGGTGTCCACCACCCCTGTGAGGGTGATGTACACTATACCAAAAAGCTTGCCGGTGTGGTCGGTTGGTAAGTCAGGCAAAGAAGCGGGCATCAGTTTGGGTGTTACTGGCAGTTCCATGTGGATATTGTAGGCCAGAGGTAGTTAAACTTTCCTCTAAAAAGTTTGGGTGTAGAGAAGATCCACAGGCCTTGGCAGTTGTATCTGACAGCGGATTGGATGCAGGCTAATGGATCTAGTTCAATGATTTTTGCTGGAGTGTAGTCCTTGTACTCAGGTTTTAAAGGATACTCGGTGAAATGGACAGGCCCGTAGGGTGCACCAACTGGAAGGAATACTGCGGGCAGTGGGGCAGGCAGACCAGAAGATCTTGAGCTGAACTGATAGACGGCAAATAAAAAACACAGTAATAGCTGTATAAGCCAAAGTAACATAACCTTTATTTCAAAATGGCAATAAGTTTAGAGGGCGGGGTCCCTGGGTCTATATAGCACCCCACCTCCAAAATTAACATTTTTTGTGTGAGTCATCAGGGCATTGGGACAGGCAGGGCCAGAGGAATTGGGGACTTGGGTCTAAAGGCAGCAAAATGGCGCTTGGCCCAGGAGTTCTTTCATTGGTTGTGACTCTCAATTTAGCTACCTGATTATCTTGCTCTAGCGTCGTGATCATGGCGCCAGGTTGCAGCCTGGTGCCTCTTCCTTGGGTTGGCTCTTGATTGGTTGCTGATGAAGACTTCAAACTCATGAAGCTAATAGTTGTTTCCTGGTTGCCTCCATTAGGTGTTGTGATTGGCACTTCACTTAGTGCAATAATTTCCTTTGCTCAATCTACTTTTCTGGGCGGGTTGTCTTCTTCAACATCAGCTTGCAGGGGCTTGATCCCAGAAAAATGCGGTTGGTTGGTCTCGCAGTCCTTTGGCCCAGCAACCTGGGGGAATCCGGATTCTGGGTTTGATTCTCGCTCCTGGGCCTGAAGTTCCAGAGAGGAAAAATTGTCAATCCTGAGATCATCCCCTTCTTTCCCTGAGCTCTCTCCCTCCCAATTCTTCTTGTTCAGGTAGAGTTGGATGGCTTCTTGGGCGTTAGTCAGGTTGCTCAGCGGCTCCCAAGTACTTTCTTCTAGTGAGTATCCTTTCCACTTGACGTAGTACTGGGGTTTGTGGTAGTGGGTTTGGTTGCCGTGTACGTATTCAACTTCATATTCCTCACCTCGGTTTGTTTGGATGGGGGGCTGTCTTAATCTGTTGGTGGGGAAGCAAATTCCCATCTTTTTTAAACAACAGGGAGCAGTGGAACACATCATGGATCTTCCAGGAGGGGGGAAAGTCCAGTTTAAAGGCAACTTCACTGACTAGTTTGGTGATTTTGTAGGGGCCGCTTCTCCTGTGAGCCAGTTTCCTACAGGGCACATGTAGTGGTACATTCCAGGAGTCTAGATATACTTTGTCTCCAACTTGTAAGGGTAGGCCCGGGGTTTGTTTGCAATCAGCAAAGGCTTTGTATGTCTGCACTGCACGGTTCAGATTGGTCAAGCATGTTTTCTGTGTGTTGTGAATCTGTTCAATCCAGGAGCGCCCCGTGGTGTTTGATTCCTTTTTGCCAATCTGGGGGTCCCAGGTGGGGTCAAATCCATAGTTGGCTTTGAAGGGGGACATTCCTATGGAAGTGTGGTCCTTCCTGTTGTAAGCAAACTGGGCCATGGGGAGCATCTTTGCCCAGTTGTCTTGGTCAGTGTTGGCATAGCATTGGAGATATTGTTCCAGGATCTGGTTCACTTGCTCAGTTTGGCCCTCCGTCTACAGGTGGTAGGAGGTTGATACATATCTCTTGATTACTAAGTCTTTCATTACTTGTGTCCAGTAGTTTGATGTGAATTGGGGTCCTCTGTCTATGATGATTTCCTCAGGTGTCCCATGTTGCGTGAGGATGCAGTTGTGGAAGTGTTGGGCTGTTTCTGCTGCTGTGCAATTGGTGATTGTTGGTACAAAGTATGCCATTTTGGTGAAGCGGTCTACCATAACTAGGATTGCATTATACAAGAGGAATGGCGGCAGTTCCACAATATAGTCCATGGAGACAGAGCTCCAAGGCCCATGGGGTATATCCAAGGGTCTTAGGAGTCCTTCAGGTTTGTTTCTGCGAGTTTTGGTCCTTCCACAGGTCTCACACCCCTTCAGGTATGCGATCACATCTTGATCCATTTTTGGCCAGGCAAAGTTCCTTCTGATGCTTTGGAGGGTCTTGAGCCTACCTGGGTGTCCTGCCATCTCTGAGTCGTGGTAGTCTCTCAAAACATTGATTCTGGTGTCCCCTTCTGGTACAAAGATTTGGTTGTGGAGCATTAGCGTGGATCCCTTCAATGAGTAGCTCTTCTGGTAGTGGGCGCTATCCAAGGATTTGGAGAGGTCTGCAATCAGGGTCTTGGTGAACTTGTCTAATGCTTGGGCCCTTAGTACTTCTGTTTTGCTGGATCTGATCTTCATCAATCCCAGATAGATGCCTAGGCTAGTTGGGTCCAAGAGTACTTGAGTGTTGTGGTCACGGGTTTCTAGGTGGGTGGGTGCCAGGTCAGTTCTTCTACTTAGGGCGTTGGGTACCACGTTCACCTTCCCTGGATTGTAGTCTATGGTCAGGGTGTAGTCAGCCAGCTCTAAGGCCCATATGCTTGTTGTTGGTTAAGCTGGCGTGATTTGAAGAAATAGACCAAGTTCTTGTGGTCTGTCAGGACTTTCACTGGGTGTTCAGCGCCACATAGATATCAGCGCCAATGTTTCAGGGTCTTCATTATGGCTAGCATCTCCTTGTCATATATTGGGTAGTTTCCTTCTGCGGGTAGCATCTTCTTGGAGTAATATGCTACAGGATGTAGCATACTATCCCCTCCTTCCTGAAGAAGGACCCCTCCCACCGCAAAATCAGACGCGTTGGTTTCCAGGACAAAAGGCTTGGAAGAATCTGGCATGGCCAGGACGGGGGCAGAGGTGAAGGCAAGTTTCAAGGTCTCAAAGGCGGTGGTACACTCCAGAGTCCAGATGAAGGTGACCTTGTCAGAACACAGGCAGGTCAGGGGCAGGGTGATGTGAGAAATTTTTTGGATGAAATCCCTGCAATAATTTTCCAGGCCTAAAAAACTTCTCACATCCTTCCTGCACTTGGGTACCAGCCAGGCTGTGATTGCTTCTACTTTGTTTTTTGCCATTGAAAAGCCATCAGTCTTTACTACATATCCCAGGAATTCTATCTCAGACTGAAAAAATTCACACTTCTTGAGCTTAGCGTGTAGATTGGCATGGGAGAGTTTCTCCAATATGAGGTTCAGATGGTGCAGGTGTTCCTTGTGCGACTTGCTGTAGATGAGGATGTTGTCCAGATAAGCCACACAGAAACGGTCAAGGTATTCCCCTAGGACTGTGTTAATCATCCTTTGGAAGGTGCTAGGGGCGTTGCAGAGGCCAAACAGCATCACTAGGTACTCGTATAGCCCATACCAAGTTTTGAAGGCAGTCTTGTACTTATCCCCCTCCTTGATTTGGATTTGGTTGAACGCGTCTTGGAGGTAAATTTTAGAGTACACCTGGGCTCCAGTCAGTACATTGCAGAGGTTGTTGGCATTAGGAATGGGGTATTAGTTCTTCACTGTGATGTTGTTCAGTTTTTGGTAATTAACATATGGCCGCATCCTGCCATCCTTTTTTCCCCTACAAACAGCATGGGCAACAAGCAAGGAGCTTTGGACACCCAGATAAACCCTTTATTTGTCATATCCTCAAGGTAGGCTTTCAAGGCCACTTGCTTGCGGTGATTACAGCTGTAGATGGGGCCGTGGTGCAGTTGTGTCCCTGGCAGCAGGTTTATGGCGTGGTTGTAGATTGAGTGACTGGGTAGTTTGGTGGCTGCTTCTTTGCTAAACACATGGTTCCATTTCTGTAGGGGGGTAGGCAATATTCCAACACTAGGTTCTAACTTCATAGCCAAGAGTTTTTTGGCAGGGGAACGGTCTTGGTTTGTGCCAAAGGGAACAGTGTCACAGGATCTCGGTTGGCCCAACATGGCGGTTTGCTCGCGGTAGTTCAGGATCAGGCCATGTTTGTCAGACCAGGAGTCACCCAGTATGATGAGGTGGGGTAGTCCTGCTAGGTGGATCAGGGATGACAGGTATTTGTTGTGCCCAATAGTCAGCAGGAATTCTTGTTCACACTCTTAGCCTGTGTCCAAGGAGCTGTTTCCCATGATTACCTGAAGACTAGGCTCTGAGGCTGTCAGGCCTAATTCCTCTGCTAGGCTGGCGTCAATAAAACTTTTGTCTGCCCCAGTATCAATAAAGGCTTTGATCTTGCACTCATTGCCTGTTACATCTACAGTCACATGAATGAATTTGTAAGACTGGGAAGAGGCGTTTATTTGGGCCAAAGAGACAGGCACAGGGGTTTTCTTAGGGCAGGCTCTGGTCAAGTGCCCCGCTTCATGGCAGTGGAAACAGAGTCCTTCTCTGTAGTGTCTTTGAAGTTTCTCAGGGGTCATCCCCCCTCTATTGGGAGTAGCGGCTTGGGTTTGGCGGGTCTAGGAGGGCCCATCATTCTCTTGATTCATGCTGAGGCCTTTGCATAAGGGGACCAGGTCTTCCAAACCAAGGGTGGGCGGGTGGTGCTTCAATAAGTCCTTCATGGCTGGGTTCACTCCCTTTCAGAAGATGATGGCTGACAATTTGTCCTCCAGTTGAGTGCGGGTTTTCAGTTTAAGGAATTCATCAATGTAAGCCTGAATGGGTCAGGAGCCTTGGCAGATTTCCAGCATGGAGTCCAAGGCGTAGTATCTGGTGTTGCAATCCTCCCCAGTTGCCATTAATTTGGCCTCAAACTTGGCATAGTCCAAGCAGAATTCTACATCTTCTTCTGTGGCTTTGCCAAACCAGTCTAGAGCGTCTCCATAGAGCATGGAAGTGATCCCCAGTATCTTTTTGGTGTCACTGGCATAGGAGGGGGTGTTGGTCTGGAAATGCAGGCAAAGGACTGGCATGGCGCGTCGGGCTTCCTTGAGTGTGAGCTTCCCCATCTAGGGCATCTCAACCTTGGTGATGGATTGGTTCACAATTACTTTCTGCACTTGGGAGGAGGGTCTGTTGGTATCAGCAGCGGCGGTGTTGGTTCTTTTCAGGTCATTTGGGTTCACTTTCTTTCACGTGGAAGAGATCAGGTTCATGGTCATCTTATAGGTGTAATAAGTTATTATCAATAACAAAAGCATACAAGATGCCCCAAGAAATAACAACATCTTGGGGCTCAGGGTACCAGGCTTTATAAAGATTACCATAATGTCAGGGATCCAGTCTTGGGCGGCCGGCCTGTTGTTTTCAGAAATAACTTGGGCCGGGTTTCTTGCGGGCAGGGCCCACCACAAGATAGGAGCTAACTTGAGAAGGTAGGACACGGACTTCCCCACCCAAGACCAGGGGCCGGCAGCCGGTATAATGGTGTCCACCACCCCTGTGAGGGTGATGTACACTATACCAAAAAGCTTGCCGGTGTGGTTGGTTGGTAAGTTGGGCAAAGAAGCGGGCATTGGTTTGGGTGTTACTGGCAGTTCCATGTGGATATTGTAGGCCAGGAGGTAGTTAAACTTTCCTCTAAACAGTTTGGGTGTAGAGAAGATCCACAGGCCTTGGCAGGTGTATCTGACAGCAGATTGGATGCAGGCTTATGGATCTAGTTCAATGATTTTCTCTGGCGTGTAGTCCTTGTACTCAGGTTTTAAAGGATACTCAGTGAAATGGACAGGCCCGTAGGGTACACCAACTGGACGGAATACTGCAGGCAGTGGGGCAGGCGGACCAGAAGATCTTGAGCTGAACTGATAGACGGCAAATACAAAACACAGTAATAGCTGTATAAGCCAAAGTAACATAACCTTTATTTCAAAACGGCAATAAGTTTGGAGGGCGGGGTCCTTAGGTCTATATAGCACCCCACCTCCAAACTTAACATTTTTTGTGTGAGTCATCAGGGCATTGGGAAAGGCAGGGCCAGGGGAATTGGGGACTTGGGTCTAAAGGTAGCAAAATGGCGCTTGGCCCAGGAGTTCTTTCATTGGTTGTGACTCTCAATTTAGCTACCTGATTATCTTGCTCTAGCGTTGTGGTCATGGGGCCAGGCTGCAGCCCAGTGCCTCTTCCTTGGGTTGGCTCTTGATTAGTTGCTAGTGAAGACTTCAAACTCATGAAGCTAATAGTTGTTTCCTGGTTGCCTCCATTAGGTGTTGTGATTGGCACTCCGCTTAGTGCAATAATTTCCTTGGCTCAATCTACTTTTCTGGTTGATTGCCTTCTTCAACATCAGCTTGCAGGGGCTTGATCCCAGAAAAATGCGGGTGGTTGGTCTTGCGGTCCTCTGGCCCAGCAACCCAGGGGAATCCAGATTCTGGGTTTGATTCCTGCTCCTGGGCCTGAAGTTCCAGAGGAGGAAAATTGTTAATCCTGACAGTGAGACAGAGAAAGCATAAAAACATCCAACACTCTCCACAAGGCACAAATAGAAAAAAGAGAATGGCCCAAAGATTCTCACCTGGCTGGGCATTCCAACAGAACACCCCCTAAGAACAACAATGGCAGTGCAAATCATAAAACCGCAGGTTCAAATGGACACAGGAATGGGAACAACAGCCAGTCAAACCAAACCCATTTTTGTGTCACTGCCACTAAGGACAACCAAGACAAGGAAAAAGCTTGGGGAGTGTCAGGAAGCCAGTCATAGATAGAGGCATTGGGCGGCTTGGGGCAAGGTACAGCCAAGCCGGCGGGTAAGGCCCATCATAGAATGGGTGCTGACTTGATAATGTAAGATACAGATTGCCCGAGCAAGGACCAGGGCCCGGAGTTGGGGACCATGGAATCCACCAATCCTGTCAAAGTAATATAGAGTACTCCAAACAGTTGGGTAGAGGTGGTCTTGGCTGTGGCAGTAGGTTTCAGTGGGCAGTCTGGTCTAGGGTTTAAGGGTGGAGTCATGGGAATGAAGTACACTGGTAGGTAGTTGTACTTGTCTTTGAACAGTAAGGGCGGGATCTCAACCCTCTTTCCTTTGCGTTCTATGTACTTGGTTTCTCTAGTCCTTGCCAAGAAGTCAGCAATGAGGATGGTTTCCAAGTTGTACTCCAAATAGGCCAGGTTGGGTGGGTATTCAGTAAAGTGCACAGGTCCAAAGGGGGCTCCCGGGGGACGGTATAATGCCTGGGGCAGTTTGGCAGGTTAGTCTCTGGAGGGGGCGGCAGCCTGGTTGTCTACTTGGCTGGAATTAAGGTGGAAGATCACTAAGACTAGATAGGGTAAGATTTGTTTGAACCAAAGGCTCATAAAACTTTATGATTGAAAATGATGATGTGGTCATTACCACACTGCCAGCGTTCTTATGCCATGTGATTTTGCTTCTTCACTTTTTGCAGGCTTCAGGTCCACGGGGAGTTTGCCGGTAGGGCATGGATCTTGGCTTAGGGTCTGGAGGGCATCAGACTCCTGGTTGGGTACATTCTGGCAAACAGAAGTGGCAATGCTTAATTTTGCCGCTTTGGTTCACCATGTCACCTGAGCAAGATAATTACATTCCTTTTTCTGGACTGGGGACTGGCAGCAGTTGGTGCTTATTGGCAGGGCTAGTAGTGGGTCTTGCCTAAGCCACAGCTTCTGCATAGGTCTGGGCCCTTGGTGGCACCGGTTTGGCAGTTCTTGGCTGGACTGGCTCTGGGAAATAGAAGTGGCAGTGCTTTGTTTTGCTGCTGTTGTTCACCATGTCACCTGAGATGGCCAATTGCAATACTTTTTCTGGACTGGAGACTGGCAACAGCTGGTGTTTTTTGGCAGGGCTAGTAGTAGGTCCTTTACCAACCTCCTTTAGGCAGACCACATTTCCTGCGTAGGTATGGGTATTCAGTGGAACCTGTTTGGCAGCAATCTGGCAACCATTCAGGGAATCCTCAGGATTAGGCCGGCGGGTCGCGGGACAACTTAACAATTTGAGTCTGTGACTTAACGGATCAGCGGGTCCTGGACCGTTCTGGGGGGGTCTGATCTGCCTTCAGGGGGCTGGGGTTTGACTCTTGGGTTTTCAATAAAAGTATTGAAATGTCATTCATGACAGAGAGAGCATTAAGCAAGCCAAGCTCTCCCCAGACTATTCCTGACTTGCCCAACAATGAATACCGGCCTGAGGATGTGGATCAATGACCAATGATTCATGTACCCTCGGAAGACCCAGTACTGTACACCATTGCCAGACACCCAAATAAACTGATGTCTTACCCTTTCTTTTTTTTTACAGTTACATGGGCTCAGCACTCCTGGACTTGGGCGCAGATCAAACCCTGGTCAACAGCAGCTTTGTAGATAAGTTCAAGGTAGCCACTAACCCTTTGCAGGTTAAAAATGTGGTTTTAGCTGATGAACATCACATTGCCATGACATGGGAGCTGCCCCCTTCTCTGTTATGCTAGAGAACCTGCACTCCACCATTCAAGGTCCCTGTGAGAGAGGGGGCTAAACTAACCAAGTTCAGCTCTCATCCCAGTGACACAAACCACCAGGATGCCGCCCAGTGGAGAACTGGAACCACCGCTCAAAGGGGGGACCACAGAGAGGACACATGGGACAGCTGAGGGAAGTACACATTCAATCCCATAAGCATTAAGCCAGTGAGCAACCAGGGTGTACAAGTGGGAATAGGAGGAGGCATCACAGGAGCCTGAAGGGGCACCAAGCTGCTCTTCTCCAGGACAGGAGGTGGGGCACCAAAATTTTCTCACTCACAAGAGCAAGCAAGGAGTAATCTACGGTATCCAAATCCAAGTTGTCATAGGTCAGGCTCTTTACTAAGGCCTCACCCAAGAATAGAAGACCACTGGTAAGATATAAGAGGCTGGAAGGGTTGTCACCCACAAGCCAAGCAGAAGAGGAGATCTTTGACCATAGGTCTGGAGATGTCAACCATAATAACAGTAAAAATGGCGCCAAGGAAAATACCACAAATTTCAGAACAGCGAGTATAATAGTAAATGATCCCCACAAAATTTGGATGAGATTGATAAATTTTTATAACTTGCAAGCAATAAAATTGAAGCCAAGTATGGGACTCACAAGTAAAGGCAAGTAAAGGAGCAACAGAACGGGCTCAGGAGCTTGGAAATGAGTGTGGGTGGCTTGGGCGGGTGAAAACAGAAAGCGGATTCAAAACCAAGGAAATTATAGAGAAATATCAAAGTAAAGTAGATTTTATATTGAATTTTAACTAGAACTTCCAGTTTCAAGCGGAAGTTTTGAGAGCAAAAGCAAAAACAACAACACCTATAAACCAGAGTCTGTTTCAAAGGTCCCAGAAGAGGTGCTGGGTTTGAAGCAGGTTGACACAAGGTAAGTTTTAACAAAACAACTAACACTTTAATCTCTAGATGACAGAAACTCCAAACAGGGGTTTCAACCAAGTTAAAACTTAAATTTGTGCAACAAGTTCCAAACTTTATTGATATTAGAAAGTAGGCAAGCAGGGGGCTGAAGGTCCCCTTGCTGTGTTAAAAGGAGTGGGTTGCAAGGGGATATATCACATGACCTTTGGACCTGGATCCAATTGGCTGGGGGAGAAATTTTGCTGGACAGGACCAGGAGGACTGGAAAGTTTCACCCTAGTTTCTGCGGTCCCATCTGATTGGCTAGAAGAAGTACAATGTATTTGAGATTCACTTGAGTTTTTGAGCGTTGATGTGACAACACTTGATTGGTTGGTTCTGATAGTTTTTAAAAGTGGGCAACACCAGGCCAACAAGTAGTCCAAATTAACCAATATTTCTTCCCAGGAGGGAGCAACCAAAGGCAATAGATCCGTGGGATAGGCCAGCACAAACCTCTCATCAACGGTGTATGACAAATCCTCTAAGGAATTAAGGGGTTTAGCTGCTATTTTGGGGCCTTTCTTTATGCGGCGGGGGAATATTGTGTGATCAAAAGCCAGGGGTGGCAGTGAATTTACAGTCCCGTCATGGACTTTCCCAAGTTTGACATTGTATTGGGACTGGACTGGCTGCAAAAGAACAACCCCCATGTAGACTGGTAACCTCTGTTCTGACCATCAAACACTAAGGTGTTAATCATCAGATCTACCCTAACTCAGCAGACCAACTCCTATGTGACCATGTCTTTGTACATAGCACAGAGACCCTGGACAAACAGGAGAAATCTCAAAAAAATTGATTGGGACTCATTTCAGTACAAAATTATCCACTTCAAAGATCACCAGGACATCACCACACCTCAGGATCACAAAATTGTAGCTTGCCACCCAGAGATCAAGGAGGCTCTACCCGGGTTGCTGCCAGAGAAACACATCCAACACTCCATTCAACTCAAAGAAGCAGTACCTAAGGCGCAACCCATCTATTGCCTCACCCCAAACAAGGACAAAAACTCTGTGTGCTTAACTCAAGAAGGCATTAGAGAAAGGACTTATCCGCCCCTCAAAGTCTCCTTTTGATGCCTCTGTATTCTTTGTAGCAAAGAAAGATGGTACCCTACATTTAATCACCAACTACCAAGCTCTAAACAAAGCTACTATCAAGAATTGTTACCCTCTACCACACATTGACAACCTCTTAAATGCCTTGGGTAGTGCTAAAGTCTTCTCCAAGATTGATCTGACTGCAGACTATAACCAGATCTGTATCAAGGAAAAAGACATTCCCAAAACAGCCTTCCACACCAAATATGGCTCATACAAGTGTGTGGTGCTTAATTTTGGTATGACAACACCCCGTCAACCTTTATAACCTTCATGAACAAGGTGTTTGCTCCCCACATTGGTAAACATGCACTGGTATACCTGGACAACATCATTGTCTATATCACCTCAGTAGAAAAGCATCATAAGGACCTAGAGGCAGTCTTTGCCACTCTAGCACAACATAAGCTACTAGCCAAACCCTCCAAGTGCCAGTTCTTCCATGAACAACTACCCTTCTTGGGACACATAGTTTCAAAAGACGGCATTGAACCTGACAGCCAGATGATCCAGGCTATTTTCAAAATGTCACCTCCAAATGCAAGTCAGAACTCCGCACATTCCTGGGGATGGTTGCCTATGTACAACAATTCATACCCAACTGTGGCATCCTGACTGCACCTTTTTCCGCCATCACTGGCGCTAAATCCAAGTTTGTATGGACCCCCCAACAAGACCTCTGTTTCAGACGCCTTAAAGAGAAGCTCACAACAGCACCCATCCTGTAATATCCCAAACATAATGGGGAATATCAAATGGAGACAGACACCTCTGACACATCCATTGGAGGGGTACTATGAATAAAAAATAATTATGGTGATTTCCTGCCTGTGGCCTATGAATCACGCAAGTTGACAGATAGCAAGTGTCACTATCCCATACATGACAAAGAGCTGTTGATAATTGTGCACTGCCTAGTCAAATATCAGGGACCCACTCTCGGGCGGCCTGCCTGCCGGTTTTGGAGGTAACTTGGACCGGGTTTTTTGCGGGCAGTGCCCACCACAAGAGAGGGGCCAACTTTAAGAGGTAAGAAGCAGACTTTCCTAACCAAGACCATGGGCCGGCAGCTGGTACAATGGTGTCCACCACCCCAGTGAGGATTATGTATGCTATACCAAAAAGCTTGTTGGTATGGTTGGTTGGCAGGTTGGGAGAAGAAGCTGGCATCGGTTTTGGTGTTACAGGTGGTTCCATATAAACGTTGTAGGCTGGGAGGTAGTTGAATTTTCCTCTAAATAACCTGGGGGTAGAGAATATCCACAGGCCTTGGTGATTGTATCAGATGGCAGATTGGAAGCAGGCTAATGGGTCAAGTTTGATGATTTTCTCTGGTGTGTAATCCTTATATTCAGGCTTTAATGGGTAATTGGTAAAATGAACGGGCCCAATGGGAGCACCAGGTGGACAAAAAACTGCGGGCAGAGGGGCAGGAGGACTGGGATATCTCAAACTTAACTTATAGACAGCAAATACAAAATACGGTAATAGCTGTATGAGTCAAAGTAACATAACATTTATTCAAAAATGGCAATAAGTTTGGAGCGCGGGGTCCTTGGGTCTATATAGCACCCCACCTCCAAACTTAACATTTTCCATGGGTTCATCAGGACATTGGGGAAAGCTGGGCCGGGGGAATCAGGGATTTGGGTCTAAAGGCAGAAAAATGGCGCTCGGCCCGGGAGTTCTTTCATTGGTTGTGACTCCCAATTTAGCTACTTGATTATCTTGCTCTAGCGTTGTGGTCATGGGGCCAGGTTGCAGGCTGGTGCCTCTTCCTTGGGTTGGCTCTTGATTGGTTGCTGGTGAAGACTTCAAACTCATGAAGCTAATAGTTGATGCCTGGTTGCCTCCATTAGGTGTTGTGATTGGCACTCCACTTAGTGCACTAATTTCCTTGGCTCAATCTGTTTTGCTGGGTGGGCCATTATCTTCAGCATCAGCTTGTGAGGGCTTGACCCCAGAAAAATGCAGACAGGCGGTCCCACAGTCCATAGGCCCGGCGGCCTGGGGGAATCCAGGTTCCAGGTTCAATACCTGCTTTTGGGCCTGGGTTTCCAGAGGAGGAGAATTGTCAATCCTGACATCAAATCTTGTTGCTACTTAGAACAACAAGAAGAGTTCACAGCCTTGACAGACCACAAATCACTCATCTATTTCAAAACCCAAGCAAACCTATCCCACAGACAAGCCAGATAGATGGAGCTTTGGGAAAGGTTCAAAATGCTCATACAATATAAGCTGGGCCCAGAGCTGGCCATGGCTGATGCGCTGTCACAGCTATACGTCAGAGCCACAAGGGGAAAGAATGGGCTTGATCCAGACTGTCCTCTCCTGGTGTTGTGTACAAAAGACAAATCCCCCTGGTACTACAGATATCACAGGAGAAACTATCATCAAAAACAAGCACCTATTTGCCGATGTCTATGGAACCCTACACCAAAAAATGTCTGACTGGACAACTATCCCATACATTCCCACACATCAGCAAGTAGATACCATCTTGCGCTATCACAGGGACCTGGGCCATACAAAAAAGTTGTAATCTCTACAAGTTCCTAAAACACAAGGCCTGGTGGCCAACCTTATATCAAGACGTTCAAGAAATCTTGGACCAGTGCAAAGTATGTGAAAAATTTTCAAGGAGTGAGACCCCAACTAAGTTGGTACTACTTACTGCACACAACTACCTTTAAAGTATGGGCCCTGGATATTGTGGGGCCTATGCCCAGAAAACATAATGACAAAAAGTACATTATTACCGCCATCAACTTTATCATGCGGTGGCCAGTTGCCCAAGCAGTTAAAACACATACCAGCAATGACGTACAACGCTTCATAGGAAAAGAAATCATCAGAAAGTTTGGAAAGACAGAACTTCTGATAACTGACAGAGGCAAATAATTGACCTCTGAAGATACCAACATATACCTCACCAAGAATGGGGTCCAGCACACGGTGACAACACATTACCATCCTCAGGCCAATAGGCACGCGGAGTGGTTGAATGGCAGCCTTGTGCAAGCCTTGGCCAAGCTCACTATTGGGAGACCTGAGGACTGGTACAAGCAGCTACCAACTGCATTACTTGTATGCCAGACCCGTGTGAACAGATCTACCAGCAAAAGCCACTTCAAGCTAGTTTATGGAACCCAACCCAATATCATCCAGGCGCTATCAGGACCTAAGCTAGAGATGCCAGACAAAGTTCCTTACCACTCAGATCCCCAGGTCATACAGATCAATAGTGACCAATTGAAAAAGGAAGAAAAGCGTATACAGAAGACCTTTGTTCCCATCCACAACAGGCATGAAGTCAGGGGCAAAGTCTGGGTCATGAATACTGACAAAGTAAACTACAACCAGAAAAAGTTGGCCCTGTCATCATCCTAAAGGTAAAAAACAACACTTATTTTATGCAAGTGCTCAGGAAACGTAAGTAAGACAAAGTCCTCCACCATGATTGCCTCAGACCCTTCAAGGCAAGACAAAAACAACGAGAGACTGTGTTACCCATCATCAAACAACAATTAGTCCAGTATGGCACCCGGGCTCCCAACAACCTCCCTGACAACCTACCCCCAGAGGAGGCTGACCCTCAGTTGGGGTGTTGAAACAGTAAACTCAACCCGTCAACAAGGTTCCAAGTAAGCAGGTTTGTGACCCACAACCTGATTATCCATTCATCCAAAACCAAGTTAGGAAGACAACTCAAATTACCAAATACAATAACGTGAACAAAAACTGATTCCTTCCTGGTGGATAACTTGTTTTGGTGCTTGACTCATTAAAAGGATCAAGCCACCCCCCTCATCATTCAACTGTGTGATCAGCACAATCATGTTCCTGTTATCCTTGATTCACAATGACTATATAATCACTATCTACAAATAAAGATTATCATCTAGTTCCAAATATTTTCCCCCTTGTAACTCTGCTAAAACAGCACAGTTACAACACTCTTACCTAGTATAATTAATTTTACTTACCTTTTCTACATATTCTTATATGTCTATAATATAATAAAACGTCACATTATTATATATAAATAATAATTTTTTGAGTCCTAATAAAAACAAACAAAATAAAAATAAAAACAAATAAAACCCAGAGTGCCCATTTGTCTGATTGGCTTGGAGGCCAGGGCTTTAGGGAGGAAGGATTCCAAGTGCTCATAGAAAGCTGCCACCACATTAGATGACATTGCAAATTGGCTGATCTCAATAATTTTAGAGATCCTCAGTGTCCTGAGGGAGGCCTTATTTCACCTTATTCTTGATCTAACCAAACACCTCCTTGATTGGATTCAGAAATGGAGAATAAGGCAGAAGGAAGAGGAGTCTCATTGGGCAGTCTGCAAGGCGGTGGCTGCAGAATGGCTGTTTTTGTTGATGGGGGGAATTCAGACACAAACAGATCCACTTTGTGGAGCCCGGCATTATCAAGCACAACAATGTTGGTTGTGCCGCTGTAATTTATCCAAAGGTACTCCTTGACAGTTCAGATAAAATTAAGAAATGTCCTTCTGTTATGGGAGCCTTTAATCATCTGGTATTGATCTAAACCGCAAGGACCCAGACGAGCAACCATCAAATAGGTCTGGGAATAGACAGCTGCACAATGGGCTACACTGTCCTTGGACCCCTTCTTGACCCACCCATGCCTAGACCTGAGTGAGGAGGAAAACAACAATTTGTTGATGTAGAAGAACTGGTCATTCCCAGTCTTCTTTAGGGCCATATATATCACAGCATAAATGTGTCAATCCTTGATGGTCTTCTCATTGTTTCTGTTGTACAGAGAAAATCCAAGCACCTTTCACAAGAAGCCCAATTTGACCATTGCTTTGTATATGAGGGTTTTGGAAGCAGAAAAACTGAACTCTGTGGCAAGCATTAATTGGACAGCAAGTGAGTCCAGGTGGCAATCCTTGGTAACCCACTGCTTGATTGCCTTGAGATGGATGGGCTGAAGCAGGCTAGGCTGCCGCTTAGCCTTGGCAGATTTTGCAACTCACCCAGTGTTGCCATACTTGGTGTTGATGTTGGCAATGTATCTGGCTGTGACACCAAATTGAGACTCAATATCTTGAACTGCCATTCCCCTGTTCAAGAAGTTGAGGAGAGCTTCACACTCACTATCTGTCAACTGACGCTGGCCCTTGGCAGGTACTGCGGCATCCTGGCTAGCAGGCTCAATACAGGGGATGGGGATCTTTGTGTAGAAGGTGGGATCACGCTTGGTTGCGCTGGTGCCGTCAATGGTGGCATAAAACACAGGAATAGATGACTCCTTGGTGGTGGCCAATGGCTCATATGAGGTATCAAAGATGTGAGGGCAGGAAGTAGCAACTCTTGGATCAAGAGTGCGGAGCTGGGTGACAACTAGGTACACAGTGGAGGTGTATGTAACCTCATTATTCCCAATGACCTTTGTATAGGAGACTTTGGTTGCAGGCCTTGAGAGCAGCTTCTGTCTTGGATTAAGACTACTGTTCCTGGCTTGAGATGCAAGAGGTGGTTGACTGACAATGACACCTTAAGAAGGCCTGTGTGTTGGTATGACTCCCCTTGAGTTGGGTTCTGGGTTTGTTCTTGGACCCTCTGGGACGCCCTTGTGGACAGGCTGCCCTGCGGGCTGGTGCAGGAGCTGGTTGGGAATGTGATTTACAGTCATAAAAATAAAATAAAAAATATATTTTAGATTAAATATGTATTTATTTGGATTTATTGGTTTAGATGTGAGTAGTTTTTTTCTCTTGATTTAGCCTTGAATGGTAGCAGATTTTCTATATCTGTGATTTGAAGTGTATAATATTGTTACATTTCCAGTTTTGGATGATTTTAAAGATCAATCACTTTTTATGTCTAAACATGGTTATTGATATTGAATTTTTCATTTGATTTTAGTTGTGGTGGAGCTTCTTTATTTGGGTTGGTGTTTTCTAGTGTGCTTACTGTACATTAAATCTGGATTCCAGTTCCTACAATTAATATCTGAGTTTACTAGTGGCATTCAAAAGTGATTTAAAATTTGGTTCATGGATTTGACAATCATGCAATTTCAAAAAACATAGTAAACTCAATATAAATGGTTGATGGATTTGAACACTTCAAAACTGATTCCAGTTAATTCATTTTGTTCATTGGAAATATGCAGTTTGACTTGAACTTTGCAAAGTGTCTATGAGTACCTGCATTTTCAAATATTCAAATAAATACTCAAAAAAATTGATTTAATTAAAAAGGCCATTCCGCAAAAGTGATTTGAAATTTGGACCAAGGATTTGACAATCCTGTGTTTTTACGTTTAGGTTCTGAATTTACAGTAACAATGAAAATTGTAGCCAGAGCGCAAACCGCTCCTGTCCCAAGAAAGAGGACACCACCAAAGTGAACAATGCTGAAACAGCAACCTGCTATGAATCTGACCCCACATTCTCTGACCTAAAAGGTCTTGAAACAGAGGAACAGGGAAAAGAGGAAGGGGAACAGGCCTAAGTGCCCCTATCTCCCCCCAAACTGCCAAGAAATTGTACCAAGGCACAAACTTTGCTGCTCTCATCCCATGTGTCCCGCAATATTCTATTTTTATGAATGTAAAAATTAAATATTGCTCAAAGCTTCTTGTCTACCCATGCACTTAAAAATCTAATAGACATAAAATTTTATTTGACTCTGGTGCACAACACACCATGGTAAGCAAACCATTTGTAATCAAATATAAAATACCAGTTGTCAAAACCAACTTCAAATACGCCAGAATGGAAGAAAAATAAAATGTTCTACTTGAAGGCAAAGGAACCCCCTTCAGAATTGACCTCCAAGGCATTCAAAAGTCCATCTAAGGACTTTTCATGAACAAAATAAACTACAATATTGTAGCAGGCATGGACTGGTTCACCCAAGTGAACCCCAGCGTATGTTGGACAACAAAAACCATGTCTATCAAACACAATGGAGTCAATTTTAGAATCCTCAAAGAGCCTAAAAATCTCATCCTAAGAGACAAAGTATTTTTACAAGCCATAAATCAGAACAACTTGAGACGTCTAACCAAAGACAGGCTCCTCTACATAATAAGGTACATATAATTCAATAACATGCAAACAACCAAAATTCAATCCCAAGAGCTTGTAGCACTCTTAAATTAATATGTCCATTTATTTAAGGAAGAGCTCACAGAGCTACCCCCTGAACAGGAGGTCAATCACAGCATTGACCTATGCAAGGTCATGCCCAAACCTGCACCCCTCTACAGACTCTCCCTCATGGGGACACAAACTCTCAAAGAACATATTGAGGATAACCTAGCTAAAGGCATTATTTGCCCATCAGAATCCCTGTGGGGGCAGCAGTGTTTTTTTGTAAAGAAAAAGGAAGGCTCACTCTGTCTAGTAACAGACTACAGAGCTCTCAATGTAAGCACAGTAAAAAATAAATATCCCCTTCTGCTTATAGAGAATCTGTTTGCAAGACTCTCCAGAGCCAAATTTTTCTCCAAAATTGACCTCACCTCAGGTTACAACCAAGTTTAAGTAAAGGAAAAAGTCATACCAAAAACTGTGTTCTGCACGTAATTTGGATCTTTTGAATGTAGGGTAATGAACTTTTGGATAACATCTTTCTTTCACAGCTTAGCTCCACTTTTTGGAATCTAAGCATTAATAAAGCAATCAAAGCGCATAAGATTCTAAGTTTACTATAGGCTTTTATTATTGGTAGGAAAGTTATGCCAACCAACAACTCCAGATCCTGGGCCAAGGTGGTCCAGGGCCAGAAACACCCTGACTGTAAATTCACTGCCACCTCTGGCTTTGGACTGAACCGTTTTCCCCTGCCACACCAAAAAAGGGCCAAAAATTACAGCCAAGCCACTCAATTCTCTAGAAGATTTAGCTCATACTGTTGATGAGAGATTTGTTCTGGCCTACCCTGCAGATCCCCTGGCTTTGGTTGTGGCCTGGGAAGAAACACTGGTCAATTTGAATTATTTGTTAGCATGGTGTTGTCCTCTCTTAAAAACAATCAGGAACGACCGATCAAATGATGCCACATCTATGACCAGAAAGTCAAATGAACATGAACTGATTGAGGTGCCTTCCAGTCAATCAGGTGGTCCTGAAGAAATTAGCTTAAAACCTTCTAGTGCTTCTGGCCTTGGCCAGCAAAATTTCTCTTCCAGCTAATTGGATGCAAGTCAAATTGGTCATGTGATTATCCCTTAGCAACTCTCCCCCTTTTTACAATGCCAGGGGACTTTGTGTCCCCTGCTTGTCAATTGTTCATTTTATTAAAAGTTTTGGTTTGTTGCACTGATTTGATTATTTTGTTTGGACTGAAACTAAGTTTTGAGTCCTTGTCATCTAAGAGATTAAAGTGTTAGCTGTTTTCTTTAAACTTACCTTACCTTGACCCACTTCAAACCCGGCACCTCTTCTGGTACCTTTGGAAAAGGTTTTAGCATATAGTTGTTGCTTCTCTTTGCTTTTGCTTTCAAACCCCGCTCTCAAACTCAAAATTTTAACTAAATTTCAATATAATACCTACTGTTATATTGAATTTTTTTACTTTTATTACTTTAAAACCTGCTTTTTTGTTTTTGACTATCCCAAGGCACCTGAGTTCACAACCAAGCTTCCAAACCCTCTCTGTTGCTACCCCTGGTCTCCTCCTTGTGGCTGCCCACATTGGTCCTTATTTTATTGCGTAAAGTTTTAAAAAACACACCAATCTTCCCAAAATTTTGCAGAGATTGTTATTATGATACTCTCAGTTCTGAGATTTGTTGTGTTTTCCTTGGCTTCATTTGTGTTGCTTCTATGGTCAACTTTGCCATAATTATGGTTTAAAATCACCTCTTCTGCTCAGATTGTGGGCAAGAACCCTTCCAGGCTCTTAGATCTGCCAAATGGTCTCCTGTTCTCTGGGGAGGCTGTGGTGAAGAGCTTGACCTATGATGACCTGGATTTGGATGAGTTTGATCATGCCTACTTTTCTCCTGCAGGTGAGGAGGCGTCAATGCCCTCCTTCCCTGAACTGGAGAAGAGCAACTGATGCCCTTACGCGCTCCTGTGTTGTCTTCTCCCACCCCCACCTGTACACCCTGGTTGCTCAACAGTTTGGCGCTGATGGGACTGAATGCATATTTCCCTCAACTGTCCCCTGTATCTTTCCTGTGATCCCCTCTTTGAGCGGCTGTCCCAGTCCTCCACTGGGCAGCATCCTGGTGGTTTGTTTCGCTGGGATGGGAGCCAAACTTAGTTAGTTTAGCCCCCCTCTCTCACACTGACAAGGGCCAACTGGTGAGCCCTACAAGAACCACCAAGAAGGGACAATTTGTTCCATCTGAAGGATGTATGAAGTTTGTGACCTCTGAACGCTGGTTCCAAGACATTACCAGAGCCCTCCCCAAGTCCCCTGTGCCCCATGGGATCAGAGTCAACTTTGGAGGTGACCCTACTCAGTTCCAGGAGGCAGCAAAAGCAGTTGCCACAGCATATACCAAAGCTGTGACACTTCACCAAAGCCCATGAAGGACTTCTTTGATCTTGGCTTTGTCTGTAAAGAGGATGCTGATCAGGCAGCTGAGGAAATCTTCACTCTTGAGATCACTGGCCCCAAGGGTAAGAAACCCCAGAAAGTCCTACCAACCATCCACACCCGGTTCAACCAAGATACCACCCTCTTTATGTCTTTTGAGGCCTTGCCATTAGACATGCCCAGAGGGGAGGTTGAATCCCAGCTCAAGGAAGGGCTGGTCAAGTATGGAGAAATAGGGCAGTTTGAACTGCTCAAGAATCCTTACATGGGCCACTTGACCACACCAAAAGCCATGGCCATGATCAAAACCTTTGCAGATGACAGCTTGTCATCCATTCTCTGTTGTGCAACCATTCTCAATAAGGATGGCAGCCTTAGTAGCGAGTTCAAGGTACCCCCCAAGCAAACTCTGCCCATCTGTGTGCTGTGTTCAGCCCTTGGCCACAGAGAGGCCCTTTGCCCTACAAACATACCAGGAGTCCAGGCCCAGGAACAAAACACCCCCAAGGAGCACCAGAATAGTGAACCAACTGTGTAAAGTTCCGCGGTCCACCTTTGGCCCTAGATCAGGATGTATTTCCCAGACCATCAAAAAAGGTGGCCTGCATGCAGGCAAAACTCCTCCAAAACCTGGAGAACTTGGCTCACACGGTAGATGAACGCTTTGTGTTGGCCTTCCCGGCCAAATATCTCATTTCCCCTTTGGAGTCCCCTCCAACTGCGGAAGAGACATTAATTTGGTTGGATTGCTTGTTGTCCTGGTGTTGCCTGGTCCTGAAACAATTAGCAAACCAACAAAAAAATGTGGGCCACATGAAGTTAGAAAGGTCAAATCTGCGGCCCAGGAAAATTGGGTACCAAAACCCGCAACCAGAGGTGTCCCAGGTAACTAATTCCTCCGGCCTGGGAGTCCCCTGGCCCAAAACAATTGGGTTCCAGAGCTCTCTGGTGGAGACGTCAGAGGAAGGCATTAGGGGAAATGCGCACCTTGAGTTCTCGGAAGGCTCCTAGCCAATAAAGGGGCTGAGTCTTACATCCGGCCCCGCGGCCCCTATTTTCTGGGTCTCAAACCAAGATAGGATTGGCTAGTACTCTTTAATAGGCTCCCCTTTAGATTACACTCCAATAGCTCCTTTCATAAAACCTCTCATCCTATCACCCCCCTTTGCATAAAATGGAAGCATGGGCCGTCAGGTCCCTTGCTTACCAATTCCAATTGTTGAATAAACTCCTGACTTTTCAAATCTTTTGTATTTTAAAGTTTGTTTAACAATAAAGGTATTTATCCCAACTCCCGCTGTCATTCCCGCCTCCCGCTTTCTCTGGCCCACCTGCACATCTGCCCGTCCGCCTGTTGTTTTTTGTTGGGAATTGTTCCGAGAACAAATACTTGGACCATTCACTGTTATTTACCTGAGCACTTAATTGTCCCGCCAACCGCCTTCCCTGGCCTGCCTGCCTGACTGCCCGCCTGCCCGTTGTTTTTTTGTTGGGAATTATTCCAGATACTGGTCCGTCTGCCCAGTAGTCTTAGCAAAAGAAGGGTACCTGCTGGAATCATGTTGTCACCTTGGTACAAGATGGCTATGTGGATACTGGTGCCCATTTCCCTCTTGTTTTGGTCCTCAAACCCAGACTTTTGGAGCAAACTTTCCTTGATTTCTTGATCTTCTGAGTTTATTCCTAGTCATTTTACAAATGTAATTGAGCATCTCACCCAGATTCCCTTCAAATTGGGATCCTATGGGTTGTTTTCTTGGTTGTCTTCTCATCTTTAAGAGTTGTTGCCACCTATGGAATCTGTGACTACTGAAACTCTTTCTTCTGACTTGGTCAATCCTTCCGCCTTGCGCCAAATCTCTGAGTCAAATACAGAGGCCTCTTTTCACTTGGGATTGCTCTCTATGGTTACTTACTGGAGCCATGGTCATGGCTTTGGATGCATACTTCCCTCCCCTTTCACATCTGGTCTCCTTTGGGAGGCCCTTTTGAGCGGCTATCCCAGTCTTGCACTGGATGACATCCTGGTGGTTGGTCCCACCAGGATGGGAGCCAGACTTTGTTAGTCTAGCCCCCCTCTCTTACATAATTAGTAAGTCAATTAATTTAGCTTTTAAAGCCTTTTGCAACTGGTTGCGCTCCCTTGTGCTTGCTCTGATTTGTGCCAGCGTGAGTTCCCTAATCTCTGGGACCCTTACCATCCTGGCCACTGCGTCCCTTCTGTCCACCTTGAAGAAGTGGGCCTCATAACGCGCTAAGAGTAAATTCACAGCTTCATCTGTTGCCTCTGCCTTCAACGTAACGTTGGTGAGTCCATGCACCTCCCCACCCACAGCAGCTGTCAAGGAAAAAGTCCTTGACGCTTTGGGTGAGCTCCAGCTGCGACTGTCAGCAGATCTTTCCCCCTCAGATATTCCCATCACAGATGCTCAATGCTCAGTTGCTCTCCTGGATGCCTTAGATGGAGACGCGCGTCTTTGGGTAAGAACCCTCTTACGCCAGAGTCAGGAAGTTAGGGATCCCTCCTCCCTTCTTACTTTGGTGACTGCAGCAGTAGCAGCCCCGGAATCCAAGTCTATCACTATCTTTAAGATGCTCCAATCAAAAGGGTTGGCATCAGACCTGGCATCTCACATTGAGGCTTTTGCTGTGAAAGCAGCTTCCTTTGGCCTTCCTGTGGAGGTAGCAGTTGCCATGTTCTGCTACTCATTGGATCCTGCTTCAGCCTCAAAGAAGGCTTAGGATCCTGCTCCTGGCTCCTTAGAAAAAGCATTTGGTCTTGCTTGCCGCCTGAGCGCCCTCCCTGCCTACACCCCCAAGCAAGGCATCATGGCCTCCTTTCCCGTGGTCAAGAATCCCCCTGCCAAAGCTCCTCAGAAACCGGCTAAGTCCCAGGGTGGAATAAGTGTCTTGTGTCCTAATTGGCCCACCACTTCTGGTTTGGTCTCTGAGTTTGCAGCGTCTGCCAACATCCCTGATGTCACCTCAGGAGAGCCTTCTGGTTCTATCTTGAGTATGCAGAATAAAGAGGATTTGTCATATTTCCTTTTAAATGCAACCTTCTATACACGCACCAGAAAGGCCAAGGTCACTGTATTAATTGACACTGGTGCAGCGGGTAATTTCATGAACCACACCTTAGCAAGATCTATGGACCTCACCTGTCTTGGCCCTAAAGAATTGTTGGGCACAAGTAAGGTACCAGTTACGGCATATCCTGTTTCTAAACCCCTTAGTTACTGTACTGGTAACCATGTATTTGTTAGCCGATTCTCGGCTGTAGATGATCTACTATTTCCTGTCATCCTTGGAGTGGTTTGGTGGCACCGGCATCAGGTTCACATTGACAGACCTGAAAATGAGCTCCACTTCTCCTTGGACGGTTCTGCTGGTGTTTTGTCCTTGCTAAAACCTGGAGTAGAGCCCCCTAAAAGTTGCTTGTCCTTAAAAGCCTCTCTGGAGGTACCTTCCCAAGTGTTGATCCCAGGAATCCTGGCACCGTACCAAGATGCATTTGATCTGTCCCTGGCTACTGCACTCCCCCAACACACGCATCATGATATGACCTTTCAGACTACTGTAGACCTGGTAAAGATTGATGCGCCCATGTACCCACTCAGTGAGCATGAGGACAAAGCATTAGGTGTCTGGCTAGACAACATGCTGGTCAAAGGGTGGATTGTAAAGAAGCCTTCATCTGTGAGCTTGCCAGTAGTGTTTGCAGAAAAATCAGATGGAACCCTGCACCCTTGTGTGGATTACACTCTCTTGAACAATGTGACTGTTCCAGATTGTTATTTCCTTCCTCTAGAAGCCTCTATTGCCCAATTCATTGCCAAGTCTAGGGTCTTTACAAGTTGGATCTTGTCAACACTTTCAATCAGGTTTGGGTGGCAGAAAAAGATGAGTGGCTTACAGCTATCAAAACCCAACATGGCTGCTTCCAATTCAAGGTAATGCAATTTGGGTTGAAAAACGCGCCCACCATCTTCCAGTGGGTCATTGAGGAAGCTTTAGGAGACTTGTGCTTCTCTTGTGCAGTTGCATATATTGATGATATTCTGATTCATTCACCAAATGCCGAGACACATGCCCAAGATCTGGTTGCTGTGGTAAATGCTATCCAAAAAGCAAATATGTTCATCAAACCCAGCAAGTGTGAGTTTTTCAAATCGCAAGTCACTTTCCTGGGGAATTTGGTTCTGAAAGATGGTCATGCGGTGTCTCCTGATAAGGCCCTTGCTTTGCGTGAATGGGCCACCCCACGGAACCAGAAGGAGTTACAATGCTTCTTGGGTACTTTCATATTTCTCAAGAAGTTCTCGCCCGCTATCTCAGAGCTGGCAGCCCCTCTTCACCCCTTGGCTGGTAAAAACGCACCTTTTATCTGGACACCCCAATGTCAGCAGGCGTTTGAGGCTGTCAAAAGGGTCTTTGTGTCTACATCAGTTTTTTGCCATGCTGACACATCCAAGCCATTTATTGTGGCCTTTGATGCTCCCAATGTGGCCATTGGGGTGGTTCTCCTTCAAGACCATGATGGGCATGAACTCCCAGTTGCATACTATTCTTGGAAGTTTGCATCCAATGAGCAATCCTGGGCCATCTTTGACAAGGAACTTCAGGCTGTGATGGACTCTATTACCCATTGGCGTCACCATCTCCAAGGAGCCAACCATGAGTTTGTAGTACGTACAGACCACAAGGCGTTATGTTATTTCTGGAAACCCCAGAAGTTGCTCCCTTGTCAGGCTAGGGTTATGTAGACCCTCTCAGCTTATAAGTTCAAGTATGAGTTTGTCTCAGGCTCTCTCAACATTCTCCCCAATCTTCTCAGCTGTAACCCATCAATGTTCCCATCCAATGCTGAGGACAATCCCCAGATCACTCTCATTCCCACATTCTCAGTTCTGTTGCCCACACTGGGACTTCTGGTCCTATTGGTTCTGGTTCCAGAGTTCCCATTAGTCTTGCCGGGGTCTCTCCTTCATGATGTTGTATCTACTCAGTACACATTGCTGGATGGACAGGTGATACTGTCTAAACTTTCTCCAGAACACCCATTATTGGGCCCTTATGCTCTAAAGGAGAGGATAGTTTACCAAAACAACTGGGTATGGGTCCCTAAATCCTTGAGGGAACGTATCCTGACAGAACATCACAACTCTCCACTGTTTGGACATCCTGGCTCATCCAAATTGTTGAACCTGATCCAACACACCCACAGCTGGCCAGGAATTACCAAAGAGATTACACCTTGGATCAAGAAATGTGTAACCTGTGCCCGTTTCAAGCCAGATTGCTCTAGAAATAATGGTCTTTTACACCCCCTGCAACAATCACACGGTCTGTGGTCCTCCATTTCAGTAGACTTTGTGGTAGAATTGCCTCCATCAAATGGTTATGATTCCATCATGGTTGTGGTAGATTGTTTTACCAAGTATGCTGTGTTTATTCCTTGTCTCACTACTCTTAACTCCCTGGGAATGGCTGATTTTTTTGTGAAGCACATCTTTACCAACTTTGGGTTGCCTCAGGAGATAATTAGTGACAGAGGTCCTCAGCTCACCTCCAGGTTCTGGGAGGACTTACTGAATATACTGAACATCAAACCTTGCCGCTCAACAGCATATCACCCACAATCATATGGACAGACAGAAAGAGTTAACCAGACCATGGAGCAGCACTTGAGATGTTATGCAAATGCGGCAATGAACTCTTGGTCAGACAATTTGCCTCTTGCACAGTTTGCATATAACAACTCAGTACACTCCTCAAAAGGTACCTCTCCCTTTCAGGCAACCCTTGGATTCTCCCAATCCCTTACTATTGGTCCTACTTTGCAGGCTCATGTTCCAGCCGCAGCAGACATGACTGAGCACCTCAAGGCCACTCACATCAGGGTGCAGAACTCCTTGTCCAAGTCCATACAAGCTTACAAAAGGGCGTCTGATAAGAATAGGCGTCCTGCTCCAAACTACCCTGTAGGATCACTTGTTATTCTAGATGCTACCAATATTTGGATGAAAGTTCCAGCCTGCAAGTTTGCTCCAAAACAGTTAGGTCCATTCAGTGTATTAGAAGATAAGGACAATGGGGCTTACGTGCTGGATCTCCCACCCTCTTACTGCATACATACTACTTTCAATGCCTGTCGCTTATCCCCCTTTGAAGGACCGCTACCTTCCAACACAGATCCTACAGAGGTTGAGGAAATTCCCAAATATGAGGTAGAGGAAATAATAGCCTCCCGTAGGGTGAGGAAGTCTCTCCAGTACTGTGTATCATGGAAAGGATACCCAGCATATGACAATAGCTGGGTAAGCTCCAAAGATTGCACAAATTGTCAAGAGCTGGTATTGGAGTTTCACTGTAAGAATCCTGAATCCTTAGGTCCCCCATGGTCTATTGGCCTTAAAGATTCCTAAGGCCCACAAAAACTTCTCCCTGGCTGATCATTCCCAAGGAGGTATCCATCCCCAACAAGAAGGGAAGGATAATGTAAAGTTCCGCGGTCCACCTTTGGCCCTAGATCGGGATGTATTTCCCAGACCATCAAAAAAGGTGGCCCGCGTGCAGGCAAAACCCCTCCAAAACCTGGAGGACTTGGCTCACACAGTAGATGTCGTTTGTGTTGGCCTTCCCAGCCAAAGTTCTCATTTCCCCTTTGAAGTCCCCTCCAACTGCAGAAAAGACATTAATTTGGTTAGATTGCTTGTTGTCCTGGTTTTGCCCGGTCCTGAAACAATTAGCAAACCAAAAAAATGTGGGCCACATGAAGTTGGAAAGGTCAAATCTGCGGCCCGGGAAAATTGGGTACCAAAACCCGCAACTAGAGGTGTCCCAGGTAACTAATTCCTCTGGCCCGGGAGTCCCCTGGCCCAAAACAATTGGGTTCTGGAACTCTCTGGTGAAGACGTCAGAGGAAGGCATTAGGGGAAATGCACATCCTGAGTCTTCGGAAGGTTCCTAGCAAAATAAAGGGGCTGAGCCTTACATCTGGCCCTGTGGCCCCTATTTTCTGGGTCTCAAATCAGGATAAAATTGGCTAGTACTCTTTAATAGGCTCCCCTTTAGATTGCACTCTGATAGCCCCTTTCATAAACCCTCCTGTCCTATCACCCCCTATGCATAAAATGGAAGCATGGGCTGTCAGGTCCCTTGCTTATCAATTCCAATTGTTGAATAAACTCCTGACTTTTCAAATCTTTTGTATTTTAAAGTTTGTTTAACAATAAAGGTATTTATCCCAACTCCCGCTGTCATTCCCGCCTCCCACTTTCTCTGGCCTGCCTGCCCATCTGCCCGTCGTTTTTTGTTGGGAATTGTTCCAAGAACAAATACGTGGACCATTCCCTGTTATTTACCTGAGCACTTAATTGTCCCCGCCAACTGCCTTCCCTGGCCCGCCTGCCCAACTGCCCATCTGCCTGTTGTTTTTTTGTTGGGAATTGTTCCAAGTACTGGTTTGTCCGCCCAGTAGTCTTAGCAAAAGAAGGGTACCCGCTGGAATCATGTTGTCACCCTGGTACAAGATGGCTATGTGGATACTGGTGCCCATTTCCCTCTTGTTTTGGTCCTCAAACCCAGTCTTTTGGAGCAAACTTTCCTTGATTTCTTGATCTTCTGAGTTTATTCCTAGTCATTTTACAAATGTAATTGAGCATCTCACCCAGATTTCCTTCAAATTGGGATCCTATGGGTTGTTTTCTTAGTCGTCTTCTCATCTTGAAGAGTTGTTGCCACCTATGGAATCTGTGACTACTGAAACATTTTCTTCTGACTTGATCAATCCTTCCCCCTTGCGCCAAATCCCTGAGTCAAATACAGAGGCCCCTTTCACTTGGGATTGCTCTCTATGGTTACTTACTGGAGCCATGGTCATGGCTTTGGATGCATACTTCCCTCCCCTTTCACATCTGGTCTCCTTTGGGAGACCCCTTTGAGTGGCTATCCCAGTCTTGCACTGGATGGCATCCTGGTGGTTGGTCCCACCAGGATGGGAGCCAGACTTTGTTAGTCTAGCCCCCCTCTCTTACAAACTGGGTCCCAATCCAATGCTCTTGTAGCCTTGACTTGGGGCACTATGACTGATTATGCAGTTGTAAACCCAATCGCATCCTGCCAGAAAAGGCTCATGCAAAGGCTCAAAATTTGTCTCAGCCTCAACCAATCAAGGAGATAGAATGTGCTCAAGAAGAATAACTTCAACCTATGCAAACACCTGCACAAGAAACCCAGGCAGTTTATGACAATGTGTTTGATGAACCAATAGAAATTCCAGAGCTGGCAGTGCAGGGATTAATGGTCAACCCGGCCCAAGTTTTATTGGATAGTCACCACAATGCAGTAGCCCAATAAGAATTTGCAGCAGACTCAAACCCAGGAATTAATGGCCAACCTGGCCCAAATTTTATTGGATAGTCACCACAATGCAGTGGTCTAAGAGAATTTGCAGCAGGCCCAAACCCAGGATACACCCAATCAGGACAGGCCCCTTCTGCACAGGATAACAGAAGACCAAGACACAAGGTTCAAACCAAACTTGCCGCAGTAACTAAGCTATCCCCTTACACGGCAGGAGATCCCAAACAGTCCAGGACACCCAAAAAATTCAAAGATGCAGCAGCCAACGACAGCAGTGGCCCTACTTCTGGTGGAGTCACTAATGTATAGTGGCTGATGGAACCTGCCAATGGGACAAACTCTTCCACAGGACTTCCAGCCCTAATCCCAGGCATTAATAGGATTTCCTGCAACCTCAAAGCAGTACTAATTGGCCCAGATGTGCTAATAACTGCTTTGAGCAAGGCCAATTTATGGCCTTGACTCTCCCAGATAATAATGGACCATAAGAAACTGCATCTGGATTAATAGAGGTCATCATAGCAGCAGTCAATCATGGAAGTACTGGGTAACAAAAAACCTGGGCCAAAGGACTACAGTTCTGGATAAACACAGCCCGCAAAAATGCACCTTATTTGCTCCCATTGAACAACACATTCCAACATCAGTCCTTTTATATCTGTACCACATAACGCCACACAATCCAACACAGGCCAGCAATTTTAAAACATGGCCCAGCAATTAACACAAAATGTGAAAGCCACATTTTCTGCAGATTGGTACTCACATGTGATCTACCAGATGTACTGAGGGCACAGCCTTGTAATTCCACACCCTAATTCAGCCACAAACAAAATGGACCATCCCGTAGCAGGCTCAGACCCTCCAACAAAAAAATCTGGGCAGAATGCCCAAGGGCTAATAGCCCAGATTAATTTGGATTGGTTATCAGCCCTTTGATCTACCACTCCACAACACACCAGACCCTAGATATTACATCCCACCATTTTGGGGGCGCTAACCCTAGGCATTGTCCCTAAAACCATAGCTGCACACAGATTTAGCCACACAAAATGTGTATCAGGTTGCTCAACAAAAAACGCGGGCAGCTGGCCCAAGAGAATTTTTGCCTGGATTGTTCTGGATCAGCACATTTCAACGGGACCTTCTGCCAAGTCTTAACTCACAATTTTTTATTAGGGCCCAAAAAAGGGGTTCTAACCCAAAATCTTGCCCCTCCCAAACCACACACACACCACTGGCCGCACAACAGATGGAATCAAGCAACAAAAAAACGCAGGCCAAAGGCCCAAATTTTTTCTGGCCTGGTTTTTTCTGGGATCAATACAATTCAATCTGGACTGATGGCATCCAATATCTGTTATTCACAAAAGTTATATTACCCCCAGAGTGGGATATATAGCTCAAAGCACTCCTCCCCCTCACACCTTCCTCCTTCACCCAAGGTTTCCCCCTGCCCTGCAGGTTTCCTTGCCCTTTCTTTCTTTTTCTTTTTTATTGTATACAAGACTTTTGATCATTCCTTTTTTGGCCCTATGGGCTCGTTGTACCAGTCAAAAATGTCTGGGCAACCTGAATAAATGAACTTTGGGATGACACCTTTCTTGCTCAGCTTAACTTCAATTTTTAGAGTTTAATTTGTAAATTCATTCACTTAAACCAGCAGCCAATCAGAAAGGTACCCAATCCAAACCCAATGCAAGGGCATCAGCCCACCCAAACTCCTGCATGAAGTGGCAGGGGCATTCCAGCAAGTGTTAGAAAACCACCTGCCAAGCGCTAACACCCTCCTGCAAGACGCCCACCTGATTTAAACTCCAAAAAGAAATTTTTACCCCCCAAGGATTTGGCCAGCCACTTTGCTAAAATCAACCTAATCCCTCAAAACCCATAAAACCACCCCAAATCTATGGTAAAGCATGGAGTCAGGATAGAATACGGGAATCTCTTCCCTTACTACAACACAGATATACTTAAGGCATGTGCACCCATTTATCAGGTAGCAGGATATGTTGATATCTGCTCTTACAAAGGATATATTGATTTGGATTCACTTCTGCAGATAAAGCGGATAAAGTAGCAGCAATACCTGTAAAGTTCCATGGTCCACCTTTGGCCCTAGATTGAGATGTATTTCCCAGACCATCAAAAAAGGTGGCCCATGTGCAGGAAAAACCCCTCAAAAACCTGGAGGACTTGGCTCACACGGTAGATGAACACTTTGTGTTGGCCTTCCCGGCTGAAGTTCTCATTTCCCCTTTGAAGTCCCCTCCAACTACGGAAGAGACATTAATTTGGTTGGATTGCTTGTTGTCCTGGTGTTGCCTGGTCCTGAAACAACTAGCAAACCAACAAAAAATGTGGGCCACATGAAGTTGGAAAGGTCAAATCTGCGGCCTAGGAAAATTGGGTACCAAAACCTGCGACCAGAGGTATCCCAGATAACTAATTCCTCCGGCCTGGGAGTCCCCCGGCCCAAAACAATTGGGTTCCAGAGCTCTCTGGTGGAGATGTCAGAGGAAGGCATTTTGGGGAAATGCGCACCCTGAGTCCTCAGAAGGCTCCTAGCCAATAAAGGGGCTGAGCCTTACATCTGGCCCTGCGGCCCCTATTTTCTGGGTCTCAAACCAAGATAAGATTGGCTAGTACTCTTTAATAGGCTCCCCTTTAGATTGCACTCTGATAGCCCCTTTCATAACCCCTCCCATCCTATCACCCCCCCTTTGCATAAAATGGAAGCATGGGCCGTCAGGTCCCTTGCTTACCAATTCCAATTTTTGAATAAACTCCTGACTTTGCAAATCTTTTGTATTTTAAAGTTTGTTTAACAATAAAGGTATTTATCCCAACTCCCGCTGTCATTCCCGCCTCCCGCTTTCTCTGGCCCGCCTGCCCGTCTGCACATTATTTTTTGTTGGGAATTGTTCCGAGAACAATAACTTGGACCATTCCCTGTTATTTACCCAAGCACAGAAATTGCTCCCGCCAACCGCCTTCCCTGGCCCACCTGCCCAACTGCCCGCCCACCCGTTGTTTCTGTTGGGAATTTTTCCGAGCAATAATTTGGATCATTTCTTATTATTTACCCGTGCACCTGGTCCGTCCGCCCAGTAGTCTTAGAAAAAGAAGGGTACCCACTGGAATCATGTTGTCACCTTGGTACAAGCTGGCTATGTGGATACTGGTGCCCATTTCCCTCTTGTTCTGGTCCTCAAACCCAGTCTTTTAGAGCAAACTTTCCTTGATTTCTTGATCTTCTGAGTTTATTCCTAGTCATTTTACAAATTTAATTGAGCATCTCACCCAGATTCCCTTCAAACCGGGATCCTATGGTTTGTTCTCTTGGTTGCCTTCTCATCTTGAAGAGTTGTTGCCACCTTTGGAATCTGTAACTACTGAAACTCCTTCTTCTGACTTGGCCAATCCTTCCCCCTTGCGCCAAAACCCTGAGTCAAATACAGAGGCCCCTTTCACTTGGGATTGCTCTCTATGGCTACTTACTGGAGCCATGGCCATGGCTTTGGATGCATACTTCCCTCTCCTTTCACATCTGGTCTCCTTTGGGAGGCCCTTTTGAGCGGCTATCCCAGTTTTTCACTGGATGGCATCCTGGTGGTTGGTTCCACCAGGATGGGAGCCAGACTTTGTTAGTCTAGCCCCCCTCTCTTACAATACCAGTGCAGTACAAATCCCAAGTGTTACCCACAACCTGGACCAACTATCACAAAAACTCACTCACAGTGATCCTCTTCACTGGTCTCCCCACACTATCTCCCTTCAGAGCTTTTGTATTTTGAGTTAATTCTGAGACTTTTGGCATATGGCGCTGAACCAACAATCATATTTGACATCCCAAATAGTGTGAATCACTTTACAGGCCCCAGCGCCTCTGCAACTGTGATCCCTTTTGAACACAGATCTCTTGAAATTATTTCACCTAGAGCAGTGATCCCATCTTCATCACTTGATGCAATTTACATCAATTTTGATGGCATGCATAGCTTCTGTAACCTGTGCTATAAGCTGTATCATAATCAGACAGCCTGTCCACTTTTGAAGGCGGATACTCCTTTGAACCACTGCCTCTGGGCCTCCTACCCAGTGTGGGAATCTCTGATCCCACCCGGCGCCTTAACAGCACATAATGCACATCAAACCTTTGCAGTTAATGACCTCCACCAATCAGAAGCCACTAATACTCTGTATAAAGAACAATCAGAACATCAGATGCAAGTAAGCAACACTAATTCATGCACAGCTCCACACAACTAACTGGATTTGGCTCATAATAAACAGTGCCATCTACCCACCAATAATATGAGTAGTTAGTTTGAAGATTGCTCCAACACCACTCAGAGCCAGTAATGAGCCTGGAAATCATCAGCTCAATTAGGAGCTTGCACAAGCAAATGGTTCAAACATAATGCAGCATAATACTGCACAACTTGAATCCAAATGGTAAATGATTGGAGACAAGACAATCCAAACTTGTGCCGCTCCCCAAATTGTATTTTCCACAATAAATCCATTCAAAGCCTTGAAATATTACCAGGATGATAAGCACAGCCCAGAAATATTAGAAGACCCAATTATCACCAATAATTGGTTTTAAGACAGAGCTCCTAATGAGAAAATTAAGTTCATAAACAAAAATCAGTTCAGGCCCTACATTAACAGCCACTCAATTGCTTCAAAGATAAAAAACAAAACATTGCCTCCTCAACAGGTAGAAGCATTATCCAAATTTAATATAGCCATTCAATGCAATATCTCAAGACTGGCAATCCCAGTAAATACCCCCATTCTACTTGAGGATGCCCTTGTGGAATCTACCTATTTTGCCTGCAACTGCCTGAAGAATCTTACATTGATAACCACTCAATTTATCATCTCATGTAGCTCAAACTCTCATCAACCCAACACCACTAAACTAACATATGCCCATATGGATGCAAACAAGGCCCTATCTAACCTGGCCCAGACTCTTCACGGATATGACTCCCTTCATAATGGTAGTAAAGTTTTGTCCCTCTTACAACCTCACCTGGCAGATGCTCCAACCGCATGGCTATGCGCCTTTGAGCGCCTTCCAGTTGATGCCCCCTTTGATCCAGACCCTTCCCATGAAGAAACAGTCCCAGTGGACTAAAACACCCAACACCCACAAGGTTTTTCTCCTGCTCTGCAGGTTTCCTTGCCTCCCTTTATCTTCTTTATAAATGTTGTTCTCACCTTTTAGGCCCTTGTGGCTTGCTATATCATGTCAGCAATGTCTAATAGCCTGAATAAATGGACTTTGGGATTACCAACGCTCCTGCAAAAACTTTCATTATGATGAACCAAGCACTAAACGGTCTCTCAAATACATTATGATACCTTGACAATATCATCATATTCTCAAAAACCAAAAAGGAACACCTCATGCATGTCTGCAAGACATTCAATTGACTTGCAAAGCACAAACTCTATGCAAAGCCTAGCAAGTGCCAATTTATGAAAAAGAAACTCTTGTTCTTGGGCCACATTGTCTCTGACAGTGTCATAAAAGCAGACCCAGAAAAAATAAAGCCATAAATAACATGCAACATCCCACCTCTGTTAAACAAGTTAGATGCTTTCTCAGAATGGTAGCTTACCTAAGGAAATACATAAAAGACCGCGGAAAACTAACCTCACCAATCAATCACCTAACCAAGGGTAATTCCAAAAAGAAATTTATCTGGACACCAGAATGTTATAAGAATTTCCAACTACTTAAACAAGCTCTGATTGAAGAACCAATCTTGCAATACCCTAAAAACAACAGGTGCTACAAGCTTGAGTTGGATGCCAGCAACACTGCCATTGGCAAAGTGCTACACATCCACTAACTAGGGCAGCAAGACTTCCTGTCAGTATGTTAAGAAAGTATAAAACTAATTAACACTGAGCAGAGATACCCAATACATGATAAAGAATTGCTAGCAATATATCACACATGCAAGAAATGAAGATGCTATCTAGAAGGACATTTAAACGTCTGATTAATAACTGACTATAAATCCTTAATCTATTTCAAAACTCATAACACACTTGCACAGCAACAATCCAAATGGATGTCCCTGATGGAGCAGCTCAATTTGGAAAGCCAGTATAAAAGGGGGCAGAGCTGTTCACGGCTGATGCTCTCTCTAGGATATGTCAGAAAAAGAGAGGATCACACTGACCACCCGGACCCTGACTGACCCAACCTATATAACAATGAGCACAAGACAAAAGGGAAAGCCCCCTCCACACATCAACTAACCCATGATACATTAGTAAGTAATGAAAAACATTTCCATGTATCAAATGGCACAGTTTATCACATTGTTAAAAATAAACATATTCCCTACATCCCACTTGCACAAAGAGTTGACACTATACTAAGACATCACTGCCTACTAGGACATACAAAGGCTAACAACCTATACATCAATCTAAAAGAGATATTATGGTAACCCAATCTTAAACAAGACATAGTTGACGTTTTGAAAAAGTGCACAGTGTGTGAGAAATATGACAGCACCAAGGCTCTACAACCAACAGTTAATCCAGTACCAGACCCTGAACCATTTAAGGTTTGGGGGTTGGACGTTGTGGGACTCTTCCCAGAAGCTAAAGCAAAACAACACTTTCTAACTGTATCCATTTACTTTGCTATACTCTGGCCCATCTGCTGGTCAACACAGAACCAGAAGGCAGAAACCGTAAATTTCTTCATCAAAAAAAGCAATAATAGCCAACTATGGAACTCCTGGCTACATCAAAACATATGGAGCCACAGAGCTATCAGGACACATGGTAAACAACAATCTAAAATGAAAACATCAAACACTCCACAACCTTGCCCTACAGGCCACAGGCTAACAGCAGAGTTGAATTCCTAAACAGCAGCCTCATCAGAACCCTTGAGAAAATAATGGATGGAAAAGACAAAGACACATGGCCACTATATGTGAAACATGCATTATTGATATTGTGGGTACACATCAACCAAGGGACTGGCTACTCACTGTTTGAACTCACATACAGATACAAACCATAGATAGTCATCAGCAATAACCAACAATATGTGAAAATCCCCCAGGAAAACCTCTCAAAGTAGAGCAAGCACCAGCTCTAAAACACATACGCCTTAAAGCTAAAATAGCAGAAAAAAACCGGCTCAAAGCACAAAAGGTAACCTCTACAGAGAAACCACTCCCCATCAACTCCCCTGTCTGGGTCCTATCTGGGAACAGGAAGAAGTTGGATTAAGTACACAGAGAACCAGGAAGGATTGTCAAATACCAACCAGAAAGAAACACTTACCTAGTCAAGTTCCAAGGCACCAAAGGTTCTATCATCAAGAAACATCACAGATCCTGCCTTTGCCTTAGCAAAGAAAACACTCAACTTGGCTAGTACCCACTAGCAAACAACTCAAGGAACATCAGGCGGCAGCCATCAAGACAAAGCCTTTCCTGATGTACCTGAATAACCCTTTAAGGGGGGTTTCAAGGAGCTGGATGTATAGGTATTTTGATCAAAACCAACACATTTAACATCCAGACATTGCCTGGTTTGATGCCAATTCAATATACCATTCTACATACCAAGAAAGGCAACAAACCAATATCACATGACTTTTCCAAGTATCTAGTGACTCAAACCCATTCCTCACATGACCATTCTTATCTTTGATCCAATTTTGATTCCTGTCACAGTGCAAGCTATACAAGTCTAAAGGATTATCCAATAAAATATACATCTCTTCCTTCTTAATTATAAATTTAAAGCTTCCCTATAAGTTGCTCCTCATCAAAAGTAAGTCATTTTGGTGAATTAATTGACCATTACTAGGATTGTGTTGCAATCTTTGGAGGGGGGAAGTTCAACTATTTAGTCCATGTATACTAATTTCCAGGGTCCTGAAGGGGTGTCTAAGGGGAGGTGGAAACCTTCTGGTTTAGAATGTCTTGTTTGGTGCATCTGCATGTTTAACAACCCTCAATATACTTGATAACATCTTTGTCTATCCTGGGCCACAGGTAATTCCTTTTGATGCTTTGAAGGGTTTTGTGGCAGCCCAGGTGGCCGACTAGTTCTGAGTTGTGATAGTCCTTTAGGAAAAAAATCTGAGCCTTTCCTTCTGTTACATAGATTCTTCCTTGAAACAGTAAGGTGGTTCCTTTTAGTGAGTAGCCTCTTTTGTACAGTGAGCTGTCTAGTTGAATGGAGAGTTCTGCAATCATGGTCTTGGCAGTGAGGTCCTTTGCTTGGGCTTCTAGTACATCCAATTTTTTTCAACAATCTTCAGATAACTTATTTGTATTCTTCTGCTGGTTGTATTTAACAAGATGTGGATGTTGTGTCCCATAACTCAGTTGAGAACGGAATCAAGTCAGCTCTTCTGCTTAGGGTGTCTGAAACAATGTTTACTTTCTAGGTTTGTAGTCAATCTTTAATATGTAGTCCTCTAGTTCCAGAGCACATCTTGCTTATTGTTGGTTAAGCTGGCGCAGTTTGAAGAAGTAAACAAAGTTCTTGTGGTCAGTCAAGACCTTTACTGGAAGTTCAGCACCACATAGGTATCTGTGCCAATGTTTCAAGGTTTTCATTATTGCAAGCATTTCCTTATTGTATATAGGATAATTTCCTTTGGCAGGGATCATCTTTTTGGAGTAATATGCTACAGGATGTAGCATACTATCCCCTTCTTCTTGAAGAAGCGCCCCTTCCAGGGCAAATTCTGAAGCTTCAGTCTCAAGGATGATCAGTTTAGTATGGTCAGGCATGGCCATACAGGCGCAGAGGTGAAGGCCGTCTTCAAGGCTTTAAAGGCAAAGGAAACTAAAGGGTCTACTTTATTGGACTTTGTCTAAGCAAAGGCAGGTCAGGGGTAAGATAATCAAAGAATTTTTTATGAAATCTCTACAGTAGTTTGCAAGCCCCACTAAACCCTAACATCTTTCTGACAGGTGGGGGTGGGCCAGGCTGTGACCACGTCCACTTTATCTTGGGTCATGGAAAATCCCCAGTTTGTACCATGTAGCCCAAGAATTCTACTTCAGGTTGAAAGAACTCACATTTCTTGAGTTTGATGTGAAGGTTGGCTGTCGCTAGTTTCTCCAATATGAGGTCCAGGTGATGGAGATAGTCTTCATGTGTTTACTATATATTAGGATGTTGTCAAGGTACGCCATGCAGAATTGGTTGAGGTATTCTCCCAGGACTGAGTTGATCACTTCTGGAAGGTGCTAGTGGTGTTGCATAGCCCAAAAATCATGACCAAGTATTCATAGAGTCTATACTGGGTTTTGAACACCTTTTTGTATTCATTGCCTTCTTTGATTTGGATTTGGTTAAAAGCATCTCAGAGGTCAATTTTAGAGTATAATTGCGCCCCAGTCAAGATGTTGCAAAGTTCATTGGCATTAGGTATAGGGTATTGGTTTTTACTGTGATTTTGTTAAGCTTCTGATAGTTTACACAAGGTCTTATTCCCCAATCTTTTTTCTAATAAACAGTAGGGGAGAAGAGCATGGGGCCTTTGAGACTTGGATAAATCCTTTCTTGGTCATGTATTTGTTGTACCCTTTCAAGGCTACCTGTTCCCTGTGGTTGCAACTATAGATGGGGCCGTGGCTGGGTTGCATACCAGGAAGTAAGTCAATGTCGTGGTTGTAAATATAGTGCCCAGGTAGCTGAGTTGCCGCTTCTTTGCTGAACACACTGGCCCATTTCTCAAGGGCCGCAGGCAGTCCCCCTGAGCAAGGGTCCAATCACATGGTCATGAGTTTTGTGGGGGGTAGTACATGTGGGCTTAGCTGAACGGGTACAGTGTCAGGGGTAGGGCCTTTTCCCAGGGTTATGGTTTGGTCTTGATAGTTCAGGATTGATTCATGCTTGTCAGCCCAGGAGTCTCCAAGTATCAAGGGGTGTGTTAAACCTTTTAACAAGATAACAGACAAGGGGTAGGTGTTTTGCCCAATCCTCAGCTCAAGGTGTTGGTTAAATTCTTGACCAATGTCAGTTGAACTGTTTCCCATAGTGACTTGAAATTGAGTATCTGAGGGGGTGAGCCCTAGCTTGGATGCCAACGTGGGGTCAATAAAACTTTCATTGGCTCCTGTGTCTAAGAAAGCCATTTTGAGAAATATTTTGTCTCCTACTTCTAGTGTCACTATGATATACTTATAAGACTGGGAGGTAGTGTTTAATTGGGCAAGGGAGCCTGAAGTTTGGTTTCTTATGGGACAGGCTCTGGTCTATTTCCCTGCTTAATGGCAGTGGAAAGACAACCTGTCTCTGTAGTGTTGTTGCAGCTTGCCAGGTGTCATGTCTGGTCTAGTTGCAGCGGGGCTTCTGGTCACTCAGGGTCCATGAGAAGCGGTGCTGTGAGTCTCTTGGTTCAAACTTAGTCCCTGGAAGAGTATCATTAGTTCTTCTAACCCAATTGTGGGGGATGATGCTTGAGGTGATCCTTTAAGCCTGGGTTCACTCCCTTTCTGAATAAGACATTGGCTAATTTGTTGTCCAGCATAGCACAGGCCTGTGGTTTGGTGAACTTATCTATGTAGGTCTGAATTGGTCGGCTGTTTTTCTTGAACTCCAACTGGGTCTTGAAGACAAAGTGTTGGGTATTCTGGTCCTTGACTGTGGCCATTAGTTCAGCCTCAAATTAAGCATAGTCTAAGCAAAATTATACGTTGTTGGCAATGGTCTTGCAAAACCAGTCCATGGCATCCCCTGTTAGCATGGAAGCTACTCCCAAGACTCTGACTGTGTCATTGGGGTAGGCTGCAGCATTGGCTAGGAAGCGTAGTTGCAGTACTGGCATGGCTCTTCTAGCTTTTTCTAGGCTGAGCTTGTCCATCTGGGGCATGGTCACATTGGAGGTGGTTTGGTTCACAATAAAGTTCTGTACTTGAGAGGAGGTTGCTGTGGTTGGGTCTTTGATCTCTGGAGCATACTTGTAATCATCCAAGGTCTGGGTCATTCTCTTCCACATGGAGGAGATTTGGTATGATAGCCACAAATACAAAAAAAAGTGATAATAATTAAAACAAACATATAAGTAGCCCTAAGTGCTAATAACATCTTGGGGCCCAGGTTACTGAGTTTAGGTGAATTGTCATAATGTCAGGATACCAAGAGTACCTTGGGGCTCCATTAAGTGAGGGAGGAGTTGAAGCAGGTACTAGCATGGCCCACCAGATGATGAGACCTAACTTTACCAGGTAGGAAAGGGTCTTCCCAGCCATAGCCTAAGGCCCAGCTGCTGGTAAGACAGAGTCAATCAATTCTGTAGCGCCAGGTAAAGCACTCCCAGGAATTGACTACTCTGGCCAGCGGCATCAGAAGTGGATGGGGTTGAGATGATTGGTTTGAGCGTTGGGGATGGTTTCATTGGGATCAAGTAGGCGTCAAGGTTGTAGTATTTTCTGTTGAAGATCAAAGGATATATAGTGATTTATCTGCTGTCACAGAAAATTAGGTATTAATCCTTGGGAGCGTCTGGGCAGGTGTACCACTGCAAGTCTTCCAAGGTCCAGGGTTTGTGATCAGGGTTGTAGGGATACTCAGTGAAGTGTACAGGGCCAAATGAAGTGTCAGGAGAGCAGTGATAGCCAAAGGCTTTGGTTTTGTCAACTGATGCTTGGCTATCAATCCCTGAGAGTGGGTACTGGTGCTTGGGTGTATACAGATGAAAGAGGATCAAAAACAGGTATGGGAACAGATTGGTGAACCAAAGGTTCATAACAACTTTATTTGGTAAGGATGACAATGCAGAACTTTTTCAAGTGCTTCTGATTTATATACTTACTCACATGCAGGTGCCTCTGGGCATTCTTCTGGTGCTATCTGTGTGACAAGGCTTGACATTTCAGGTTCTGCTGTTTGGTTGGATGAAACATGGTCATCTTTGGGGTTTTCAGGAACAGTTGTTTGGCTTTGTTAGTGGTATATATTGGCTTGGCTGGCCATTGATTTTGGCAGGTTTGGCTTCTGGGGTTATGGGGTTTATCCTAATTTAATCACTTTTTTGGGCTGGCTTGACAGGCTTTTCTTAGGCCAAGGAACTTGATTAAAAAAGGGGTCCCAATTGGGGACCCCAAATTACTTAATGGAGGGTGGGCTTGAACTGGGTACACTGGGCAGCTAAAGCTAGCCTGCCCAGGCCCAGCCAAACCCACCAAGGCTTGAGCATAGCTTTTGGGGCCCAGAATGGGCCTGCAGCTACTGCCAGGGCAGGAATGGTTCCTGCATCTGGATTTTTGCTTTGAAAGCAAAAATCCAGGTGCAGGCAAATTTCCCCGCCCACTAGCCCCGCCTGGTGGTGCGGCGCAGGTTTGATTACTGCCTGGGGTCTTGATTCTGTTACCTCTGTAACAGGAAATAGAATATAATTTACAAAAAATAGACTTTAAGTTTTAAAGAATTGATTGAATAAGAAGGAGCCAAAGTAGTCAGAAACAGGACAGAGAAGTTTTAAGGAAGAAGGCTGGAGTTTTTGCCAAAATGATTAAGTGAGGCGAGACAGTGCCAGGTTTGAACCAGGGTCAAGTGCAAGTCATTTGGGTAAATTTTTTTGTCAAAACAGTTCAATCCGGGCGTCTGATTGGCTGCAGGTCAACTTTTTTGATCACTGTTTTAAGGAAATTAACTGAAGAGTTTAAGCCTAGAAATTAAGTTAATGAAGCAGAAAAGGCTAGTTTTTGAATGACTGAAGTAATATAAAAGGTTTAATATTAGAGAGCAGAAAAAACTGTATAGTTTAAGCCTGGAAAAACCAAAGATATGAGAGAAACAGGGACTGGAACAAAGGGCTATAAAATGGAGTTCAATCTGAGACTTTTAAGGAACTGGATCAAGTGGAATAACAAGGCCACTAGAGCTACACAGAGAGATGAAGACCAAGATAAAGGTGCAGGAGCCCAAGATTGAGAAGCTGGAGCTTAAGATTAAGGAGCTGAAGCCAAGTAGGGAGCAGGAGTCCAGGACTAAAGAGCAGGAGTCCACAACTAAGTTGTAGGAGCCCAAGACTAAGTAAAAGGGGTCCAAGAGGTTGTTAGAGGACACCCATTATTGGAAAAACCCATATTGTTTTCCTTACCAAGGCATCATATCAGAAGGTTTCTAAGGGGATTTTTCTTCTGAGAGTGAATAAAAGCCTACTTTGACCCCTATATATATTTCTGAGCTACATTGTCCCCTACTAGAGAATGATAACTCCTTACATCCGGTCCCTGGCTATGACACAGGACACACTATAGGAACTAGAGAACAGGAACCCCACAGAGAGGCCACATGTTTGGCACCTAATATGTGTCCATGTTCTACTAGTTGACCCCGCAATATGTGCATGAGGAAAGAAGTTAGGTTGGCCAACAGTAGTTGCACAGGCTCCTTATGAGTTCAATTCAAAATCCCAGGGCATTGATGGGGCTCTTTGCAACTTAGAAACTTATGAGGGTATAAATCCAGGAAGAATTTTTCAGGCAACTCATAGGATAGCTGGGAGTCAATGATCACCTGGGAGACAGGAGGGATGATGATGGCTGCTGAGGCAAGAAGCAAGACGCTTTCTTGAGTAGGACAATAAGGAGAAAGAGAGTGTATACTAGAGGAGTGGGTTCTGTACTTTAGCAAGAAGATGACAGTGAGATATTTGAGGATACACATTTTAAGTTACTTCCAGGAAATAAAAGGTGGATCTTCAAAAATTAGCAGGACTTCATACCCTAGGAGGAACAAATATTCATCTCAAATGTTAACAATCCCATTGTACTCTCTTAGAAATTACGTTCCCATCAAGAGATCATAGTTTTTTCCAACACAACAGAGGGAGAGGCAATGTGGAATTTCCTAACCCCATTGATAGAGAAGAGTAAGTGCCAATATCCCAAGTCTGGACCATACCTGCAGTTCTGTAAGACTGAGTATAGTTGAGATCAGGAATTAATTTTTAGCTTCTTCATCAGCTTGATGACACAGCATTAACAGGAGAGCCGGTGTCTAAGATGGCCTTGATCTTGACTTTCTGAATGAATACTTTCACCTGAGTGGTATCTCTTCCAAAAGGAGGTAGGATAGCCAGAATATCTTGAGTGGCTTCTAGTTATTTCTCCTACTTTTCTAGTATGCATTTCAAGGCAGGAAATTACTTGTAAACAGTTTGCAAAGGTAAAAATACAGAGACTTTTTGAAAGAGAGCCTCAGCTAATTTGACTCTGTCTTCTGAGAAGTCCACCAAGAAGGGAGAACAGTGAGCCTGATCTAGGTAAAGGCAAGTCATTGTAGCTTTGGCTTCATCTGAGGGTGAACAAACAATGGAGGTGGTTTTCCCTGAACATAGTTTATAAGAGACAGACACATTTTTGGGGATAGACAGTACAGAGTAGCCATAACTATCACTATCATTGTAATCAGATTCTTTTTTGGTTCTGAATCACTTTAGAGATCATGAAAAAGATGAAGAATAGTAGGCCAGACAAAGGAGAAAGTTCATTGTCTGAGTGAAGATCAGGAGGAGACAGAGAAGGCTGGTCAGCAGAGAACGTCTTCATCTCTAAGATAACCTCTCTTTTTCCAACTGTTTCTTGGGGTCACACCCTTCTACGCGCAGGTTAGTTCAGGACTAATAATGATTCCTTATCTGGACGCAGTTGTGATAGCCCTGACGCTTGGGCTGTCCACTGGGCCCCAAAGCCATTATACAAGTGATACAGGAGGTAGTACCAGAGTTATTGGCTTTACTCCCACAGACTACAGTCCCTTCATGCGTCAAATGCATGTCATATAAAAGAGTTTTGATACTTTCATAGAGGTGAGTGACATCTTGTGCGCTTTAAAGTGTAGGTACATGAGTTGGTTTGTTTAAGAGTGTTAGAGCAGGCAGTGTAGGCTTTACAGGGATTCAAATGACAACTAGTAATGAGTTGTTGACCTTTGATATAGAATTGATCAGCAAACTTGGCTAAGGTTTTTTGGGCTTGAAAGCAATGTGCATGAAAGCATCTTTCTTAACCTCCCAGCTGAGATCACCTCTAAATTTCTCAATTAGAAGCTGTTTCATATTCTCCCAAGTGATGATAATGGAAGCTCAGGGATCACAACCTCCTGACAAGTGGGGTTTAGGCAGGTAATAATGTGTTCCTTTTTGAGGTTGGCAGTGGTTCTTCTCATAGCTGTTTTGTAAATTGTAAAGAAAGTGGCAATGGTCAGGGCCTTGGGGTCAAAGATCTGCTTGAAGGTAGGTTTATAGTTGGGATTGATGGAGGAGGACATAGACCAACTACTATTATCCTGGTTGAGAACATTGATGTTGGGGTTTCCTTCAAACTCAGATTCAGCAACAGGTTGTCCAGCTTACAGAAGATAAAGACTCTCTTCCAAGATGTCTAGGGTGGAGCTATTCCAACCTCCAATATCTCTGGCAGTAGTTGCTAGAGTTCCAATCTTGTCAACTTGTATTTGTTAAACCGCCAATGTACCTGTAATTCCATTGACCCAAGTACCATAGCTGTAGCCTGGGATAGCAAGGGGAAATCTTCTTGTTTATAGTCTCATATAGCAGATAAAATTCTGAGCCTTTTGTTCCAAAGTGTCTTGTCTGTCTGCTATGTTGTTGGTTACTGCTGCCAGATTGCCCAAAGCAAGGGCTCAACTGATGGGTGGCTGCCTTTCTAGGCCCAGGCTGCACCCATGATCTTCAGGGCCTTGTCCTCTTCATCCTTACCCTTACCATCAGACTCAGAAAAATAGTTCTCTTGATCTGAAAGACTTTGGCACAAGTAAGAAATCTCATCCTGTAGCAAAGCCACTTGATTGGTCAAGATAGTGATATGAGGGTCAGTGACGGGTTGTAGGTAGGTGTGTTGGCAGCAGACAACTGACAATGAGTGGTGGCCTTGAGCTCAGCAATAGCCTGCCAAATCTTAGTCTCAGATGCAATAGAACTTTCAGGAGGTGTTGGTAGCACCACAGTCACCAAAACCATCTTTTTATCAACATATGATTGAACCTGGTGCAGAGTCTTGCTCAAGGCAGTCTTTTCCAAGTCATATTGTTGCTGTAGCTTGTGGTTCCATTCATTCACACTAGACCCAATCAGTTCTAATTGGTCATTGGTATGCTCTCAGAATTGATTGAGCTCATTTGCCCAGGTCTTGAAGTCTTGTCAATATCTCAGAAGGGTGGCTTCAATCTGTCCTTGCCAGAAAGCATGATGGTCATCCAGTTCACATAATTGTTCTCTAATATATCCAGAAAGAGAATAACAAAGGGTATCAGGGATGAGGTCAGATATTCTTGGAAGGCCAGTGAATCACATTGATTTTCAGATATACAAGCAAAGAGACTGTGAGTCCATTCTTGATATGCCATATTTTTTGCATGATTATTGGTTACTGCAGATGCCACTGAAAACAGGAGCTGGTTTTGGGATCCCAACACTAGTTGATGGTGGACCAATGTGGGCTGGATGAATTGGTTTACCAGCACACCAATGGTTTTCATAGATTCCACCAAAGCAGAGGAGACCAAAATCCAACAGAAAGGAGTACAGATCTTTGAAGGTGTACCTGAGAAAGAGACCAGGAATAGAGTTCATGACTAATGTATCAGTGTAAAGAAGAGAGCAAGTGGCAGCACAAGCTTGTTTTAGCTCAAGGAAAAAAGCTGGGAGGGGCCCACAAGAGCCCAGGCAACAACATCATTACCATAGATGTCTTAGGAGAGTTGGTAATATTCTCTTCAAGAGGAGGACTCAAAACTTGAAGGTGTAAATTTGCTGCTCCCTTTGGCCCTGGATTGCACTGTTTTCCCTTGACATACTAAGAAATTGAACCAAAGTCCAGCCAAGCCTTTACACTTCATGGGTGATTTGACGCGCACAATTGATGAGCGCTTTGTGCTGGCATACTCTTCTAAATTTCCACCCTCCTTGCCTGAGCCCTCCAGCCCCACTGTGTAGAAATTGCTAATCAAATTGGACTGTTACTTGGCTTGGTGTTGCCCTTTCCTCAAAATTATAGGATCCACTCAATCAGAAAAAAAAACACATTGATTTCTATCAATTCAAGTACATTAGTGCCAAATTTCCTGCAGTAATATGTGATAGGCAGCAACCAATCAGAGTCCCCTCCAGAATTTGATTCAAAAACCTCCAGTCCCCTGGTAATGATCAGCAAAAATTATCCACTGGCAATCAGGCTCTCCCACAGTTTCTGGTGCTTAGGATTACCTATGCTCCATCCCTTAAAAAATAAGCAGGTCCATTTTGAATCCCTGCCTATACATTCTTCAATTCAATAAATTTTTACAACTTTAAAGTATTTTCATTTATTTTATTTACTTTAAATTCCTGGGGTCCTTTGACTTAAAAAGTAAAGTGTTAAAGTTTAGCTTGTGCTTGTCTTACCTTCCCTGGGTTTATTTCTCTTCCTGCCATTGACCTGGGCCTCCTATTATCAGTGTTAGTGCTAACAACATTGCTTACCTTGTTAGAGTTCAAAAATCAAGTTTGATCTTAAAGTTTAGTATTAGAATCTGTATAAATACTTAGTTAAAGTCCAAAAAATTACTTTTGCTCTTGTTTTTGTCCTGGTACTGTATAGAGTTTCTTTATCTTCTTTGTTTTCTCTACGCCTTTGTGTTTAGCAGGCAGGTTTGAGCATTAACCTCCCAGACTTTGTGCAAACTTGCAAAAGTTATTACAGGCTTCCTAGTGCCCATTGTCCCCCCCCACTTTCTCCAGTAAGGTTTCCCAAATTTGGAGCTGTCTCCAAGAATTCTGTTGTCACTCTTTAGATTTACTCTTCACCTTGGCCCTGTATTGATTATGATCTGGTCTACCTCCCCAGATCTATGAGGACAGGTCACTTCTTCTGCCCATCATGTTAGAGATAATTCCTTCAAATTCTTTCAGCTACTAGAAGACCTGCCCAGCTGAGTGCAGGATCTTATAATTGCGGGAGAAAATTTAGTGAAAATTCTCACCTGCAACAACAATAATTTGTTTTTTCCTGATTTGGTCCCAGAGGCACTCACCCAAGAACCCCCTTTGGCCTTTGCACCTCCCAAAGAAGAGTTTCCAGTCACCCCTCACAATATGCCTGCGTTTCCTAAGCCCACCTCCAAGCACACTTCCTGGGTGATTGATGGGATGGTGCTGATGGTTTTGAATGCTTATCTCTCACAGCTGTCTCCCATGTCCTCCCTATGTACACCCGTTTGAGCGGCCCTGCCAGTCTTGCACTAGATGGTGTCCTGATGGTTCATTTCACCCAGTTGGAAGCCAAACTTAGTTAATTTGGTCCTCCTCTCTCACAGAAGGTACTTGGATACTTCTGTAACAATAAAAAGTGTCACAAGTGACAAACTCCTGTTGACCATTCTCATAGGAAAACCTCAACTACGGGGATCAAACCCCAATACCCTGCAGGCTGCCAGCCTGCAGATTTTTGGACTCAAACTAGAGCAGGATTTGACTTCAGGGAATCTCTTAAGGCTTGATGAACTAAAATTACCTGCATCAAAACTCCTCACTCCAAAGGTTCCTGTTAACCCAACCAATGAGAGGGCAGGTCAAGCCAAAGATCCTGGAATAATGTGGGCCACCACGGAAGGGGAAACAAAGAACCTTCCTGTAGAACGCGGGCCACCCAGAGATGACCAACCCCACGACCTGAAAGGGAAATTTGAGTATTCTCAGTCCAAACCAGCCAATGAATTAACTCCCACAATGGATGCCACTGAGAACTGGAAAAACCTGGTAGACAGTAGCACCAGCACCAAAGAACTTTGTAAAAGTTTACCCGTGACAGATGGGCATACTTATACCCTGGACCATCAGGAAGTTGCCCATTGCCATTCTTGCAATAAAGTAACATGAACCTTTGGTTCAACCAGGTCATTTCATATTTAATTTTAGTTCTATTTCACTTGCAGTCTATATCCTGCGGTTCTGTACCTCACATCAATCAACCCCAAGAAACTGTGGACCAGCCACCTGAACTATATTGTCCACCAAGAGCTCCCTTTGGCCCGGTACATTTCACTGAATACCCACCCAACCTGGCATATTCAGAGTTCACCCTAGAGAAAATCTTAATCTACAATCCAGAGGCTAGAACTAGAGAGACAGAGATCATTTACAGAGAAGGCACCAAGATCATCAGACCTCATCTGCTATTCCACAACAAGTACAACTACCTGCCCGTATATTTGGTTCCCATGACACCATCTGTCACCCTGTGGCCCAACTGCCCACAAGAATCTGTTGCGGCCAATGAATCCACTTCTACCCAGATATTTGGAGTTATGTATATCACTCTCACCAGCTTAATCATTCAATGATTCCTGCTAGCAGACCTTAGGCCCTTCTGGGCAAATTTTCATCTTATATTGTAAAGTTAGCACCAATCTTGTGGTGGGCCCTTCCTGCAGGGCCCGCAGGATGTCCGCCTGTGAGTTCCCAAGAACTCCCCACAGGCTGGATCCCTGACAAAAAGGACCAGATAATGTGCAGGGAAACAGATTAACCAAGGGGCTGTCAGCCCCTGTAGTGAGCACCATTATGTTGTGTTTGGCTCTTGGAGACAACACTCAAGAGGACACAGCAGGAAATCTTTATTACAAAATGTTTGAGATTTGAAGCTAGCCTTGGGTTAGCCTTCAGGGCAAAATTAAGGGCATGTGCTTAATTTACTGAAAAAAGACTAGGATTTCCTTTTGGCAAAAGGAAAAGAAAAGGCTTGAAGATTATAAAAGCCAACACAAATGTGGGTGAACTTTTCTTTATTCAGGGAGATGATTCTACTTAAATAGTAGACTGGGAATGCTGATCATTCACTAGATAGACAGTGTGGCTGATGAGGTAATGTTGAGCTGAACTTGTACCAGGATAAGACATGCACTGGTAGGATAATCCAGAATTAGTGAACATTGATGTCAACCCATTTAAGGAAGGAGAACAATTTCCAAAATTGAAGGCAAAACCAACCAAGTCTTTTCATGTATCAAGATTCAAAGGCCACATTAAAATAAACTTAATGGTGCAACTTAATACATTTTGGTTACACAAAAAGATCCTATGAATCAAGGGCCAAGTTTACAGGAAGCCCATCTGATAGGTAGATTCTTAGTATTAAAATATATCAAGTTATTGACTTGGATGAATTTTTCTTCTTGATACTGCCAGTCAGAGTGTACCTTATAAACCTCAATAGTTCTATAGATATCACCCTTTAAGGAATATTGAATAACTTGTAGATGGACCAGGAACTCTTCAGCTGATGGAAAATAAACTGTGGAACTGACAGACAAAATAAAGGCAGTAATGTACCCTAATTTTTTGTAAATAGGGCCATTTTGATAGAGAAATGAGGAGTGACATTGTAAGAATATTAGACTACATGTAGATAAGAAGCCCAACTGTCTTGTTGTTCATTAAAAGGCAATTAAGGAAGCATTTTAGTGTCTGATTGGGATTTCAGTCTGGCCATCAGATTGGGAATGATAAGACGTACTAAGGAAAAATGAACACCCAATTGTGACATAAACTCCCTCCAGGAAAGGAAAAATAATTGAGGGCCAAATTATGAAACAATGTCTGTTGTACCATGATAGCCTAAGACATGCTCAACAAACAGGGACAAAGTCTGTTTTGCAGTAATGTTTGAATTGCATGGAGCAAAAATAGCTTGTTTTGAGAATCTTCCTACAATGACCAGTATGGCATCAAACCTTTTTGACTGTGGGAGCTGAACAATGTAGTCCAAAGAGACATAATGCCAAGGAACCTCAGGAATGAGAAGAAAACATAGCAGACCCACAGGTTTTTTAGTAGAGTGCTTGTTTTTTAGCAAACAAGGTAACTGCTGGCGTATGACCTGACAAAGGAAGACATCTTTGGCCATCAGAAGTGATCACAAAGTTTAGCAAGGCTTTTTTATAACCAGAGTGGCTGGCAGTAAGAGAGTTGTGAGAATGATAGTGAGTACCTGTTAAAGATTAGTAGAGGATACTACCAAAAGATTGTTGAAGTACAAGTCTTCTTCTAGCAGGAAAAAGCGGGGGTTGAGACTGTTTTGTGATTTTTCAAGGCAGTAATGATCTGGGAAAAGAATTTCTCTTGGAGATGAGAAGCATAGATTTTTTCAGTGCACCCTGAGTTGTAGTACTGATTGCATTAATATTGAGAAAACTCTCAGGAGAGAGAAAACACTTAGTGTTGAGAATCTCATAGTCTTTATTGATGACAAAACACAAAGGATGACAGCTAAGTATGTCAGGAAGAGTGTTAAGTATACCTTTCTTGTAGACAATGTTGAAGCATAAGTTTGCCAGTTCCAATACCCATCTAGTGTGTCTCTGAGAAATATGATGTGATCTGGTGAAGTATGGTAAGTTCTTATGGTCAGCTTAAATGAGAAGAATTTTGTCAAGTCTTTTGAGGCAGCGATCCAATTCTTGAGTGTCTTATTGATGGCAGGAAGTTTCTTGTCATCTACTGGGTATTTTTGTTTATCTGAAAGGTTTTTCTGAGAGAAGTATGCAACAGGGTGTTACATCTCATCCCCCCAAGATGAAAAAAAATGCCACCAACAGTATAGTTGCTGGTATAAGTCTCAACCAAAAAGGGTTTGGGAGAGTCAGGCATCAGAAAATAGGATTAAAAACAAAGACAGCTTTAGTAGTCTCAAAATCAAGCTGAGCCTCAGGTGTCCAAACAAAAGGTACTGAAGGGAAAGTATGAGTGATAAGAGGTAAAACTAATGAGGAAAAGTTTATATAAATTTGCGGCAGTAATTTGCCAAACCAAGAAAACCCAAAAGTTGAGTGCGTAAAGGAAAGAATGTGCCAGTTCTGGATAGCTTCCACTTTACTAGGTGATACAGAAAAATCATTTTGAGTAGCAATATATCCTAAGAAGTCAATCACTGTGCTTAAAAAGAAGCACTTGTGTTGTGTACTTGGGTGCAGCCAAGGGACATAGCAGGAAATCCTACCGGTAGGATTAGGTTTGTACTAAGCCAAAGGTTAGTTTCCAGTGATAAATAAGGAATTTACCTTAAGGCCCTGACAATGATAATTATTTCAAGGAGCTGGATGTACAAGTATTTTGGCTGTCACTAACACAAGTAACATACAGTCATTATCTGGTTTGGTGCCAATCCAATATCTGGTTTTATATTCCTGAAATGGCAGCAAAGCAATTTTCCATGACTTGTCCAGATATTCAGCTATCCAACCCCAACTCACACATGATCTCCAATATATTTGATCCAACCTAGGTCCCTGTCACATCAAACACAATATATAAGCCTAAAATATTATCTAATAAAATTACTCTTCTTTTCTAAACCTATCTTCTAAGCTTCCCCAGAAGTTGCTCCTCATCACTGGTAGCAGCTATGATTTTTCTTGACCATGCCTATGAAAGAGAAAATGATTGAACACAACCTGCCCACCTTTGCCCACGTACTAAACCTGGCTACATCCCAAGACACTTGGAAGACATAATTCCGCTCCCACAACATCAACAAAGATATACCAAGTGAGTGTACTGTATTTAAAGGACTGGTAATGCATAAAGCATGCACCAAGATAATTCAGTACAGTTGCTCTCTACAACCACAAACAAACACACAACCGCCTATCACAGGCAAAATCATTAACACCAAGTACATTGATATTGACAAATTCTTTGGCAAAAACAAAGAAAATGTTATAAACTGGCTGGACCACTCAGCCGCAAAACTTTGCGCCAGCTGCATCTTTCACAAAAAATGGCTCCAGGAAGCCAGCAAACGTCTGTACAAGGCCACAGCTGTCAGGGATCCACTCATTGGGAAGTCTCTCCGATGAAATTAAGGAGAGCTCCCAAGTTGAATTTTACTAGAGTGGACCCTACTGGGATCCCTATCATTAACATGTGCAAGAGGTGACCAAATAAGCGGAATCTTCCCAGGAAGGGAGTGAAATGGTTTAAGAGATAATAGACGCTAGTATACTCCAAAATCAACCAGGGGGCCTTGGGGTGAATAATAGGGGGAAATTGTGCTGTTTCTACATAGGGGGCATGGTGGTGGCGTGGTCTAAAATAATACCAAATGAAGTCTTCTGATTTATCAGTGGGGGTAGTTTTAGGAGTTTTAAAGTTCACATTGACTTGACCATAACTAATTAACACACAAAAAGCCCACACACTGAGGATGAGCTACATGTTAGTGTAGCATAGCCTTTTTAGATATACTAATCAAGTTTAGAAGTTTTGAAAATATAGATTTATTGGTTAAGATAGGAATAAGAAATTGTTGTAGCAATTGGCAAAGTTGAAATTCCTCAGCTTAAATACTGAAGTCAAGTGTGGAAGTGGACATAGTGGTTACCAGGTGATTCTGAAAGAGTAATTTGGCAAGTAAAGCCTTGTAGGACTGCATCAGGCTGCAGTCTACAATGCAAGAAGAGTTAAGTTGAGTTATTGAGTTGCAGTATTCTTCAGTACTATGGTGGAGATAGTATTTTGGGCCTGGATGAATGCTACTTCTCTGGCTTGGTTGTACTGCATCAATTGATTGGCTAAGTGGTTCCCCTGAATATTGGTAATTTGTTTTTAAGCATTTAAATTTAGGCTGATTGGTTGCTTTGGGAGTTTCAGAGCTCATTTTAAAAGCTATCAAGTGGTCGCTGTTGGATTCATCATCTGCTTCTTGGATTTCTGGTTTAAATTAGAATTTATGTTTTTAAACTAGGTTTGAGCTTTTGCTTTTTTTGCTTTTGCTTTTGATAGCACGTTCATTAATTGATTTCAAATTTGGATTCAAATTGGTTAATTCTATTAATTCCGTGGTAATATTGATTCCCTTTTAGCGTTTAAAAATGCAATTTTTGGTATCAATAGATCCAGTGTTGGTTGCACTTCTTGTGAAAGGGATGAAATCCCTTACAACAGCAAACTGGTTTGCTACTTGGGTTGGCTCAAGAACCAACAACCAGCTTAACAACTGGGAAGAGTTCAAAGCTGACATCACCCACAACTTCTGAGTCACTGAATCCTTCCAAGACATTACAATACAGCTCAGTGATCTTCTTCAGAAGGCCACTGTCACAGCTTACGCCAATTGATTTGAAGAGATACATTGCAAGATCTAAAGCCCAGTGCAAGCTGACAACGTACACACAAGAGCCTCATTTATTAACAAAATAAAACCCTTGGTTGCTGCCCTTATCCACCATGAGGCCAACACCTCCATGCCCGCACTCATTGCAGAAGCCAAGAGCACAGAGAAACATGCAAACATGGAATATGCTGCACACAACGGCAACCGCTCCTCAAACAGTAATGGCAGAGATAATTCTAATGCAACAAGCTTCAAAACACCAACCACAACAAAAGGAACTCCAATTGTAATAATGACAATTGTAGCCAAAGCGCAAACCGCTCATGTCCCAAGAAAAAAGACATCACTAAAGTTAACAATGCCAAAATAGCAACCTGCTATGAATCTAATCCCACATTCTCCAACCTTGAAGGACTCAAAACAGAGTAACAGGGAAAAGAGGAGGGGGAACAGGCTTAAGTGCCCCTGTCTCCCCCCAACACGACAAGAAATTGCACCAAGGTACAAACTTTGCTGCTTGCATCTCACATGTTCTGCAACCCCCCATTTTTATGAACATAAAAATTAAAGATCACTCACAACTTCTTGTCAACTCATGCACTTACAAATCTCATACACATAAAATTTTATTTGACTCTGGTGCATAACACACCATGGTTATCAAACATTTGTAACCAAGTACAAAATACCAGTTGTCAGATTCAACTTCAAATATGCCAGAATGGCAGGTAAATCAAAAGTTTTACTGGAAGGCAAAACAACTCCCTACATAATTGACATCCAAGGCATACAAATTTATATTAAAGAAATTGTCATGACCAACATAAACTATGCCATTGTAGCAGGGATATACTAGTTCTCCTGAGTGAATCACAGTGTATGCTGAAAGACAAAGATCATGACTGTCAAACACAATGGAGTAAATTTTAACATTCTCAATGAACCCAACAACCTCATTCTGAGGGACACATTCTTTTTCCAAGTCATAAACCAGGACAACTCAGAACAACTAACCAAAGACAGTACACTCCATATAATGATTTACACCAAATGTCACAAATGACAAACTATTGCTAACTATGCTTGTGGAAAAACCTCAACTACAGGATTCAAACCCCAGAATCCTGCGGGCCGCAGGCCCGCAGGACCAGCTGCCTGGCTGCCTTCTTTTTTCTAGGCTCAAACTAGAGCAGGATTTGACTTTGGGGAAACTCCTGAGACCTGATGAGCTAAAATTACCTGCATTGATGCCTCTCACACTAAAGGTTCCTGCTAGTCCCGCCAATGAGAGCATGGGCCTGGCCAAGGATCCCAAGATAACTGGGGCCACCATGGCAGTGAGATCAAAGAAACTTCCTGTGGAATGTGGGCCACCCAAGGATGACCAATCCTGCAACTCAAAAAAATTGATTCTTTTCATTTCAGCCTAGCCAATGAAAGATCTCCTGCACAATATGCCACCAAGGGCTGCCTAACCCTGGTAGACAGTATCACCAGGCCCAAGGAGAATCAGAAAAGTTTGCCCATGGCAGATGGGTATAATTATACCCTGGTCTGCCTGGAAACTACACATTGACATTCTTGCAATAAAGTGACATGAATATTTGTTTCAACCAAGTCATCCCATATTGGATTTTAGTTCTATTTCATTTGCAGACTAACCTTTGCAGCCTTGTCTTGCACATTTATCAACCCCAAGAAACTGCAGACTGTCTGCCTGAGCTATATTGTCCCTTGGAGCACCCTTTGGCGCAGTGCATTTCACAAAATATCCTCCCAACCCGGCATACTCTGAGTTTGCTCTAGAATAAATTCTTTTTTACAACCCTAAAGCCAGAACTTGAGAGACTGAGATTATTGGTTGAGAAGAATCCTGAATAACCTTGCCCCCTCTGATATTCTAAGATAAATATAACTACCTGCCAGCCTACCAAGTTCCAATGACCCTGCCTCTAACCCTGCAGCCCAACTGCCCGCAAAAATCCGTGAAAGCCAATGAGTCTGCTTTAACACAACTATTTGGAGTAATGTACATCACTCTAACTGGGCTCGTGGACTGCATGGTACCTACCAACAGGCCTTGGGCCATCTTGGGCAAATCCTTATCTTATATTGTAAAGTTAGCTCCTATTCTATGATGGGCCTACCCTCTGGGCCTGTGGGTTGTCTGCCTGCAAGTCCTCAGTAACCCCCCACAGGATGGATCTCTGACACCAAATTTAATAACATGAAAACAGCAAAAATACAATTCCCACAGCTTGCAAAACTCCTAAATGAGTATGCTCATGTATTTAAGTAAGAGCTAACAGACCTACCCCCAAATGGGAGGTTAAACATGACATTGACCTATACAAGGCCATTCCCAAACATGTACCCTTTTACAGACTCTCTCCCATGGAGACACAAACCCTCAAAACCCATATTGAGGAAAGCCTAGCCAAAGGTTTCATTTGCCCATCAGAATCACTGTTGGGGCAGCAGTTTTCCTCATGTAGAAAAAAGGCTCACTTTGTCTGGTAACATACTACAAAGCTCTTAATGCAAGCAAAGTAAAAAATAAATATCCCCTTTCACTTATAGAGGATCTATTTGCAGGGCTCTCAGGAGCAAAAAAATTTCTCCAAAATCAACCTCACCTCAGGTTACAACCAAGTAGAAGTAAAAAAGAACATACCAAAAACTGCATTCTGTACTCAATTTGGATTCTTTGTGTGTAGAGTAATGAACTTTAGGATTACCAACACTCCTGCAACTTCTGTCACTATGATGAACCAAGAACAAAACGGTCTTTTAAATACATCATGGTACCTTAACAATATTATCATATTCTCAAAAACCAAAGAGAAACACCTCACACATGTCTGCAAGACACTCAATTGACTCACAAAGCACAAACTCTATACAAAGCCTAGCAAGTGCTAATTTATGAAAAAGAAACTCTTGTTCTTGGACCAAATTTTCTCTGACAGCGGCATCAAAGCAGATCCAGACAAAATAAAAGCCATAAATAACATGCAACACTCCACCTCTGTTAAACAAGTTAGATGCTTTCTTGGAATGATAGCTTACCTAAGGAAGTATATCAAAGACTGTGGAAAGATAACTACATCAATCAAAACCTAACCAAGGGTAATGCTAAAAAGAAATTCATCTGGACACCAAAATGTGACAAGAATTTCCAGTTACTAATGTAAGCTCTTACTGAAGCACCAATCTTGCAATAATCAAATAATAACAGGTGCTAAAAGCTTGAGTTGGATGCCAGTGACACTGCCATTGGTGCAGTGCTACACATTTGCCAGCCAGGATAGCAAGACTTTCTGCCAGTATGTTATGAGAGTAGAAAACTAACTAACACTGAGCATAGATATTCTATACACAATAAGGAATTGCTAGCAAGATAACATGCATGCAAGAAATGGAGATGTTACCCAGAAGAACATTTAATTGTCCAAGTACTAAATTACCATAAATTCTTAATCTACTTTAAAACTTAGAACGCACTTGCACATCAACAAGCCAAATGAATGTCCTTTCTTGAACAGCTTAATCTGGACATCCAGTACAAAAGGGGGACAGAGCTGGTCACAGCAGATGCCCTCTCTAGGCTATGCCAACCTAGATAGGACCCCCCTAACCACCTGGTTCCAGATTGCCCAACCTATACAACACTGAGTATAAACCCAAAGGCAAAGATCCCTCAACCAACCAGTTAAATCATGACACACTAGTAAGGAATGAGATTTAATTCCATTTATCAAATTATACATTATATTGAATCATCAAAGATAAACAGATTCCCTACATTTCTCTTGCACAAAGGGTTGATACCATCCTCAGACACTAATGTCTATTAGGGCACCCAAAAGCCAATATCATATACCTCGCACTAAAGAAAATAGTATGGTAGTCTAACCTAAAACAAGACATCATTGACACCCTAAAGAAGTGCACAGTATGTGAAAAATACTCAAGCACCAAAGCACCACAACCTACAGTCAACCCAGTACCTGACCCAGAACCATTTAAGGTTTAGGGCCTGAATGTAGTAGGACCTTTCCCAGAAACCAAAGCAAGACAGCACTTCTTAATTGTAGCCATTGACTTTGCAACACACTGGGCAATCTGCTGGGCAAGTAAAGACCACAAAGCAGAAACAATCAACTGATTTATTAATAAGGCAATCATAGCTGACTATGGACCCCCAGGCTACATTATCACTGATGGATCCAAGGAACTGTCAGAAAATGTAGTGAATAACAACCTGAAAACAAATAACATTAAACACTCCACAGCCTCATCCTAAAGGTCATAAGCTAACAGCAGAGTTGAACGTCTAAACAGCAGTCTTGTCAGAACCCTTGAGAAGATAATGAATAGCAAAGCCAGAGACACATGGCCGCTATATGTGAAACATGCATTATTAGTATCTTGGATACACCCTAACCAAGAGACAGGCTACTCACCATTTGAATTTACATATGGATACAAACCTTAGATAGCCACCCGCAATAATCAACCCTATGTGAATATTCCCTCGTGGAAACCTCTCACAGTAGAGCAAGAAGCAGCTCTACAACACATACGCCTCAAAGCCAAACTAGCAGAAACAAAAAGGCTCAAACCCCAAAAGGTAACCTTGACAGAGGACCCACTCCCCATCAACTCCCCTGTTTGGATACTTGCTGGAAACACAAAGAAATTGGATTCAGTACATAGAGAACCAGGAAGGATTGTCAAATACCAACCAGACAGAAACACTTACCTAGTCAAGTACCAAGGCGCCAAAGACCCTATCACCAAAAAGTATCATTAATCCTGCCTTCACCTCATTAAAGGGGAACACTTAACTTGGCTAGTACCTACTAGCAAAAAACTCCAGGAACATCAGGCAGTAGCTTTCAAGACAAAATCCCCTCCTGATATACCAGAGTAACTCCTTAAGAGGGCAACTGTGATAAAATTGACTCCCTGGTGATTGACTCTATATTAAAATGAGAATTCAGCTTTTTCCCTGATCAACAACTGGAAGTAGGCACTTTTTTATTTTTGGTACTTGATGTACTGAAAACTTTTAATATAAAAATTTTATCTATACAGCTATGACATACTAATGTAACTAAATAAAAATAAATATTAAATAAAGGCATACTTTAACTAACAAAAATAAGGAGAAATAAGCAATTATTTCTCATTTTACTATGTAATTTAACTCTTTATTATAAAAATATTTTTTACTACCTTAAAAAATTAAATTCAAATGAGACAAAAATCAAGGTAAACATAATAATAAAAGGCTTAAAAAATAATTAAATTTATTTAATATACTTTATATAGGTACAACTGTGAATATATTAAATTTTATTAGAAAATTAACAAAAATTAAGATATTTCATTCACTTTCAACTATAACTATTCATCTCAAACTTACCATATATACATAAAAAATCAGTAATATCTAATTAAATTAAAAAACTAAAAACTAAATGATCAAAACTAAAAAGTAAAAATTAAAAACTAAAAAGTTGTAAGTAAAAACTAAAGAAACTTGAAAGCAAACAGGTTTATTCCTCACCTTTTTACTCTTTGTTGTAAATGTGCTGTTTTAGCAGAGTTACAAGAGAAAAATGTTTGGAAACTAGATAATATTCTTTATTGAGAGATAATGATTATATAGTTGTTTTGAATTGTGGATAACAGGAACATGATTGTGTTGATCACACGGTGGGATGATGAAGGGGGTGGCTTGATCCTTGTAATGAGTCAAGCACCAAAACAAGTCACCTACCAAGAGTAATTAGCCTCTGTTCATTTTATTGTATTTGGAAATCCAAGTTGTCTTCCTAACTTGGCTTTGGGTGAATGGATAATTAGGTTGCAGGTCACAAACCTGCTTACTCAAAACCTTGCTGGCGGGTCAAGCCTGCTGTTTTGACACCCCCCCCAACTGAGGGTCAGCCTCCTCTGAGGGTAGGTTGTCAGGAAGGTTATTGGGAGCCCAGGCACCATACTGGACTAACTGTTGTTTGGTGGCAGGTAACACGGTCTCTTGTTGTTTTGTCTTGCCTTGCAGGGTCTGAGGCAATCATGGTGGAGGACTTTGTCCTGTTTACGTTTCCCAAGCCCTTGCACAAGGTAAGTGTTGTTTTCATTTACTTTTAGGATGATGGTAGGGCCAGCTTTCTCTGCCTGTAGTTTACTCTTGTCAGTATTCATGACCCAGACTTCATTGCCAACCTTGTGTCTGTCTTTAATAGGGGAAAAGGTTGTTTGTAGACACTTTTCTTCCTTTTCAGGTTGGTCACTATTGACCTGTATGACCTGGGGATCTGAGTGGGGAGAACCTTGTCTGGCATCTCCAGCTTAGGTCCTGATAGCGCCTGGATGATATTGGGTTGGGTTCCATAAACTAGCTTGAAGGGGCTTTTGCTGGTGGATCTGTTCACACAGGTCCGGCATACAAGTAATGCAGTTGGTAGCTGCTTGTACCAGTCCTCAGGTCTCCCAATAGTGAGCTTGGCCAAGGCTTGCACAAGACTGCCATTCAATCACTCCATGTGTCTATTGGCCTAAGGATGGTAATGTGTTGTCACCATGTGCTGGACCCCATTCTTGATGAGGTATATGTTGGTATCTTCAGAGGTCAATTATTTGCCTCCATTGGTTATCAGGAGTTCTGGCTTTCCAAACTTGCTGATGATTTCTTTTCCTATGAAGTGCCGTACAACATTGCTGGTATGTGTTTTAACTGCTTGTGCTACTGGCCACTGCGTGGCAAAGTCAATGGCGGTAATAATGTACTTTTTGTCATTATATTTCCCGTGCATAGGCCCCACAATATACAGGGCCCACACTTTAAATGTTAGTTGCATGCGGATGGGTAGTACTGATTTAGGTGGGGTCTCACTCTTTGCAAATTTTTCACATACTTTGCACTGGTCCAAGACTTCCTGAACATCTTGATACAAGGTCAGCCACCAGGCCTTGTGTTTAAGGAATTTGTAAAGGTCACAGCTTTTTGTGTGGCCCAGGTCTCTGTGGTAGCACAAGATTTTATTGACTTGCTGATGTGCGGGAATGTATGAGATGGTTGTCCTGTCAGACATTTTTTGGTGTAGGGTTCCATATATGTTGGCAAATAGGTGCTTGTTTTTAATTGCTATTTCTCTTGTTATATCTCTTACTGGGGGAAAATCCTTTGTCTTTTGTACGCAACACCAGTAGAGGCCAGTCTGGGTCAAACCCATTCTTTCCCCTTGTGGCTTTGACATATAGTTGTGACAGCGCGTCAGCAATGGCCAGCTCTGGGCCCAGATTATACTGTATGAGCATGTTGAACCTTTTCAGAAGCTCCATTGATTATCTTGTCCTTGTGATAGGTTTGCTTGGGTTTTGAAGTAGATGAGTGATTTCTGGTCTGTCAGGGCTGTGAATTCTTCTTGTTGTTCCAGATAGCAACACCCTTTGACTAGGCAGTGCACAATTGCCAGCAGCTTCTTGTCATGTATGGGATACCAGCACTTGTCATCTGTCAACTTGTGTGATTCATAGGCCACGGGTAGGAAGTCACCATCATTGTTTTTGATTTGTAGTACCCCTCCAATGGATGCGTCAGAGGCGTCTGTCTTCATTTGACATTTCCCATCACATTTGGGGTACTGAAAAATAGGTGACATTGTGAGTTTCTCTTTAAGGCGTCTGAAGCAAAGGTCTTGTTGGGGGGGCCCATACAAACTTGGATTTGGCGCCAGTAACGGCAGATAGAGGTGCAGTTAGGACGCCACAGTTGGGTATGAATTGTCATACTTAGGCAACCATCCCCAGGAATGTGCGGAGTTCTGACGTGTCCTTTGATGGTGGAATTTTAAAAAATAGCCTGGATCTTCTGACTGTCAGGTTTAATGCTGTCTTTTGAAACTGTGTCCCAAGAAGGGTAGTTGTTTGCAGAAGAACTGGCACTTGGAGGGCTTGGCTAGCAGCTTATGTTGCGCTAGGGTGGCAAAGACTGCCTCTAGGTCTGTGTATTGCTGTTTCACTGAGAGGTTGCAGAAAATAATGCTTTCCTGGTATACTGAGGCATGCTTGCCAATGTGGGGGGCAAACACCTTGTTCATGAAGGCCACAAAGGTTGATGGGGTGTTTGTCATTCCAAAATTGAGTACTACACACTTTTATGAGCTGTATTTAGTGTGAACATCTGTTTGGGGGATGTCTTTGTCCTTGATACGGATCTGGTTATAGCCTGCAGTCAGATCAATCTTGGAGAAGACCATAGCGCCACCCAAGGCATCAAAGAGATCGTTAATAAGTGGTAGTGGGTAACAATTTTTGATGATAACTTTGTTTAGGGCTCGGTAGTCTGTGACTAAGCGCAGGGTACCATCTTTCTTTGCTACAAAGAATACAGCAGCGCCAAAGGGGGACTGTGAGGGGCGGATAAGTCCTTTCTCCAATGCCTCCTTGAGCTAAGAACACAGTGTGTTGTCCTTATTTGGGGCGAGGCAATAAATGAGTCGCGCCTTAGGTACTGCTCCTTTGAGTTGGATGAAGTGTTGGATGTGTTTCTCTGGCAGCAACCTGGGTAGAGCCTCCTTGAAGATCTCTGGGTGGCAAGCTACAATTTTGCAATCCTGAGGTGTGGTGGTATCCTGGTGATCTTTGGAGTGGATAATCTTGTACTAGCAAGAGTCCCAGTCAATTGCCTTGAGGTTCTCCTGTTTGTCCAAGGTCTCTGTGATACGTAAAAAGACATGGCTGTGCAGGAGTTGGTCTACTGAGTCAGGGTAGATTTGGTGGTTGACACCTTCACATTTGATGGTCAGTACAGAGGTTGCCCAGTCTACATGTGGGTTGTTCTTGCGCAGCCAGTCCAGTCCCAGTACAATGTCAAATTTGGGAAAGTCAATGACGGGACCTTGAATGGTGTAATGTAGGTTCTCTAGCATGACAGAGAAGGGGGATGTTTCCAGTGTCACAGCAATGTGATATTTGTCAGCTAAAACCATGTTTTTAATCTGCAAAGGATTAGTGGCTAACTTGAACTTATCTACAAAGCTGCTGTTGACCAGGGTTCAATCTGCACCCAAGTCCAGGAGTGCTGAGCCCGTGTAACTGCAAAAGCAGAAAGGGTAAGACATCAGTTTATTTGGGTGTATGGCAATGGTGTACAGTACTAGGTCTTCCAAGGGTACTTGAATCATTGGGCATTAATCCACGTCCTCAGTGTAAGAGAGGGGGGCTAGACTAAAAAGTCTGGCTCCCATCCTGGTGGGACCAACCACCAGGATGTCATCCAGTGCAAGACTGGGATAGCCGCTTGAAGGGGCCTCCCAAAGGAGACCAGATGTGAAAGGGGAGGAAAGTAAGCATCTAAAGCCATGACCAAGGCTCCAGTAAGCAACCACAGAGAGCAATCCCAAGTGGGAGGGACCTCTGCATCTGACTCAGGGATTTGATGCAAGGAGGGTAGAAAGGAAGTTGAAACTGCTGCGGGGGAAGGATTGTCCAAGTCAGAAGAAGGGGTTTTAGTAGTACTGGATTCTAAAGGGGGCAACAATTCTTCAAGATAAGAAGACAACCAAGGGAACAAACCAAGGATGCTGAGTTGGTGGGAACCTGGGTGAGATGTCCAATTACATTTACAAACAGACCAGGAGCAAACTCAGAAGATTGAGAAATCAAGGAAAGTTTGCTCCAAAAGACAGGGTTGGAGGACCAGAACAATAGAGAAATAGGCACCAGTATCCACATAGCCACCTTTTACCAAGAGACAACATGATTTCAGTGGGGTGCCCTTTTTGCTAAAACTTCCAGACAGACAGACCAAGTGCACGGGTAAATAACAGGGAATGGTCCAAATTAATGTTCTCAGAACAATCTCCCAACAAAAATGATGGGCAGGCGGGCCAGGGAAAGCAAGAGGCGGGGACAACAGCAGGAGTTGAGACAATTACCTTTATTATTAAACAAACTTCAAAACTACAAAAAGATTTGCAAATTTAGGAGTTTATTCAACAATTGGAATTGGTAAGCAAGGGACCTGACAGTCTATGCTTCCATTTTATGCAGAGGGGGGTGATAGGACTGGGGGGTTATGAGAGGGGCTATCAGAGTGCAATCTAAAGGGGAGCCTATTAAAGACTACTGGCCAATCTTCTCCTGGTTTGAGACCAAGAAAAATAGGGACCATGGGCCCGGATGTAAGACTTAGTCCCCCAATTGGCTAGGAGCCTTCCAAGGACTCAGGGTGCACATTTCCCCTAATACCTTCCTCTGGCGTCTCCACTGGAGGGCTCTGGAACCCAATTATTTTGGGCTGAGGGACTTCTGGGCCAGAGGAATTGGTTACCTGGGACACCACTGATTGCAGGATTTGATACCCAATTTCCCCAGGCCGCAGGTTGGGCCTTTCAAGCTCCATGCAGCCCGCATTTTTCTGTTGGTCTGCTAGTTGTTTCAGGACCGGGCAACACCAGGACAACAAGCAATCTAGCTGAATTAATGTCTCCTCCGCGGTTGGAGGAGACTCCAAAGGAGAAATGGGGACTTTGGCCAGGAAGGCCAACACAAAGCGTTCATCCACTGTGTGGGCCAAGTCCTTCAGGTTTTGGAGGGGTTTTGCCTGCACATGGGCCACTTTTTTCTGACAGTCTGGGAAATACATCCCAATCCAGGGCCAAAAATGGGCCACAGAACTTTACACTCAGGCTGGTATTCATTGTTGGGTGAGTCAGGAATAGTCTGGGGAGAGCTTGGCTTGCTTAATGCTTTCCCCAGGCTTTTCCCTTGTCTTGATTGTCTTGAGTGGCAGTGACATGGATATGGGTTAAGTTTGATTGGCCGTTGTTCCTGTTCCTGTGTCCATTTGAACCTGCGGGTTTGTGGTTTGCACTGCTGTTGTTGTTCCCAGGGGGTGATCTGTTGGAACATCCAGCTGGGTAAGAATGCTTGGGTTGTTCTCTTTTTCCAGTTTGTGTCTTGTGGAGAGTGTTGGACGTTTGTTCCACTTTCTCTTCCTTGCAGTATAGGCTTTGCAAGTTGGTTACTTGATCCAGGTTCATGTGTCTCATTACGTGTGACTTGAGCGTGTCGTAGTACATGAGGTGAGTGGCTGGAGTGTCAAAATCCATGTCAGAGGGGCGCGTAGTTGGCGTTCTTTGTAAGCGCAGGTGAGCTTCTTTGTGGTGCCAGTCTGGGTCAAGCTCTTCACTTGGCGGATGATCATGAGTTTGGTGTCCTTCAGCACAAATCTTGCCAAGAAGTCTTGCTTGAAGGTGTCCTGATTCTTCTCAGTGTGTTCTTCATGCCACTTGTTGCAAGAGAGGCCAGAGTTGTGAGTCAATAGAAAAAGATTTCTGCAATTCAGAATTGTTGCAGGCATTTCATCTGGGCCAGCTTGCTTTGGGCAGACTGGATTCATGCTGCGGCGTTATTGTTGTTGGCTCCCGCGGAAGGTTCCAGGGCAGCACTTTGAAGTCTTTGGGCTACGTAGGCTGGTATGGTATTCTTGTCAGTTGGACAAGGTATAGTGGGGGTATCCCGGAAGAGCCCTTGTGCAGACATGGTGTTGAAGGCGGAGAGCAGGATCACTGTGTTCTGATACAGGACAAGGCCATCAGGTATTTCCGTACCAGGTGTGTACAGAGTCCAGTTCAGCGGGAGGCCAGACATGATTCTATCAAGGATTTGTTGACCGCGGCAGGTACAGGCAACAGGCGGAATTTCGAGGAACAAAGTAGGATGGAAAACCTACTTGTACTACCAATGTCATAACTGTTCTGTTTTAGTAGAGTTACAAGGGGAAAATGTTTGGAAACTAGATAATATTCTTTATTGAGAGATAATAATTATATAGTTGTTGTGAATTGTGAATAACAGGAACATGATTGTGTTGATCACACAGTGGGATGGTGAAGGGGGCGGCTTGATCCTTGTAATGAGTCAAGCACCAAAACAAGTCAACTACCAATAGTGATTAGCCTCTGTTCATGTTATTGTATTTGGAAATCTAAGTTGTCTTCCTAACTTGGCTTCAGGTGAATGAATAATTGGGTTGCAGTTCATAAACCTGCTTACTTGGAACCTTGCTGGCGGGTCAAGCCTGCTGTTTTGACATCTTCTTCATTTTGGTCCCTTCCAGGAGGGCAGTGGCAATAAACTCAAGCTGCTGCTTAAGCTCAGAGGCCCTGTATTTGTGCTTAGCTGCACCCTGGATGGCCTTGGTGAAGAGAGTGGAGCAGGTTGTAGGCTTGGTGGGGGGACACAGTTGGCAAGATCTCTGAGCTTGGAGATGGTTTTTTCTTGCTCATGCTGGAGAAGGGAGATGAACTTGTTGAACTTCAGGTGCACCCAAAGTTGGCCTTGAGATGCTTATGATAAGCCTCAAGAGCCAAAGTGATCTTCAGCTTGCCATTTACTGTAGCCCAGTACACATTCCAGTTGGCCTTGGATCAGGCCTTACCTGGTCTCTGAGTGACAACCTTCCCAATTCAATTGGGCTCAAAGTACTCAAGAAAAGGCTTGAACTACAGATGCTTTGCTATGTAGGGATCCTTTGATAGAACCTCAAACCCCTGTGCAGTATGCTCTGGCTTTAAAAAAGCCAAGGCACTAAATTGTGTCAGCACAAATTTGCAGGTGTCTGAGGTATCCTCTGGCTCAACCTACTAAGTTTAGCATGGACCTGCACATTTTGAGAACTGCTTTGCGGAAGTGAAAGTGGCGCCCCTGCACCTCCCTGCTAAACAGCTGCCCAAATGCATTGAAATGAGCAGGCTCAAAGTTCATAATGCATATTTGAGGCCCCAGCGCTCTCAGCCTTACATTTTCTTCCAAGTTCAGGGTGGCCTGGTCTTTGTCAGTGTCAGGAGGGTTGATGTGGGTGTGAGGAGAGGTCTTTTTGACATTGTTGTTGGGGGAAAGGAAGGAAAGTGCTCTGCAAAAGATGGAGAAAGCACAGGTGCATATGGCCTTGGTGGCCCCAGGGAGAAGAAAGAATGCAAGTGGAATCACCTAGATGTTAATCTGGGCATGAATCATCCAGAGCTGGTAGAACATATTGGGGCAAGTGGTAAAGGTATTGTCAACTAGCCAGGTTGACGCCCTTTTTAATTTCATCAGGTTCTGCTGAGTTGTGTAGCAGATTATGCAGTCCTTGGTGCTGGGCCCATTGTTATGGAGGAGGAAGTGCTCCCCACTTGGGAGCTGCTTAAGCTCATGAGTGAGTGTGAGCTCAGTGAGGACATCCAAGGCCTTGGGGGGAGGAGGATTGGCAGCAATCTGCTTATTGCTGATAAATGTGACCAACTGTTCCTGTATTAGTACCAACTTAAGATTGTTGAGTTTGAGATGTTGCAATGTCTTTATGGCCAGATCAGAAGCCCAGAGATGAGAGGAGGTGGGGATCATCTGGACCAGTACCATTTTAGCATTCAAGATATTAGATGGTTGGGGGACTCACAATTGTGCTCCCCTTCTCAGCTGTGACCTGCTCCCAGTTCTTGGTGTTCAGGTGGGCTCTGCAAGTCTTGTCCTCACAAATGAAGTACTTACTCCTGGTTTGGCGCTTTTGATTGTTACAATTGAAACTTTAATTATCAGCAATGTAGCCAGGGCCGCCCTTTACAGACATGATGGTGAAGTAGCAGGAGAAGCGCTTGGGAACTTTGAACTCCTTGTCTACATTACAGATGTTTTGAATTGCCAGTGAATCCCAAGCCACATGACCAAAAGCTTTAGACTTCTTGGAGTATTTCTCTGGCTCATCTTGGTGGTCAGATGAAGGAAGGGGAGAAAAGCTATCAGGAGAGAGTAAGGGTTCTTTGAGACCTGCTTAGATGCCTCCTTCTTCTTGCCAAAAGAAGAGGTAGGCTCCTTAGCAGCGTTTTCTTTCTTTGCATGGTGGTTCTTTGTGGGCTCAGAGTTAGCCTCTGACTTGTAAAATGAGTGTTCAGTGAGATCATTGTTGGATTTATTGGGTAATGAGTAGTGAGGGGAAGGTGAAGATGAGGGTGAAGGGAGAGAGATGTGGGAGGAGATGGAGTGGGTATCAGGGAACCAACCCTGATCTGCCAGCTTACTAGTGTTTGGGAACCAGCGGGTTGCAGACTGGGTGAAAAGAGCCCACCAAAAGAATTGATGCTAACTTAATTAAGTAGGACATTGACTTGTTCACCCATGACCATGGACCAGCGGCAGGAACAATGTATCTATTACTCCCATGAGAGTAATATATACAAACCCAAATAGCTTATTGGTATGATTCAGGAGAAGCTCAGTAGTGGAGACAGACATTGGTTTGGGGGTGACAGGTGGTTCCATGTCTAATTGGTAGGAAGGAAGGAAGTTGTATTTATCTCTGAACAGGCAGGCTTTGGTAAAATACCAAGGGCCTTCTCGGTTGTATCTGGTTAACTCTGTAGTTCTGGCCAAGGGATCCCAGGCCAATATGTTGTTGGTGTTATAGTCCTTGTACTCAGGCTTTAAGGGGTACTCTTTGAAATGAACAGGACCAAAGGGGACGCCTGGCAGGCTGTATGTAGCTGGTAGGCTGGCAGGAGGGTCAGATGATCTTTGAGTTAACTGACAGATGACAAGAATAAAATAAAGCAATAGTTGGGGAAACCAATATCTAATAAAATTTATTTAAAAATGATAATGGGGGTTGATCTTGGCCTGGCAGGTATTTATACCACTCTTCCAGGCTTCACTTCCTGGTCAGGGTTTCTGAGCTTGGAAAGTTTGGCATTGGGGGTCTTAGATGGCAGTGTGACGCTTGGCACTGGCGGTTTGCCACTGGCCGCTTTGGGATGAGAAGACTTCACATCCTTCTGTTTGTTGATTTGGGTATTGAGTGCCTCTTCAGGTTAAGTGCCTCTTCCTGGGCTTTGGGCAAGTTTGGAACAACTCTTATTGGGAGACTCATGCATTTCATCAATCAAACCACTGGAGTCAGGTATTGGCTCCTTGGGGAAATTCTCGGCATCTTGTACTGGTGGTTTGCTTACAGAATCCTGTGGAACGTCTAAGGGTTTGGGTCCTGGAGGGTTGGCAACAACTTTATCAACTGATAAAAGGCCTTTGTGTTTGCAGCCTTTGGGTCTGGCAGTCTGCATAGGGTTTTGTCCAGGGTTTGACTCTGGTTCCGTACTTTGAGATTCAGGAGCATCCAAATTGTCATTCCTGACAGTGAAGGGGAGTAAGAGACTTTGCCTTTGCAGGCTTTTCAGCACACTTGGGGATAGTTACTTGGTCTTTGGAGTCCTTTGAGGCTTGACGCTTGGAAGGCTGGCTGTTCTTGTTTGATCTTGGCTAAAGAAAATCTTAGAATTAAAGATAAAATAATTAAAAAAGATACATTAAGCACAAATAGGTAAAACTAAGCAAAATATAAGTAAAAAGCATGAAAATAAAGTTTTATTTATCAATAAAAAAATAACAAAGTAAATAGAAGCAAAATAGAAACTCAAAGAATAAATCTAAAGGTTAAAACATAGAAAATAAGTGATCTTTGATAAAGCATCAAATACGTTAGGTTCAGCATAACATATTAGGGCTAAATCAATGAAAAAGTTTATTTAAAAATAAAATAAAAATATATAAAATTATATGGGGAGTAGCAGGGAGAGTAGTAGATTATAATTGCAAAAAATATATTATGTGGAATTTTTATTGGGGTATAACATTCAAAACTTAGTAAAGTGTCAAGTTTGGCACTGTTTATCATCTAAAAAAAGCTGAATTCTAACTGTTGGGTTTCTCAGAGTCAAGCAGAAAAATTAAATTTACTATGTTTTTTACATATAAAACTTGCTTACTTTAAAAATTGGGCTCAAAAGTTAACCCAAAAGCAAGGCAGTTTCATATGCTCAAAAATTAAAATACAACATAAGTTAAAAAATTAAATGAGTGGAAAGGTGTTTATTAGTGATAATATTATGCTGGGAAGCTGAGAGTGAGTTATTTATAATTTTGTATGTTAACCCATTAAGAAGCTCTCTGCACTAGTCTCCCAGTTAAAGTGTCTAGTTAGTGGGTGTCAAGTGGCGCTCATAGTGTGTCACTTATTAATTTAACCTTAATTTTGAGCCTTTGATTAGTTAAATCCAAAACTAATTGTGTGGCAAGTGGATAGTGTCAACCAGAGGGGGAGTCAAGTTTACATTTTTTATAAATTACATATGAAATCTATTAATAAATTGGGCTTAATTTATGTGGCACCACTTGATCTACAAACCCGGAATAGACATAATGTAAAACAAGTGGGGTAGTTGATTAATATGTAGACCACTAAATCCAGTATAGTGATGCTTGGAAGCTTAATTAATAACTATGGGCACTAGTAATAAAAATATAATAGTAAATAATAAAGTTTATATAAGTGCATATGTGTTTTATTGATAAAATTTGGATTTGGCTTAAAAAGTGTCAAACTGGCCACTTTTTATTTTAGAGTGTCAAACACACATCATTTTAATGTTTATTAGTGGATTTATTTATAAATTGTCCCTTAAATTGGTCTTTGAGCTATCTGATTTATTAAACGGAGTCAAATTCAAGTAAATTTAATCTCAGATTTTGGTTTCAAACCCCTGAACTACTAGTAAAAATTAGCCTAAAATTGATTAAGCAAAAATACTATTAGATTCACATATGCGACAGTTGACTCCCTGGTACTTGAAAAATTGTTAAGTACCAGGGAGTCAATCACAAGGGAGTTGACTTGATTACAATTGCTCTTAAGAGAGGGGTGTGTCAAGAAGCTGGATGTACAAGTATTTTGGCTGTTGCCAACACAAATAACATCCAGTCATTGCCTGGTTTAGTGCCTGTGGGCTTCTTGTCCACCAGTCCCCAAAGTGTGTCCTGGGTCATAGTCAGGGACCAGCTGGAGGGGTTGTTATTTTCTAGTAAGGGAAATGTATCTCATAAATATGTATAGGGGTCAAAATGGGCTTTTTTAATTCTCAGATGTAAGGTCCCCTTAGAAACCTTCTGGTATATGGCCCGTGGGGTCAGGAAAACAATATGGATTTGCCAATACTTGTAGTCCTCTAACAATATCTTGGACTCCTTGTACTTGGTCTTAGACACCTGCACCTTAGTCTTGGACGTCTTCTCCTTAGACTTGGACTCCTGATTCTTAAACTTGGACTCCTGAGCCGCGCTTAGGATCCAGCTTCTTATCTCAAGCTTCAGCTCCTTAATATTGGGCACCTGCTCCTTTATCTTGGGCTTCAGTTCTCTGTATAGCTCTAGTGGCCTTGGTATTTCACTTGTATCAGTCCAACCAAGCTCCTGCTGGCAATCAAAAGGCATCCAAAAACCTCTTGGCAGAAACTCAAAAGACCTCGTAACTTTCCAGCTAGCCTCCTTCTTATAGTGTCCTTTTCCCAACAGTTCCGCCTTCAGAATGGCTTTCTTCAAAAGTTTAAACCATTGTCGCTCACTTTTTCCTATAATAACTTAAGCTTACATACTTACTCTCCCAAAAGCTTCAAGTATCAATTCACTGTTTTCTTGCTTATACTTTAAGCTTTTGGCTTCCAACCAATCATATTCATCAGGAAACCTTCCAGAACTCAACCAATGAATGCAGAGTGCAAAACTAGATCATCCCTGAAGTTTCGCTGGGATCCAACTAGAAAATCAATTTCCACTGCTCAAATTGATAACTTTTCACACACCAAAGCGTTAACCAGTCCATTATTCCGGCACCATTCCACTCAATCAGTTTCCAATAAATCTACAGTTCATACACTGTAACTTATTTTTTCTTTTCATCTCCTTTTATATGATAATTAATTCCATCTTTATATCATATCTTTTGGCAGCATTAATTAATTCTTTTACTGCTTCTTTCTTATAAACATCTACACTTTTAAGAGTCTAAAACAAGCATCCTAGCTCCTGCATCCACTTATGCTAGTCCTTCTTAGCTAACTTTCAGTTTCTTGGCTAGTCCTGCACCATGATCTTCTAGTTCTTCAGCTAGTTCTTCTCTATCCATCAGCTAGTTCATCAACTAATCTTGCGTCATGCTCTGCCAGTTCTTCACCAATCCTGCATCATGACCAGCTAGTCCTTCACTTCAACATAATCTAAAAATTTACTCAACTAGTCTTCACTGTGATCATACAGTCCTTCTTACTAGTTATCACTGTTGCTTTCACCATATGAACCACCTTGGTCCTATATTTCAGTCTCTGTTACCAAAACCTGTAGACCCAGGCATGAGTCTACATTGTTATTGGTGTTTGAAGGGCTCTTGCAAGTGGCAACCACTTAGGCCATCCAACCATAGATCAATAAAGTCTATGCAGTTGTTTTTACTCACCCAGGTGATTAAGTCTGAGCTTTCAGTCACAAAGTAATCAGCTTTACTTCCCAGAGGCCTGATCACACCAAGTTCTGCAGCTGCTTCCCTGAGCAACCACCTTGGTGACACCCCTGAGTAAATCTATGCCCTCCAATGCTTACTTTGGAATCTTCCCAAAGCTCTCATAGGGACATAGACAAGGACACCCTAAAAGTCTGTTAGGTAAGGTGTTTGCTCACAGACCTCCTGTAAGTGTATCAGGGTATGTAAGCTCTCAGAGCTCTTCCTCTCCCTGGCAGCCCATGTTGCCTGCCAGGGGTCCAAAAACTTACGGTCCTGGTAGCCATTATTTCCTACTAGGTTTTTACCTGCAACAAAAGCCACTAAACTTTCACTTGGCCAACATTAGCCCCGCCTACAAACCACCAAATATGTGGACTGTCACAGTGCCAATCCAATATCTGGTTTGATATTTCTGCAATGATAACAAACCAATTTCCCATGACTTGTCCAGATATCCAGCTATTCAAACTCAAATCACACATGACCTCTAATATATTTGATCCAACTTAGGTCCCTGCCACATCAAACACAATATATAAGCCTAAAATATTATCCAATAAAATTACACTTCCTTTCTAAAACTATCTTCTAATCTTCCCCAGAAGTTGTTCCTCATCAATTATCGGAAATCTCCTCTAGAAAAGACTAGAAAGATGGCACCAAATTACAAGAATAAACACAAAAAGAAAGTGTAAATAGAACTTAATTTTATTTAGTGAATCTGAATGATTATTATATGGCAAATGTCCATCACAAATCAGTGAAAAGACAGATAGATCACTGGCCATTCTTGTAAGTGGGTCAAGAATCACTCATGTCATCAGTTAAAATGTAAATGGGTCCTTCACCTGATTTGGAGTGAAACCCATTTCAAGTTAAGAAAGGAAACTGGAGGATTTCACACACAAAATGTGACTCTGCTGATAAGGAGAACTTTTGGGGAAGCTTCAAATATGGAATTAAGAAGAGAAGAAGTATATTTTATTGGATAATACTTTAGGCTTATATAGCTTTAGCTGTGACAGATATTTTAGTTAGATCAAACCCATGGGCTGGTCATGTGCAAGATGGGTTCAAGTTGTTGGATACCTGGACAGTCATGTGATATTGGTTTGCTGCCATTTCTGGTATGTCAAATGGTATATTGGAAAGGCACCAAATTGGGCAATGACTGGATGTTAAGTGGGATGGTGGTAGCCAGAATACTTGTACATCCAGATCCTTGACACTGCCAAAGGCAAAATCAATAATGCATGAACATTGGAATTCATAACATTGCCTTCCTCTAGATTAGCCTTTGGGGGTGTACTTGCAGAAAAACATGGCATGGGCTCAGGCTAAGAGGCGTTGTGTAGACAGCAATTTTACGGTGTACTCTGCACCCTGTTTGAAGGTTACTTCAAGAGGGACAATCCCCAGGGAGTCTAACTTGTGAGCTTTTTCTTCTATTTGATGTTGATAGTAGAGGGCCATGTCTCCAACTTGGAATTCTGATAGGGGAGTGCAGCCAACATTTCTTGGTGTTAGCTTCATAGCCTTTGACTTATAGGCAGAAACATATGCAAAAGCTTGGATGACAATTAAGTGATTGATTAGACCTTTGGTATGATATTTGGGATTATATGCAGCATTGGAGGTAGAGAGCTGCATCCCTAAGAGAAAAAAGTAGTAGCTTTTCTTTCATATAGCATGAAAAAGGGAGAGAAACCAGTAACCCTGTGTTTGCTGAGGCAATAGGCAAACAGAGCAGCTGGCAAGTACAGATCACAGTTGGCTGCATCAGATTAAGTTAGCTTCCTAATGATAGACACCAGTGTAGATTTAGCCCATTCCACAGTTCTATTAGTAGAGGGATTTTAAGGGGCCAAGAAGAATTGGCGCCTTCCTAGTGCTTCTACTACAGATGTTACCAAGTGCGCATTGAAGTTGGATCCATTGTCAGAGACTAAGACTTGAGGACACCCATGGCAATAGAAGATGTCTTGCAAGAGAAAAGCAACAGTTGTCTTTGCTGTGATGTCTTTGATGAGTCTAGCTTCTACTCACTTGCTAAAATGGTCCACAGCAATCAGTAGGAATTGACACCCAGATCTTGATTGTGGAAGAGGGCCTACTGCGTCAATACAAACAGCATGAAAGGCATGTTGGGGAGGTACCAGTTTGAACTCATGAGAGGCGGCTCAAGGTCTCTGTAGTTAACAGTCCTGGAAACTAGCTATAACATCAGAAATCAACAGACAGAGGTTTTCCTAGTAATAATGCTTCTGAAGCCAATTATATGTCTTGACTATCCCTTTGTGTCCAGTTTCACAAAAAGCTTGCAGGATAAGAAACAGCAGTAGACTTAGTCAAACATAAGGAAGATACTGGTGCTGAACCTTTTTAAACAGTTGTTGATTGCAGATGAGAGTATCCTTAGATAGCTTCTGTAAGGCCAAGTGAGTATCTTCAGGTTCAGCTTTCCATGCTGAGAGTTGACTAATTAGCTCATATAGTTAATCAGCTTCAGCAGGATGAAGGACCAGAATAGGCATTTGAGAGAGTCTATCAGCATTTTGATGTTATATGCCCAGATGATGAAGTACAGTAAAGCCATAACCTTGTAGTCAAAGAGCCCATCTAGCCAGGCGTCCTTTGGGTTCTTTCAATTGCTGCAATCATTTTAGAGAGGCATGATCTGTGACAACAGTGAAATGTGTGCCGTAGATGTAGTGATGAAACTTTTTGACAGCGTGGAGCACAGCTAGGCATTTCTTCTCAGTCACATTGTAATTTTTCATGCTTGTTCAGGACTATGAAGATATAAGCTACCAGGTGTTCTACACTCTTGTCATCAAGCTGTGCCAGACTAGCACCAATTACAAGGTCATTAGTGTCAGTGTAGGAAATAAACTCCTTGTCATAATCAGGGTATACAATGATAGGAGCCTCTTTTGACTTCTGCTTAAGAGTCTTGAAGGCATGTTGTTGGCTGGCAGTATATTCAAAAGGAACATTTCTCAACAACTAGATCAAGGGTTTACTGATATTGAAAAAGTCATAAATAAACTGTCTATAGTAGCCCATCATGGCTAAGAAGACTTAGACTTCTCTCAAGAAAGTGGGAAAGAATTTTGTTGATGGCTTCCACCTTCTTGGTCATAGAACACATCCCAGTCTGAGTCACTTCATGTCCTGAGAACTCTAGCCAGTCTTTAAAAAAGTTCATTTGGAAGGTTTTAGCTTGAGTCCTTCTTCCCTGATATTGATGAACACTTTCTTATGATGAGCCAGGTGATTGATGAACGTAGCACTAAATACAGTGATATCATCCAGGTAGACCAACACACAAGAAAGCTTCAAAACACGTAATATGGAGCTCATAGCCCTCTAAAACGTAGCAGGGGCGTTGCAAAGCCCTTGGGGCATGTGTGTAGGTTCAAAAAATCTCTCAGAAGTGATAAGGACAGCTTTTTGTCTGTCCTTGGGAGAAAGGTCAACTTGCCAGTAGCCAGGTGTCAGATCCATAGCTAAGAAGAATTTAGAACCTCCAAGGCAATAAATAGCATCATCTATGTGTGGTAGGGGGTAGGAATCCTTCTTAGTAATGGAGTTGAGTGTTGGTAATCCATCACAATACAATGTGCACCATCTTTTTTTCAAGATTAACAGTGGGAAAGCCCAGGGGCTCTGAGAAGAAGCTAGTAGCCCAACTTTCAACAACTGCTTGGGTTCTTTGGACACCTGAGCATCCTCTACTCTACTTCTACTATAAGGCTTTGCTCAGAAAGAAGGAGTATCGCCAGTATCAATCTGATGAATGACATCTTTAGCCAGGCCATAGTTGGTACTGTCTTTGGCAAAGATGTTGGCAAACTGGTTGAGCAGGTCAAGAATTTTTTCTGTTATACAGGAGACAGCTGTGAGAAGTCCTCAGCACTGTTCAAGGACAACACTTGAGGTTATTTCTCTGTTAAGTTGAAATAACAGAAGGTACCAAAGGATTGTAGCAAGAGAACGTCAGGTGTGTATAAGAGCTGGCTATACCCAACCACTTGATCTCTAGAGACATTGATAGGTGCAGAAGTTAGGTTAGTCACAAGTAACTGCAAATTATCTTTGTGAGAAGAGTCTAGTATTCTTGGGCAGAGATTAGGCTTATTATGCCCTAAAGATGAAGGGAAGTAGAGTTCTAGGAATGTATACTCAGGAAACTCATATGAGATCTGGGAGTCATTTATGACTAGAGACCCAGATGAAATGGTCACAGCTGAGGTAGTCAAGAGGGGAACTCCTTCAGCTGCAGGGAAAGATGGAGGAGAGAACTTTATATTGGAGTAGTGTGTGTCTCAGGAAGACAGGCGTAGATAGAGGCATTGGGTGACTCAGGAAGGGGTATTGCTAGGCCAGTGGGTAATGACTACTATAGGATGGGTGCTAACTTGATAACATAAGATAGGGACCACCCAAGTAGAGACCAAGGGTCAGAGTTGGGCACCATGGAGTCCACTAAGGCTGTCAGAGTAGTGTAGAGTACTCCAAACAGCTGGGTGGATGAGGGCTTGGCAGTAATAGGTTCCATTGGGCAGTTATGTTGTGGGGTCAGAGGCAGGGTCATAGGAACCAGGTAGGAGGGCAGATAAGTGTACTTGTCCTTGAACAATCTTGGCGGCCTCACATACCACTTTCCTTCATGACCTATAGTTTTGGTCTCTCTAGTCATTGCCAAGGAGTCAGCAATTAGTATGTTCTCCAAGTTGAACTCGGAGTAGGCAGTATTTGGGGGGTATTTGGTGAAATGCACTGTTCTTAAGGGTGCTTCAGGGGGACAGTATAGCACCAGTAGTGGGTCAGCAGGTTGGTCTCTAGAGCAGGTGGGCGCCTTGTTATCTACTTGACTAGAATTAAGATGGAAGATTTCTAAAACTAAATAGGGTAGAATTTGCTGGAACCAGAGGTTCATAAACCTTTATTATCAAAAATGACAGTATGGTTATCCTCATACTGCCAGGGTTTTTATACCATATGATTTTGCTTCTTCAATTTTTGCAGATTTCAAGTCTGTGGGCATTTTGCCAGTGGGGTGTGGACCTTGGGGCAGGGCGTCAAGGGCAGCAGATCCTGGTTGGGCCAGCTCTAGAAAACAGAAGTGGTGATGCTTTGTTCCGCTGTTCTGATCACTACATCACCTGAGCCAGTCAATTGTGTTGCCAATTCTGGACTGAGGACTGGCGGTATCTGGTGCTCATTGGCAGGGCAGTATTAGGCCTTGTCTTACCTCCTTTAGACAAGCCAAAACCTCTGTTTAGGTCTAGGTCCTCAGTAGCACAAGGCTGGCAGCAATCTGGTGACTGTTTGGAGAATCTACCTCAACAGTCTGGCAGGTTGTGGAGTAATTCAATGACTCAAGTCTGACTCAACAGGTTGGCGGGTCCCTGTCTATCCTGATTGACACAAATTATCTTCAGGGGGCTAGGGTTTAATCACGGGGTTTTCAATACAAGTATTGAACTGTCAGGTTTGATAACTAGCAGGCTGGTGGGTCTCTGTCCATGCTGGTTGGCACAAGGCATCTTCTGAGGCCCAGGGTTTGACTTAACTGACAGGCTGATGGGTCTCTGCCTATCCTGGTTGGTGCAAGTCAATTCAGGAGGGCCAGGGTTTGATTCTGGGGTTTTTAATACAAGTATTGAAATTCATTATTGACAGTGTGTAGTGCTTTAGGGTGAATATTCCAGAAGGGTATTATAAGACACACATCTTGAGGCATTTGTCAGGCATCTTGATGGGCTCCTCAAAGATGAGGGAGACTTTGTATGCTAAGATAGAAAGATACACATCCTTCATGTTGATGATCTCATTGTACTCTCAGAGGAACTGGGTACCAACCAACCAGCTGTAGCTCTCATTCTCCAGCACTACAACAGGAGCAGCTAGGAGTAGTTTACCAAGGCGCATAAGAAGGGCCAAATATGCCCCAATATCCTGTGTCATAGCTAGGCCAGCTGTACTATAGGTTTGATGATAGCTGAGGTCCAGAGCTAGCTTGAGTTTCTTTACTAACTTGGAAGACACAACATTGACTGGGGATCCAGTGTCAAGAAAAGCATTGATCTTCAATTTTAGGATGAATATCTCTACACAAGTAGTAGTATGTCCAAAAGAAAGGATGATAACAAAGACATCTTGTGCTTCAGCTAGCTCCTTGTCCCATTTTTCCAGCATGCATCTGAGGCCAGTGAGCTCCTTATAAACTGTCTGCAGGGAAAGTAATATGAAGACGTTCTGGAAGACAGCGTCAGCTACCTCAGCGGCTTCTTCAGAGGTTTCTACCAAGACAGGTGGCCTCTTGGCTTGAGTGAGATAGGATCTCGAGACAATTTGCATGGCTTCAGCAAAGGGTTTGGTAGTGGTTGTAATTTTCCCAGAACGTAGTTTATAGGGGACAGAAATAGTCTCAGGTACAGCAAGAACAGAGTATCCATAGGCATCAAGATTTTTAGTGTTGAATTCCTCCATATCAGAGTAATCTCATTGTCATAAAAGAGGAGAAGAATGGGAGAGGCTTGGGTATTGGATGCATTATCAGCAAAAGTGAAAGAAGGTGAAGGGGGAGACTGTGAAGAGTTGTCAACCAAAAGCTTCTCTGCCTCTAGGTCAACCTCTCTTTTCCTGTCTGGTCTTTTTTTAAAGAAAAAATTTTATTTTAGTTCAAAGACAGTGTTTTTTCATCTGGTCTCTAGGGTCAGTTTCTTTAACACAGACATTTGTACAGACTTGAGAGTGGTGGCTTACCTGGCCACAATTATGACAGCCTTGCTGTTTAGGCTGGTTCTGGGTATTCATAACTAGAATTTAAGGAGTGTGGGGATCTGTGCCAGATCTGGCAGCTTGAATCTCATAAACAACAGAGCAAATAGGTGAGATGCATGTCTTGAAGAAGAATTTTGATACTCTTCATAGATGTAAGCATAGCCTTCTGTGCTTTGAAGTGCAAAAATAGGATATGGTTAAACTTGAGAGCCTGTGCGCAACCAGTATAGGCTTCATGAGCAGTCAGCTGTTTACTTGTGACCAACTGTTGTCCTTTCACATAAAACCTATTAGCAAACTCAGCTAAATTTTCTTTAGGATTAAATGCAATGTGCATTAATGTGTCTTTTTTCACCTCTAAACTAAGGCCTCCACCAAGCTTCTCAATCAGCAGTTGCTTCATTTTTTCCCAATTAATAATGAAAGAAAGTTTGGGTATCACTACCTCCTGACAGATAGGGTAAAGGCAGGTTAATATATGCTCTTTTTGATCTCATCAGAAGCTCTACACATAGCAGTCTTATATATGATAAAGAAGGCAGAAATTGTGGAGGTCTTTGGATCAAGCACTTGTTTAAGGTTAGGTTTGAAGTGAGCCTCAGGAGTCAGTCCACCAATATTGCTGTTGGCTATATTGATATGGGGGAAATCAGCTTCTGATTTAGTGAGAGGTTTTCTGGCCCAGAACTGTCAAACACTTTCTTCTAAAGCCACTAGAGTGCTAGTATTACAAGTGCCAGTTTTAGAAATACAGCCTGTCTGCTGCTTGTTGGTATCCAATTGATGTCCTTGGTTAGTTATCACAGTTGATAGCTCAGCTAGCCTAGCCAGGAGATCAAAGAGAGGCTAACTGACAAATAAGGGTAGAATTGCTCATTAACAGAATAATCATCTTGACCATCTCCTGGAAGTCTTTGTCTAGTGCATCATGATTCTTCTTCAAATTCTTAACTCTATTGGCCAGAGCAATCAATTTTCTAGTGCAATAAATATGAGGCTGTCCAGGCATTTCTGGGCAACAGTCCTTATCCTCATAAGTTCCTGGCAGGCTGTTAGATTCTGTGATGTCTGTTTGTAACTCCAGGATTTCTTGTTGGGGTGCAGCCACCTTATTGGTAAGTACAGCCACCCAGGGGTCAGGTTGGGGCGCAACTTCAGAAGGAGCTTGGCTTAGTGTAGTGGCGTACAATTTATGAATAGTGTCACATAATTCTTGTTCTTGTCTTACCAGGTCTTTGAAAGGGTGATCAGCAGCAGAGAATAGGCTTAGATCATCCAAGAAAGCTTGCAATCCTTGAATAATAGTAATTGCAGCAGCCTTTTCCCGTATTGACTCATCCTACATGCCTTGCATACTTTTTGAGGCAACATCAGCTAAGTGCAAAAGTTGCTCAGTAGTATGGACACAGAATTTATTGAGTTGTACAGTCAACCACTTGAAGTCAGTGTGGTGGGTGTTGAGAGAAGAGTCAACCTGGGCCTTCCAAGGTTGTTGTAGCAGATGAAACTTCTGAAGGCGCTTGTGGACATTCAAAGGATGGAAAACGTAAGTGCTTGATATACTTATTTAATTGAGCCTGAGAGATAATCAAATCTCTGATTGTTGGATACTATAAAGAACAGGAAGTATACCCACTGTTGATAGGCAGAGAATTATTCCCAATGATTGAAGACTGCAGCACAAAGGGAGGAGATCTTGTGAATGTGGAGCCTCAGTACTATCTGATAATAGACCAAGGCAGGTTGGCAAAGAATGATATCAAATAAGTAGCAGAGTCAGCTGCCAAAAGGATTTAATGTGAAATATGAGGGAAACCCATCATCTTGTAATACTTTGTAGCTTCAAACTGGACTTTTAGATTAGGGACAGCTCTTTCATAGGCTAATTCAAGGGCCAAAGAAGTGATTTTATCTAAATCAGGGGTACCCAGCAGTTAAGCAACAAGATGGGAGTCATTAGTTAAGTTCAAAACAGTAGGAGTGATAGGCGTGTCAGCAATGTCTTCTTTCATTAAAGGGCTGGAAACTTCAGGCAAAGATGGGTCCTGAATTGGCAGAGATGAGAGACTGGAGAAGGTAGTTTGAAGAAAGTAACTGAGGGGCTTACAGCCTCTGTAGTGAGCATCATTTTTGTTGTATACTTGGGCGCAGCCAAGTAACACAACAGAAAATTCTAACAGTAGGATTAGGTTCATACTGAGTTCCAGGAATGACAATTTGGATGTACCTGAATCCCAAAGTACGGAACCAGGGTCAACCCCTGAACAAAACCCTTTGCAGACCGCCAGTTCCAAAGACTGGGGATCTGACAGCCCACAACCAATTGATAAAGTTGTTTTCAACCCTCTGGGACCCAAATCCTTAACTACCCAGCAGGGTTTTGCAAGCAAACTGCCAGTGCAAGATGTCAGGAGTTTTCCTGAGGTGCCAATACTTGACACCAGTGGTTTGTTTGGTAAAATGCATGAGTCTCCCAATGAGAGTTGTTCTGAACTTGCCCAAAGCCCAGGAAGTGGCACCAAACCTAAATGCCCACCCAACGCCTGAGTTGTCAAACAGAAGGATTTGAAGTCTTCTTACCCTGAAGCAACCAGTGACAACCTGTCAGTGCCAAACACCACCTTGTCATCTAAGACTCCCAATGCCAACCCGCCCAAGCTCAAGAAGCCCAACCAGAAAATAAAGCATGAAAGCGCAGTATAAGTACCTGTCAGGCCAAGATTAATCCCCATTGTTATTTTTAAATAAAGGTTATGAAATATTGCTTTCCCCAATTATTGCTGTATTTTATTTTTGTCATCTGCCAGTTAACTCAAAGATTATCTGACCCTCATTTCAACCCGTCAGCTACGTATTATCTGCTGGGTGCTCCATTTGGTCCTGTCTATTTCACATAATAACCCTTGAAGCCTGAGTATAAGGACTACACCACCAACAATATATTAGCCCAAGATCCCTTGGTCAGATCTACAGAGTTAACCAGATACAACCAAAAAGACCCTTGGTATGTTACTGAACCCTGCCTGTTCAGAGATAAATACAACTTTCTTCCTGTCTATCAATTAGACATGGAACCGCCTGTCACCCCCAAATTAATGCCCACATTCACTGCTGAGCCTTTCCTGGGTCATACCAATAAACTATTTGGTATTGTATACATTACTCTCACAGGACTAATAGAAACTATTGTTTCTGACGCTGGCCTGTGGTCATGGCTGGACAAGTCAATGTCCTACTTAATTAAGTTAGCAACAATTCTTTTGGTGGGCTCTGCCCACCCAGTCCGCAACCTGCCAGTTCCCAAACACTAGCAAGCCAGAAGGTCAGGGATGGTTTCCTGACATTAAGCCAGAGGTTAGTCTTCAGGGGTGAATAATGAATTTATTTTAAGGCCTTGGAATGATAATTATCAGATATCTTCTCTAGACAAGACTAGGAAGATGGCGCCAAAGTATGAAAATAAACACAAAAAGAAAGTGTAAATAGAACTTACTTTTATTAAATATATCTGAATAATTATTATATGAAAAATGTTCACCACAAAACAATAGAAGGACAGATAGATCACTGGCCACTCTCATAAGTGGGTCAATGATCACTCATGTCAACAGCCAGAATGTAAATGAGTCCTTCACCTAATTTGGAGTGAAACCTATTTTGAGTTGAGAAAGAGAACTGAATGATTTTGCACTCAAAATGCAACTCTGTTAAATGCAAAATTGATGATTCATAAATATTGGGATTCACAACAACTCGGAGGGCTTAGTGTAGAGGTTGTAATCTCTTAATCTTTGAAGGAATTTTTTTACATGGAGAATGTGTTCAGTTATGTTAGATGAGTATATGAGATTGTCGTCTAGATAGAAAACAACAAGCTCATTTAGGAAGGAAAAAAGCACCTTGTTTATCAGAGCTTGAAAGATAAAAGAAGTCTTGCATAGTCCAAAGGGCATCACATTGTACTCATACAACCCAAATGGAGTACAAAATGTGGTTTTTCATTCTGTCAAAACTGCAGGCTTGACCCACCAGCAAGGCTCCAACCAAGCGGGTTTGTGACCCGTAATCCAATTATCCGGTCACCCAAAGCCAGACTAGGAAGTCAACTCAAATTACCAAATCCATCAACACAAACAGATGATGATCCTTCACAGTGGATACCTCAATTTGGCACTTGACTCATTATCAGGATCAAGCCACCCCCTTCTTCCATCCAGCCGTGTCATCACCAATCTTGTTCCTTCTATCCTTAATTCACATGAACTATATAATCATTATCTCTCAATAAAGATTATTATCTTTCTTCTAAATATTTTTCCCTGTGTAACTCTGCTAAAACAGCACAGTTACAACATTGCAGCACATATAGGCTCTCCATCCTACCTTATCTTGAAAAATTCCGCCTGTTGCCTGCACACGCTGCAGCCAACAAATCCTCGACAGAATTATGTCTGGCCTTCCGCCCAACTGGACGCTGTATACTCCTGGTACTGAGATACCTGATGGCTTTGTTCTCTACCAAAACACGGTGATCCCGCTACCCGCCTTCAAGGCCCTGTCCGCCCAAGGTTTCTTTCAGACACCTTCCTTGATGCCACAACCAGCTGGCAAAACCACCATGCCTGCCTATGTTCCACAAAGACTTTGCAGTGCCGCCTTGGAGCCCTTTGCAGGGGCCAACAATGACAATGCTGCTGCATGGATCCAGTCTGCCCAAAGCAAGCTGGCTCAGATGGAATGTCCACAGCAATTTTGGATTGCGGAGATTTCCATTCATCTGACCCATGACACTGGCACCTGGTGTGACAAGTGGCACAAGGAGCACACTGACAAAAACTGGGACACCTTCAAACAGGACTTCCTGGAAAGATTTGTGCTTAAGGATATGGCACTCATGATCATACACCAAGTAAAGAACCTAACCCGGACAGGCACTGTGAAGGAACTCACCTGCGCCTACAAGGAACTATGTCTCTGTGCCCCATCCGACATGGCCTTTGACACCCCAGCAACACACCTCATGTACTACAACGCTCTCAAGTTGCACGTAATGAGGCATGTGAACCTGGACCAGGTTACCAACCTGCAAAGCCTGTACTGTGAAGCGGAAAAAGCGGAACAAACATCCAACGCTCTGCACAAGGCACAGACTGGGAAACAAGAAAGGCCCAAGGACTCCCATTCAAGTGGGCACTCCTCTCAACCACCTCCTGGAGGCAATGGCAACAACAACAAACACAGGCTCACAGGTTTGATTAGGAATGGAAATGGAAATAATGGCCAATCAAACTGTATCCATTTCCATGTCACCGCCACACAAGGCAACCAAGACAAGGGAAAAGCCCGGGGAGAGCACTAAGCAAGCCAAGCTCTCCCCGCGCAACTTCTGACTCGCCCAACAATGAATACCGACCCAAAGACGTGGACCAATGCCCAATGATCCAAATGCCCTCAGAAGACCCGGTACTGTACACCATCGCCAGACATCCTAATAAATTGATGTCTTACCCTTTCTGCTTTTGCAGTTACACAGGCTCAGCACTCTTGGACTCGGGCGCAGATTGAACCTTAGTCTACAGCAGCTTTGTGGATAAATTCAAGCTGGCCACTAATCCTTTGCGGATTAAAAACGTGGTCCTGGCTGATGAACATCACATTGCTGTGACAAAAGAGACTGCCCCCTTCTCTGTCATGCTTGAGAACCTCCACTCCACCATCCAAGGTCCCGTCATTGACTTCCCTAAGTTTAACATTGTACTGGGACTAGACTGGTTACAGAAAAGCAACCCCCACGTGGACTGGGCGACCTCAGTGTTGACCATCAAGCGTGAAGGTGTCAACCACCAAATCTACCTGGACTCTGTAGACCAACTCCTATGAGACCACGTCTTTGTACGCATCACAGAGACTTTGGACAAGAAGGAAAGCCTGAAAGCAATTGACTGGGACTCCTGCCAGTATGAAATTATACACTTCAAGGACCACCAGGACACTTTCACACCGCAAGATTGCAATATTGTGGCCCAACACCCAGAGATCTTCAAGGAAGTGTTACCTGGGCTACCCCCTGAGAAACACATCCAACACTCTATCCAACTCAAGGGGGCTGTACCCAAGTCACGCCCCATTTACAGGCTGATCCCAAACAAGGACAACACCCTGTGCGCCTATCTCAAGGAGGCACTGGAAAAAGGACTTATCCGCCCCTCACAGTCTCCCTTTGGGGCCGCTGTATTCTTTGTGGCTAAAAAAGACGGTACCTTGCGCCTGGTCATGGACTATTGCGCCCTAAACAAAGTCACCATTAAGAATTGTTACTGATTACCACTAATTGAAAATCTCTTTGACGCCTTGGGAGGAGCCTCTGTCTTCTCCAAGATTGATCTAACTGCAGGCTACAACCAGATTTGTATCAAGGAGGAAGACATCCCCAAGACAGCCTTCCACACTAAGTACAGTTCCTACAAATGTGTGGTACTCAACTTTGGCATGATCAATGCCCCATCCACCTTTGTAACCTTCATGAACAAAGTGTTTGCGCCACACATAGGCAAACACACACTAGTGTACCTGGACAGTATTATTGTCTACAGCCCCTTGGTGGAACAGCACCAAAAAGACCTGGAGGAAGTCTTCGCAACCCTGGTACGTCACGAACTGTTGGCCAAGCCCTCCAAATGTCAGTTCTTCCAAGAGCAACTACCCTTCTTGGGACATATAGTCTCAAAAGACAGCATCAAACCCAAAAGTCAGAAGATACAAGCCATCTGCAAGATGCCACCCTCCAAGGATAAGTTGGAATTCTGCACCTTCTTGGGAATGGTGGCCTATGTATGACGCTTCATACCCAACTGTGGCGTCTTGACTGCCCATTTGTCCGCCATAACAGGCGCCAAGTCCAAGTTTGTATGGACCCCCAATGTGACCTCTGTTTTAGACGTCTCAAGGAAAAGCTCACAACAGCGCCCATCTTACAATACCCCAAACAAGACGGAGGGTACCAGATGGAAACTGACGCTTCAGATGCATCCATTGGGGGAGTACTACAAATTAAGAATGGTGATGGTGATTTCCTGCCCGTAGCCTATGAGTCGCGCAAACTGACGGATGGTGAGTGTCAATACCTGATTCACGACAAAGAACTGTTGGCCATTGTACACTGCCTAGTCAAATGGCGTTATTACCTGGAACAGCAGGAAGAATTCACAGCACTAACCAATCATAAGTTGCTCATCTATTTCAAGACACAAGCAAACCTGTCACGCCGCCAAGCGTGGTGGATGGAAATCTTAGAAAGGTTTAACATGCTCATCCAATATAAGCCCGGGGCCAAACTTGCCATGGCAGACGCCCTGTCCCGTCTGTATGTCCGCGCTTCTAGGGGAGAGAATGGGCTTGACCCAGACTGGCCTCTCCTAGTGCTCCGTACAAAAGACGAAGGGTTCCCCGCAGGCACAACCAATATCACCAAAGAAACGGTCATCAAGAATGAGCACCTCTTTGCTGACGTATACAGGACTCTTCACAGAAAAATGTTGGATGGCACAACCATTCCCTACGTTCCCACACATCAACGAGTTGATACCATTCTTTGCTACCACAGAGATCTTGGACATACTAAAAGCCAAAATCTATACAAATTCCTAAAACATAAAGCCTGGTGGCCAACCCTATACCGCAATGTCCAGGAAGCGCTAGAGCAGTGTGAGGTCTGTGAAAAGTTTGCCAAAAGCAAAACTCCACCTAAGTCTGTACTCCCCATTCAACCCCAACTACCGTTCAAGGTATGGGCTCTGGACATCGTGGGCCCCATGCCAGGAAAGCACAACAACAAAAAATACATCATCACAGCCATTGATTTTGCGACAAGGTGGCCAGTAGCCCAAGCGGTGAAAACGCACACCGGTAACAACGTCCAACAATTCATTGACAAGGAAATAATCAGCAGGTTTGGAAAGCCAGAACTCCTGATAACCAATGGGGCCAAAGAATTGACCTCCAAAGACACCAATGTTTACCTCACCAAGAATGGGGTCAAACACACCGTCACAACACCATACCATCCACAGGCCAATGAACACATAGAGCGGCTTAATGGTAGCCTCATGCAAGCCCTAGCCAAACTCACCGCTGGGAGACCTGAAGACTGGTATAAGCAGCTACCAACTGTGTTACTTGTGTGCCAAACCTGAGTGAACAGATCCACCAGGAAAAGCCCGTTTGAACTGGTATACAGCACACAGCCAAATATCATTCAAGCATTGACAGGACCCAAACTGGAAATTCCAAGTCAAGTCCCCCCTTGCTCAGATCCTCAAGTAATAGAGGCCAACAGCAAACAAGCAGCCAAAGAAAAGGAACACTTACAAAAGACCTTTGTTCCCATCCGCCAGAGACATGAAGTCAGGGACAAAGTCTGGGTCATGAATGTTGACAAAAGCAAACTATAACCCAAAAAAGTAGGGCCAGCAATCATTCTAAAGGTAAATGACAATAATACTTACCTTATGCAAGGGCTCAGAAAACGCAAGCAAGACAAGATCTTACACTACAACTGCCTACGACCCTGCAAAGCGAGACAGAAACAACAAGAAACCGCCCTGCCTGCCACCAAACAACAACTGGTTCAATATGGCGCCCAGGCTCCCAACAACCTCCCTGACAACCTGCCTCCAGAGGAGGCCAACCTTCAGCCGGGGGAGTGTTGAAACCGCAGGCTTGACCCGCCAGCAAGGTTCCAACCAAGCGGATTTGTGACCCGCAATCCAATTACCCGGTCACTTGAAGCCAGACTAGGAAGTCAACTTGAATTATCAAATCCATCAACATGAACAGATGATGATCCTATACGGTGGATACCTTGATTTGGCGCTTGACTCACTAACAGGATCAAGCCACCCCCCTCTTTCATCCAGCTGTGTGATCACCAATCATGTTCCTACTATCCATTGATTCACAATAGCTATATAATCCCTATCTCACAATAAAGATTATTATCTATCTCCTAAATATTTTTCCCGTGTAACTCTGCTAAAACAGCACAGTTACGACAATTCATGACCAGGAGATACTTTAACCTTATTAAAGGCGCTACAAAAGTCAATTTGATGTATATGAGGCTGCCAGTAAGGCAATTGGTTAAAGCTTTAGCAGAGATAATAGGGCATTTATCCTTGATTTTGATGTTTTTTAGTGCTCTATAGTCTACATAGAGACACTTTGAGCCATCTGATTTTCTAACAAAGAAGATAAGAGAGAGGCATGAAGACGTGGATTGTGATGTAAAGCCTTTAGAGAGTTCCTCATTGGTGTAGTTCTTTAACAAGGTATTATCTGAGTTGGAGAGGGGAATAGTTTTTCCTGGTAAGGAGCAGTGTCTGGCTTAAGGTTTATCTGAATATCATAAGGTCTGTGAGAAGGTAGCAAGTTATATTTCTTTCCACTAAAGCAATCTTTGAAGTCAGAGTAGCAAAAAGTAATATATCCTTGTCTTTAGGAGAGAGACTCTCAGAAATTACACTTGATATGGTAGTCAAGTTGAGTTTGAAAGATAGCAGGAAAAAAGTTCTGAATAAAAGAGGTAATGATCCAACAATGTCATTGCAGGTGAATAAAATCTTGTTTTTTGGATGGTCAAAGTTAAGCAAAGACTCTCTCAGCCAAGGAAATCCAATGATGAAGGGGAAGAATATATTAGTAGAAGAGTTACATGTGACATAAAAAGAAGAGCTCTCCAAGCCAATGATGACGGGTTGGAGGATAGGTGTGGCATCAGTGAGGGTGCTATTTCTAACTTTGACATCAAGGGATCCGAATGAGGGAAGTTCAATTAGATTGGCAAGTTTTTCTTCAATGAACTTTGCATTGGCGCCAGTATCAAGAAGAGCAAGAACATTAATATTTTCCAATTGTCTGTGAACAGTTACAAGGACAGTAGATGACTTAGAGGTGTCACCAAGAGAAAGCAAGTTGAGGGTTGATGTCTTATTGGCTATAAGGAAAGGATGTTTGGAAAGGAGACAGGCTGTTAAAAGGTGGTCTTTGGATCCGCAATAAGAGCAGAGGTTGATGTTCCTTCTTTTGAGGACTCCATTAGCAGTGAGACAAAACTTTCCTCTGTTCTTTGGCTTGATACTAGGTGAAGGATTCAAGGTAAATGGCATTTTATCTGATAAAAATAATTTTGCTGATGTAGATAGGTTGAAGAGAGTGTGTTTCTTTGATATGAGGTATCTCTAATTTCACTTTACCACCTCTCTGATAAGAAGTTTGAGTTTGTCTGGAAGATTGTGGTGGACCAAGAATTACTGAAGCGATTTGTTAAACCTGTTTTGTAAAAGCTGCAGGCCTTGGTGTCTGATAATTATAGGCTTAATTGAAGAGAGTAAAACTTCCTGTTGTATTCACTAAGTGAAAATAAACCCTGTGTAAGGCCTGAAAAGCAGGTTGTTGGGAGAATGAATGTCTCCTTGTCTTTACCAGAGAATAATAACAGATAACTTACAAAGAGATTGTAGTCCTGGAGGGTATTTGGGTTTTGTATGGAGTGTGAGCTAAATCAGTCCCTATAGTGCCCAATGGGCTTCTCTACAAGATAAAGAACCTTCTGGGAGTTGGTGAAAAATTCAGATCCATGCACAGTAAAATGGGCCTGTGCATAAGCTAAAGTGTTGAATATAATAGGGGGAGGAGAACTATGTGATAGAAAGTTAAAAACTACTGTTTGATTTTTATAAGAAGTAGGATAGAGTTTTTCCTTCTTATGAAAGGCTTTATTATACAGCCAATCAAGTAAAAAAGACGGCTAAATATAGTAATGTTTCAATGATAATAGAAAGAAATAAGTCTAAAAAGATAGTAGAGAAAGTATTTCCTGGGTTAATCTCATGAGAAGCCAAAATAATGCAAGGTCTTAACCATAATGGTGCAAGGTTATTAACTAAAGTTTGGATAGTGTTTGAATTGAGATCCAATAGATACAAAAAGGTAGGATGTCAGGATCTTCATTGGGAATTTGGAACCAAAAAGATATCTTCTCCTATGTTTAAGGGTCTTCCTGATTGCTAAAATTTTCTTGTTGTAAATTGGGTAGTTTTTTTCTGCTAAAACATCTTTTTGAGTAATATGCTACATATTGTAGCATATCATTCCCTCCTTCCTGAATAAGCACCCCGTCTACAACAAAGGTGGAAGCATTCATTCCAAGGATAAATGGTTTGTAAAAGTCAGTCATGGCAAGTAATAAATCAGTGGTAAATACTTGCTTTGGGGTCTCAAAGGCGGTCATGCATTCAGGGAACCAAACAAAATGGCCTTATCAGAGCAGAGGCATGTCAGTGGCAGAGTGAGCAGAGAAAAGTTTTGATGAAATCTTGGCAATAGTTTGCCAGACCCAAAATACTTCTAACATATTTTCTGCAGTTTGGGGTTGTCCAGGGTGTAACTAGGTCAGCCTTGTCTTGAGTTATTGAAAATCATCCAGTTCTTACTATGTAGCCCAAGAATTTGACTTTAGACTGGAAAAACTCACACTTCTTGAGTTTAGTGTGGAGGTTGGCTTGGAAGAGTTTGCTTAATAGCATGTTCAGGTGCTGTAGGTGTTTCTTGTGGGTTTTACTGTAAATGAGGATGTTGTCCAGGTAAGCCACACAGAATTGGTCCAAGTATTTGCCCAATACAGAGTTGATTATTCTCTGGAAGGTGCTAGAGGCATTGCATAATCCAAGACATAGCCAGGTATTTGTAAAGATCATATCTGGTTTTAAACACAGTCTTGTATTTTCCCCTTCTTTGATGCAAATCTGATTAAAGACATCTTTACAACATCTTAAAAGGAGCTCAAGTATACTCAAAAATTGAAAGCATAGGTTGTTGCCATTTGGTATAGGGTAACAGTTCTTCACTTTGATGTCATTCAACTTCTGGTAGCTCACACAAGGTCTCATGCCTCTGTCTTTTTTGCCTACAAACAGCAGAAAGAATGAGCACAGGGCCTTGAAGACACAGATAAAGCTCTTCTTGGTCATGTCTTCTAAGTATTCTTTCAGGGCCACTTGCTCATGATAATTACAGCTGTAGATTGATCTGTGGTGTGGTTGAGTTTCTGGCAGTATGTCAGGATTGACAATTCTTTCTCTCTGGAAACCCGGGCCTTTGAGCGGGAATTGAACCCCAACCCTGGGTTCCCCCGGGCCGCCAGGCCTGTGGACTGCAGGACTGTGTATTTTGGGAATTAACCCCCTGCAAGCTGATATTGAGAATGCTGGCCCATGCAATGAAACAGGCCAAACCAAGGGAATTATTGCACTAAATGGAAGACTAATCACAGTGCCTAATGGAGGCACCAAAGCGGCAACTATTAGCTTCATGAATTTGAAGTCTACGCCAGTGGCCAATCAAGAGCTGTCCCAGGAAAGAGGCACGGGCCCGCGGCCTGGTCCCATGACCATGACTCTAAAGCAAGATAATCAGGTAGCCAAATTGAGATTCTTGACCAATGAAAGAACTGCTGGGCTGAGTGCCATTTTTCTGCCTTTGGACCCAAGCACCCAGTTCTCCCAGCCTGCCTTTCCCAATGCCCTGATGAACCCTCATGGAAATTATTAAGTTTAGAGGTGGGGTGCTATATAGACCAAAGGACCCCGCGCTCCAAACTTATTGCCATTTTTGAATAAAGGTTATGTTATTTTGGCTTATACAGCTACTGCCTTGTTTTTTATTTGCCATCTACCAATTCAGTTCAAGATCCTCTGGCCTCCTGCCCTTCTGCCTGCCGTTTACTGTCCTCCTGGTGCACCCTTCAGGCCCATTCACTTCACTGATTACCCCTGAAGCCTGAATACAAGGACTATACCCCAGAAAAGATACTCAAACTCAATCCTTTGGCCCGTATACAATCTGCTGTTGGATACAGCCGTCAAGGCCTGTGGATATTTTCAACACCAAAATTATTTAGAGAGAAATTCAACTATCTTCCTGCATACAATATCCATATGGAGCTGCCCGTGAAACCCAAACCTATGCCTGCTTCCTTGCCTGGCCTCCTAACTGACCATACTGGCAGGCTCTTTGGAATTATGTACATCACCCTCACAGGGGTGATTGACATCATCATACCAGCCGCTTGCCCGTGGTCTTGGGTGGGGAAGTCTGTCTCCTACCTTTTAAGTTAGCTCCTCTCTTGTGGTGGGCCCTGCCCGCTAAAACACTGGCCCAATTTACCCCTGAAAACAGCAGGCCGCCCGCCTGAGACTGGATCCCTGACACAGTAGGTATATTGTGAGAGGGGGGCTAAACTAACTGAGTTTGTCTCCCATCCCAGTGAAACAAACCACCAGGATACCGCCCAGTGGAGGACTGGGACAGCTGCTTAAAGAGGGGACCCCAAGGAGGACACAGGGGACATTTGAGGGAAATACAGTAGTTTTAAAAGCTATGGCAATAAGCAAAAATACTTTGGATTCAAACAAAAAAACTCAGATGTAAACAAAATTAAAAAAAAAATCTATTGTAAATTGATATAAATATATTACTTTTAATTTTGTTTACATATGACTTTTTTTTGTTTAAATCCAAAGTATTTTTGCTTGTTGTCATAGCTTTTAAAACTACTGTAAGCGTTCAAGTCCATCAACATCAGTCCAGTGAGCAGCCAAGAGGTGCAGGTAGAAGTGAGAGGAAACATCTCAGTGGTCTCAAGTGGTACTGGATTGCTTTTGGCCAAACTGGGGAGGGGGAGGCATGAAATACTCATCTCTCTCAGAGGCAGGCAAGGTGTGATCAACAATGCCCAGATCCAAGTTGTCGCACATCAAGCTCTTAACCACAGCCTCTCCAGAAAAGAGGAGGCCACTGGGAAGATTCCAGAGACTAGAAGAATCTTGACCCACAAGCCGGGAAGAAGAAGATATTTTTCCCCACAAGTCTGGGGAGGTAGACCATAAGAGCAGCAGGAATGGAGCCAAGGAAAATACCACAAATTTTAAAACAGGGAGTATCATGATTGAGATCTCCACAAAATTTAGAAGAGATTGGTATGATTTCTCAAACTGCAAACAATAGAAATGTGGTGAACAGGGGGGCACACAAGTAAGAAACCAAACAGAAAACAGCAAGGTGGTCCTTGGGAAGCTTGGCAATGGTCTTGGGTAACTTGAAAGTAATTGAGACAGAAAACAGGTTCAAAAACAAAGATTTAAAGGAAAATTCAAGGTGAAAGTGGATTTTATATTGATTTTCACTTTAAATTTAGAGTTTGAACGTGAGTTTCAAAAGCAAAAACAAAGACAACAGCAACTATATGCTTGAGTCTGTTCAGAGGATGCCAGAAGAGAACCCAAGTTCAAAACAGGTTGCAATAAGGTAAGTGTGAAGATAATGACTAACACTTTAAATCTAGATGATAGGAACTCCAAACAGGGGGCTTCAAACAACAAAGCTTTAAAATAAAGTGCAATTAAACCAAACTTTTAATAAATTGGAGAATAGACAAGCAGGGGACTGAAAGTCCCCTTGCTGTATTAAAAGGAGTGGGCTGCAAAGAAAAGAGATCACATGACATTTGGCTCTGGGTCTAATTGGCTGGAAGGGGAATTTTGCTGGATAGGACCAGGAAGACTGGAGAGTTTTCCCCTAATTTCTGCGGTCTGATCTGATTGGCTAGAAGAAGTGCCAGGCATTTGGAGTTAACTTGAGTTGTTGAGCGCCAATGTGGCAACCTTTGATTGGCTATCTCTGATAGTTTTTAAAAATGGGTGACACCAGGCCAATAAGTAGTCTAAATTAACCTATGTTTCTTCCCAGGAGGGAGCAACCAAGGGCAATGAGCCCACAGGGTAGGCTAGCACAAACCTCTCATCAACTGTGTGTGCTAAATCCTCTAAAAAATGAAGGGGTTTGGCTGGCATTTGTGGGCCTTTCTTGGTGCAGCGGGGGAAGGTTGTGTGGTCCAATGCCAGAGGTGGCAGTGAATTTACATATATAGCATGATTATAAACTGAGTGGCTGGACAGTTGTATGGCTTCTTAATTGCTAAATACATGGTTTCATTTGTTGAAAGGAGTAGGTAGGATTCCTACACAGGGTTTTTTTTGCATGATCATGAGTTTCTTTGACTGGTGAGGCTGGCTGAAAAAGAAGGGTACTGTGTCTCCTTTGTTGGAAAGTCCTAAGGTAAGAGTATGATCTCTGTAGTCCAGGATGAGTTCATGTTGGTCTGATCATGAATCACCCAGGACTATGGGGTGAGAGAGTCCTTGTAGTAAGATCATGAATGAAAGAGTGTGTTTGTCCCAATTTTTAACACCATTACTTGGTCACACTTGTATTTTTTGTCTTGTGAACTATTTTCCATGATCACCAAAAAGATGTTCTCAGAAGCAGTCAGTCCCAGTTTCTTGGATAGTGCCACGTCTATGAAACTGTCATCAGCCCCAGTGTCAATAAAGACCTCCAGTTGGTGTGCTGTCTCTTGTACTTTTATAAAAACTTAGATAAATATGTTAGACTAGTTGGAGGTGTTTATTTGGGCCAGTGTAACAGAAGGAGTGCTCTTCTTTGGTCACACTTCAATTAAATGACCTGTTTCATGGCAGTAAAAGCATAACCCCTCACAGTAATGGCGCTGAAGTTCTTCTAGTGACATTCTGGATCTATTGGAAGTCTGGGTTTGGGAGGTACATCTTCAGGTAGAAAAAAGCCTTCTTGGTTGAGGCTTAGCCCTTTGCAGAGAGGCAGGAGTTTCTCAAATCTGAGAATAAGTGGGTGATGTTTCAGCAAGTCTCAAAGTGTAGGGTTTACATCTTTTCAGAACAGAATGGTGGCTGTTTTTTTCCTTTAGTTGGGTGTGTGTCTTCAACTTGTGAAATTCTTCAATGTAGCACTAAATGGTGTGTTGTCTTTGTTTGATCTCTAGTAAGGTCAGCAGGGTGTGGTGGTGGGTGTTCTTATTGTTGCCAGTGGCCATGAGTTTGGCCTCAAACCTGGTATAGTTGAGGCAAAACTCTATATCTTCAGAGGTGTCCTTCCCAAAACAGTTCAAGGTGTAACCTGAAAGTATAGTGACAACTTCCAGGACCTTTTTGGTATCATTTGGGTAGGTGTGGGTGTTGGCTTGGAAGCAAAGGCAGGGAACTGGCATAGCTCTTCTGGCTTCTTCCAGAGTGAGCTTTTCTATCTAGAGCATATCAATTTGGTTGTGGAGTGGTTCCCAATTATGTTTTGGACCTGGAAGGTCTGGGTCTCAGTGCTTAGGCTGTCATCTTTCATTTTGTTTGTTTTCAGGGTTTTCAACATAGAAGAGATCAATTTGGTGGCAGCCTTATAATTTTAATAAGTGATTATCAATAAACCAAACATACAGGTAGCCTCACAAGTTAACAACATCTTGGGGCTTGGGTTACTGTAATTAAAGAAGATTGCTCTAATATCAGGATACCAATTGTTGGTGAAAACACTGTTTGATGCAGGCGGAGGGACCACTGGGCCAGAGAGTAGTGTCCATCATAGAATGGAAGCCAACTTGATAATATATGATAGAGATTGACCAATCAAGGACCAGGGGCTAAAGTTGGGCATCATTTAATCCACAAGACCTGTAAAAGTAATATAAAGTCCTCCAAACATCTGGGTAGATGTGGCGTTGTTAGTGGCAGTAATTTTTTGTGGGCAGTCAGGCTGCAGGGTTGGGGGTGGTGTCATTAGTACCAGGTATGCAGGCAGATAATTATACTTATTGCAAAATAGTCTGGGTGGAGCTGTGTATCACTTTTCTTCACAGTCAATTGTTTCTGTGTCTCTAGTTCTCACCAAGAGATTGTATAGAAATATATTTTCCAGAGTAAACTTGAAATAGGCTGGGTTTGACAGGTACTTGGTAGAATGTACAAGTCTAAAGAATGCTCCTGAGAGACATAATAACGTGGGCAAGGAGTGTGCAGGTTGGTCAGTGAGAGTGGCGGGAGCCTGTGTGCCTGAGGGAATTAAGATAGTAGAATACTGAAACTAGACAAGGTAAAATTTGCGTAAACCAAAGGTTTATTTAACTTTTATTATCAGAATGTCAATACCACCATTCTCAACATAGCAGGGGTTTTATACTATTAAAATTTGTGTCTTCAGAATTTGTGGGCTTTAGGTCTGCAGGCATTCTTTCAATGGGATTTTGGCACTTGGGGGAGGCTTTAAGGATGGCTAATTCTGGGTTGTCTGGTGTTAGAGAATAGAAGTGATGGTGCTATATTTTTTGTCTATATTCTCTTTATTACGTGACCTGGCCAAATAGATCGTCAATTTGGTGCTGGGAACTGATGTTGACCGACACTTATTAGAGGGTTCATTTTTAATGTTTGCCTTAATTTTTTAGACAGATGGATGCTTCTGCATAGGTTTGAACCTTTGGTGGTGTGCATTTGACTGAGATCTGTGCTCTATGTGGGAAATTTCTTTGTCTTTGCAGGTGGATTATCAGACAACCTTCAGACTTATGCCCAAAAACGTGGGCCGCTGGACTCATGGCCCCCTGGGTTGGCAGACTGTGTATTCTGGGAACCAGGGTTTGAATCCTGCTTCTGACTTTTTTCTAATATCATAATTGAAATGTCATTCATGACAAGTATTCTGACCATGAGATTAGTTTTTTAGATCAACTCTCTGTTATTAAAACCAGGCTTTACTTTATTTTCTGTTGGGTTGCACTTTATTATTTGACATAATAAAGAACTCAGGTGAAAGTCTTAACTACACAAAACTTGAGGTTCTGGCTTTAAACCTGTTTGATCTTAGTATAAGTAATAGATATTTTTCTAGAAAATGTCAAGGAGCTGGATATACAGGTATTCTGGTTGCCGCCAACACACTTAACTTCCTGTCATTGACCGGTTGGTGCCAATCCAATATCAGTTCAACATACCCAAAATGGCAACAGACCAATATCACATGGCTCGTCCAAGTATCCAGCAACTTGAACCCATTCCGCACATGACCATCCTTATCTTTGGTCTGACTTAAATCCCTGTCACAGCGCAAGCTATATAAGTCTAAAGTGTTATCTAATAAAATATACTTCTTCTCTTCCTAATTTTATATTTGAAGCTTTCCCAAAAGGCGCTTTTTATCACTGGTAGCACTACGGTTTTTGACCACACTGATGAAAGAGAAAATGACTTAACAGAACCCGCCCACCTTTGCTCACGTACTAAACCAAGCCACATCCCAGGACACCTGGAAAATTCACTTTCACACCCATGACATTGATGAGGATATTTCTAGTGGATGCACTGTATTCAAAGGACTGGTCATGCCCAAAGCATGCGCCAAGATAATTCAATACAGTTGCTCTCTACAACCACAAACAAATAAACAACTGCCTATTGCAGGCAAAGTTACCAACACCAAGTACATTGGTATCAACAAGTTCTTTGGTAAAAACAAGGAAAACATCATTAACTGGCTAGACCACTCAGCTTCCAAACTCTGTGCCAGCCATATTCCCCACAAAAAATGGGTCCAGGAAGCCAGCAAGCACCTGTACAAGGCTGAAGCTAACTGGTTTGCCACTTGGGCTGGCTCACAAACTGACAACCAGTTTGATACTGGAAAGAGTTCAAAGCAGACATCACATATAATTTCTGCATCACCAAATCCCTCCAAGACATTGCAATACAGCTCAGTGATCTTCCTCAGAAGACCACTGTCACAGTGTTGCCAATGAATTCAAAGATATTGCAAAATCCAAAACCCAGCACAAGCTTACAACGTGCACACTAGAGCATCATTCATCAACAGAATGAAACCCTCAGTTGCTGCCCTCATCTGCCCAGAGGCCAACACCTCCATGCCTGCGCTCATTGCAGAAGCCAAGCGCACAGAAAAACGCACAAACATGGAATATGCTGCACACAACGGCAACCACTCCTCCAACAACAATGGCAGAGATAATTCTAATGCAACAAGCTTCAAAACACCAACCACAACAAAAGCAACTCCAATTGAAACAATGACAATCACAGCCAGAGCGCAAAATGCTCACATCCCAAGAAATAAGACACCACCAAAGTGAACAATGCTGAAACAGCAACCTGCTACAAATCTGACCCCACATTCTCTGACCTCAAAGGTCTCAAAACAGAGAAACAGGGAAAAGAGAAGGGGAAACAGGCTTAAGTTCCCCTTTCTCCCCCAAAACCAACAAGAAGAAGTACCAAGGCACAAACTTTTCTGCTCACATCTCACATGTCCCGCAATCTTCCATCTTTATGAATGTAAAAATTAAAGATTGCTCACAACTTCTTGTCTACTCGTGCACTTATAAATCTCATACACATAAAATTTTATTTGCATCTGGTGCACAACACACCATGGTAAGCAAACCATTTGTAACCAAATACAAAATACCAGTTGTCAAATCCAATTTCAAATATGCTAGAATGGCAGATAAATCAAAGGTTCTACTTGAAGGCAAAACAACTTCCTTCAGAATTGACCTCCAAGGCATCCAAACTCTCCATCAAAGAACTTGTCATGAACAACAATAAACTACAACATTGTAGCAGACATGGACTGGTTCACCCAAGTGAACCCCAGCATATGTTGGAAAACAAATACAATGACCATTAAATGCAATGAAGTCAACTTCAACATCCTCAAAGAACCTAACAATCTCATCCTAAGAGACACAGTATTTTTCCAAGTCATAAATCAGGACAACTCAGAACGTCTAACCAAAGACAGTACCCTCCACATAATGAGGTACACCAAATTCAATAACATACAAACAACCAAAATTCCATGTACATAACTTGCAGTACTTCTAAATAAATACGCTCATGTATTTAAGGAAGAGCTCACAGAGCTACCCCCAACCGGGAGGTCAAACATGGCATTGACCTATGTAAGGCCATGCCCAAATTTTCACCCCTCTACAAACTATCCCTCATAAAGACACAAACCCTCAAAGACCATATTGAGGATAACCTAGCTAAAGGCTTCATCCGCCCATCTGAATCCCTGTGGGGGCAGCGGTATTCTTTGTAAAGAAAAAAGAAAGAATCTCTTTACCTAGTAACTAACTACAGATGTGAGAGAGGGGGCTAAACTAACTAAGTTTGGCTCCCATCCCGGTGAAAAAAACCACCAGGATGCCGCCCAGTGGAGAACTAGGATGGCCGCTCTAAGAGGGATCAGAAGGAGGACATTGGGGACAGTTGAGGGAAGTAGGAGTTCAATCCCATCAACGCAAGGCCAGTGATCACCCAAGGGGCACAAGAAGCAATGGGGGAAGGAATCTCAAGAACCTCAGGGGTAACTGAAGCGCTCTTGTCCAGGCTAGGGAGGGGAGGCACTGATGTTCTCTCTCCCTCAGCGGAGGGCAAGATATAATCAATGACATTCAAATCTAGGTCATCACACGTCAAACTTTTCACCATGGCCTCACCAGAGAGGAGGAGACCACTAGGAAAATTGAGGTGGCTAGAGGAATTTTCACCCAAAAATCAGACAGAGGAGGAGATCTTTGCCCACAAGTCTGGCAAGATAGACCACAGGAGCAGCAAGAAGGGCGCCAGAGAAAACACCACAAATTTGATGGCTGGGGTTATCATGGCTGTGTTTCTTGCAAAATTTGGAGGAGAAAGGTGAGGTTTCCTTAACTACAGCAATAATTTATATGCTAGCAGAGGTAGCCACAAGTAAAAAACAGGACAGGAGCAACAGAGAGAGGCCTGAGAGGTCTTGGACGTGAACTTAGGAGTACTTGTGCTGATTGAAAACCAAAGTGGGTTCTGAAACAAAAAATTCAGGAAAAATTCAAATATAAAGTAAGTTTTATATAGAAATCTAATTGAAATTTTAAGTTTGAATGGGATTTTTGAAAGCAAAAGTACTATAGGGAGAGAACTATACGCTAGAGCTTCTCTAGAAGGCCTCAAAAGAGATGGCGGGTTCAAACCAGGGGGGTATAAGGTAAGTTTTGAGGTGACAACTAACACTTTAATCTTCTAGGTAATAAAGACTTGAAACTAGGTTTCAGTCCAACCAAAAATTAAACAAACAAGTGCAACAAACCAGAACTTTAATGAAAATGGACAATTGACAAGCAGGGGACACAAAGTCCCCTGGCATGGTTAAAAGGGGGTGAGTTGCTAAGAGATAATCACATGACCAATTTCACTTGCATCCAATTGGCTGGAAGAGAAATTTTGCTGGCCAAGGCCAGGAGCACTGGAAGGTTTCAAGCTGATTTCTGCAGGACCACCTGATTGGCTGAAAGGCACCTCAACCAGTTCAGGTTCATTTAACTTCCTGGTCATAGATGTGGCATCATTTGATTGGGCGTTCCTGATTGTTTTTAAGAGAGGTCAACACCATGCTAACAAATAATCCAAATTGACCAGTGTTTCTTCCCAGGCCAGGACAACCAAAGCCAGGGGGTCTGCAGGGTAGGCCAGAACAAATCTCTCATCAACAGTATGAGCTAAATTTCCTAGAGAATTGAGTAGCTTGGTTGTAATTTTTGGCCCTTTCTTGGTGCGGCGGGGGAAACAGTTCAATTCACAGCCAGAGGTGGCAGTGAATTTACAACAGCGCACTAAACGCAAGTACAGTAAAAAATAAATACCCCCTTTCACTTATAGAGGATCTGTTTTCAAGACTCTCTGGAGCCAATTTTTTCTCCAAAATTGACCTCACCTCAGGGTACAACCAAGTTGAATTAAAGAAAAAAACATGCCAAAAACTGTGTTCCATACCCATTTGGATCTTTTGAATGTAGGGTAATAAACTTTGGGATGACCAACACTCTTGCAAAACTTGTCACTATGATAAACCAAGCACTAAGCAGTCTTTCAAATACATTATGCTATCTTGACAATATCATCATATTCTCAAAAACCAAAGAGAAACACCTCACACATGTCCGCAAGACACTCAATTGACTTGCAAAGCACAAACTCTATACAAAGCCTAGCAAGTGCTAATTTATGAAAAAGAAACTCTTGTTCTAGGGCCACATTTTCTCTGATGGTGGCATCAAAGCAGATCCAGACAGAATAAAAGCCATAAATAACATGCAACACCCCACCTCTGTTAAACAAGTTAGATGCTTTCTTGGAATGGCAGATTACCTAAGAAAATACATCAAAGACTGTGGTAAGCTCACTACATCAATCAATGACCTAACCAAAGGTAATGCTAAAAAGAAATTCATCTGGACACCAGAATTCAATAAGAATTTCCAACTACTTAAACAATCTCTGATCAAAGCACCAATCTTGCAATACCCTAATAAAAACAGGTGCTATGAGCTTGATTTAGATGCCAGTGACCTCACCATTAGTCCAGTACTACACATCTGCCAGCCAGGGCAGCAAGACTTTCTACCAGTTAGTTAAAAAAGTAGAAAACTAACCAACACTGAGCAGATGTACTCCATACACAATAAGAAATTGCTAGCAATATACCACACATGCAAGAAATGGAGATGTTACCTAGAAGAACAGCTTAAAAGTTTGAGTACTAACTGACCATAAATCCTTAATCTATTTCAAAACTTAGAGCACACTCACATGGTAACAAGCTAAATGGATGACCCTGTTGGAGCAGCTCAATCTGGACATCCAGTATAAAAGGGGGCAGAGTTGGTCACAGCTGATGATCTCTCTAGGCTATGCCAACCTAGAGAGAATCATCCTGACCACCTGGGCCCTGACTGACCTAACCTATATAACACTGAGTACAAGACAAAAGGGAAAGACTCCTCACACACACATCAACTGACCCATGATGCATTAGTAAGGAATGAAAAACATTTCCACCTATCAAATGGGACAGTATACCACATTGTTAAAGACAAATATGTTCCATAAATCCCACTTGCATAAAGAGTTGACACTATCCTAAGATATCACTGCCTACTAGGGCACACAAAGGCTAACAATCCATACCTTACTTTAAAAGAGATAGTATGGTGGCCCAATCATAAACAAGACGTAATTGACGTTCTGAAAAAGTGCACAGTGTGTGAGAAATACACCAGCACCAAGGCTCCCCATCCAACAGTTAATCCAGTACCAGACCCTGAATTATTTAAGGTTTGGGGGCTGAGCGTGATGAGACCCTTCCCAGAAGCAAAAACCAAACAACGCTTTCTAATTGTAGCCATTGACTTTGCTACATGTTGGCCTATCTGCTGGGCAAAAAAGAATCACAAGTCAGAAACAATAAATTGCTTCATCAACAAGGCAATAATAGCCAACTATGGAACTCCAGACTACATCATAACTGTTGGAGCCACAGAACTATCAGGATACATAGTAAATAACAATTTAAAATCAAAAAATATCAAGTATTTCACAACCTCACCCTACAGGCCACAGGCTAACATCATAGTTGAACGCCTGAACAGCAGCCTTATCAGAACCCTTTAGAAAATAATGGATGGCAAAGCCAAAGACACATGGCCACTATACATGAAACATACATTATTAGTATCTTGGGTATGTACCAACCAAGGGACAGGCTACTCAATGTTTGAACTAACATACAGATACAAACCAGAGATAGTCACCTGCAATAGCCAACCATATGTGAAAATCCCCCGGGAATCCTCCCACAGTAGAACAGAAACCAGCTCTACAACACATATGCCTCAAAGCTAGAATAGCAGAACCAAAAGACTCAAAGCACAAAAGATAACCTCTGCAGAGGAACCACTTTCAATCAAATCCCCTGTCTGGGTCCTAGCTGGGAACAGGAAGAATCTGGATTCAGTACACAGGGGACTGGGAAGAGTCATCAGATACCGCCCAGACAGAAATATTTATCTAGTTAAGTTTCAAGGCACCAAAGATCCTGTCATCAAGAAATATCACAGATTCTGCCTCTGCCTTAGCAAAGGAGAACCCTAAATTTGGCTAGTACCAACTAGCAAACAACTTCAGGAACATCAGGTGGCAGCCGTCAAGACAAAGCCCTCTCCCGATGTACCAGAGTAACCCCTTAAGGGGGTGTCAAGGGGCTGAATGTACAGGTATTCTGGTTGCCGCCAACACACTTAACATCCTGCCATTGCCCAGTTTGGTGCCAATCTAATATCAGTTCAACATACCCAAAATGGCAACAGACCAATATCACATGACTTTTTCAAGTATCTAGCAACTTGAACTCATTTTGCACATGACCATCCTTATCTTTGATCCAACTTAAATCCCCGCCACAGTGCAAGCTATATAAGTCTAAAGTATTATCAATAAAATATACTTCTCTTCTTTCTTAATTCCATATTTGAAGCTCCCCCCAAAAGTTGCTCCTCATCACAAATAAAATATGAGCGCTGGAGCTTCAGTGTCAAAATTTATGAGAAAAAATAAACTTATTTTATTGAAAAAAAAAGGCTTTCAATTTTATACCCAAATGTTTAATTCCAGTAGCCTTAGTAGAGATACTCCAAGTGACAAAAGGCTGGTAAGGGTCAAAAGGTTTAGATATTGATGCTGACCTATATTTGGGTAAAGAAAAATTTACAGGATGAAAGCAAAAGTAAAAGCTTTTGAAGAAGTCAATCTGCAAACTATCATTCACTAGCCCAATCAAAACCCCTAGTGAATTCAAATTTACAACAGATCCTGCATCAAGATTGGACTCAGTTAAATGATGAGCACAAAAACCTTGGCATGGACCCAAGCAAAAGGACAACCAGAGGAATTCATCTTCACAGTGTACTTGGGACCCTGCTTGAAGATCACAGTCAGAGGACTGACCCAAAGGAAATCAAGCTTATGGGTGTGAGTGCATGTCCAATGTTGATAATAGAGGACCTGATCTCTGATGTTGAATTCAGGGACAGTAGAGCAAGATGCATTGAAAGGTGACAGTTCCAAGGTCTTAGTCTTATAAGTGGAGGTGTAGACAGTTGCCTAGATATCTGTGACCTTATTGACTAGCTCTTTGACTTGCTGTTTAAGATCAAGAGCATTGTCTAGCTCAACTAATGTATGTCATAAGGTTGAGGGGTAGTGGCTTCCTGTCCATGCAACATTGTAAATGAGAAAATCCAGTAGTACAATGTTTGCTTAGACAGTAAGCAAAAAGAGCAGCTGACAGGTATAAATTCCAATTAAAGGCATCTGAGTGAGTTAACTTGCGCATGATAGAGATCAGAGTGAAATTAGCATGCTCTACAGTACCATTGATATACAGCTTATAAGGTGTAGCAGAGAATTGATGGGTACTCATGGCTTCTATCAAGGATGTTATCAGGAAGGCATTGAAATTAATCTCATTGTCAGAGAGGAGCATCTGAGGACATCTATAGTAGTAGAATATGTCTTGAAGTAAGAAAGAGGCAGTAGTTTTGGTGGTAATGACCTTGGTTGACCTAGCCTCTACTCACTTACTAAAGTGATGTATAGCAATGAGAATAAACTAACATCTAGAACAAGAACAAGAAAGGGGACCTACAGCATTCACGCTGACAGTGTGAAAAGTGTGCTTAGATAACACTAACTTGAACTCATGCTGGGTAGGGCAAGGTTGCTGTAATTGACAGTCGTGACAAGAGGTCAGAACATTGGGAATTAGCACTTGCATGCTCTTCTAGTAGTAGTGTTTGACCAACCAGTCATGATTCTTGTATATTCTTTCATGTCTGGCATTCATATGAGCTTGTAATACAACTGATACTTGCAAGCTAGGGTGGATATAAGATATATAGAGATCCACCTTTCTTGAATAGTTGGTTATCTCTAACCACAGTGCTAACAGACATTTTATTAAGGCTAAGTGTGTGTTTTTGGGATCAGATTTTCATGCTGTAGGATAGCCTATAAGTTTGTACAATTGATCTGTCTCAGCAGGGTGTAGAGCCAGGATAGGCTTTTGGGATAGGCCATCACTGTTCTGGTGTTGGACTCCAGGACAATAAATAACTGTGAAATTGTAAACTTGTAGATATAAAGTTCATTGTGCTAACCGTATTTCAGGCTCCTTAGATTGTTGAAGCCAGAGAAAGAACAAGTGATCAGTAACCACTGAAAAGAGTGTATCATGGATGTAATGTCAAAACTGTTTGACATGATACAATACTGCTAAGCACTCTTTTTCTGGTACGCTATAATTCTTCTCATGTTTATTAATAATACAAGAAGAATAAGCAACAGGGTAATCTACTTTTTTGTTGTCCAGTTAGGCCAAGATAGCACCTACAGCCACTTTACTGGTGTTAGTGTACAGAATAAACTCCTTGTTATAGTTGGGGTATACCAGTGTCAAGGGTCTGGATGTACAAGTATTCTGGCTACTGTCATCCCACTTAACATCCAGTCATTTCCCAATTTGGTGCCTTTCCAATATACCATTTGGCATACCGGAAATGACAACAAACTAATATCACATGACTGTCCAGGTATCCAGCACCTTGAATCCATCCCGCACATGACCAGCCCCTAGGTTTGATCTAACTAAAATCTCTGCCACAGCTAAAGCTATATAAGCCTAAAGTATTATCCAATAAAATAGAATTCTCCTCTTTCTTAATTCTATAATTGAAGCTTCCCTAAAAGGCGCTCCTTATCACTGGTAGCAGCTACGGGTTTTGACCATGCCAATGAAAGAGAAAATGACTGAACAGAACCCGCCCACCTTTGTTCACGTACTCAACCAGGCCACATTCCAGGACACCTGGAAAATGCACTTCCGCGCCCACAACATTGATGAAGATATTCCTAGTGGATGCACTGTATTTGAAGGACTGGTCATGCCCAAAGCATGCATCAAGATAATTCAATACAGTTGCTCTCTACAACCACAATTAAATAAACAACAACCTATCACAGGTGAAGTTACCAACACCAAATACATTGGTATTGACAATTTCTTTGGTAAAAACAAAGAAAATGTCATCAACTGGCTAGACCACTCAGCCGCAAAACTCTGCGCCAGCTGCATTCCCCACAAAAAATGGGTCCAAGAAGCCAGCAAGTGTCTATACAAGGCTGCAGCTAACTGGTTTGCCACCTGGGTTGGCTCACAAACTAACAACCAGCTTGAAAACTGGAAAGAGTTTAAAGCCTACATCACCCACAACTTCCATGTCACTGAATCTCTCCAAGACATTGCAATATAGCTCAGCAATCTTCCTCAAAAGATCACTATCACAGCTTATGCCAATGAATTTGAAGAAATATGCCGTAAAATCCAAACCCCAGCACAAGCTGACAACGTACACACTACAGCCTCATTCATCAATAGAATGAAACCCTCTGTTGCTTCCCTCATCTGCCCAGAGGCTAACACCTCCATGCCCACGCTCATTGCAGAAGCCAAGCGCGCTAAAAAACGCACAAACATGAAATATGCTGCACGCAACAGCAACCACTCCTCAAACAGCAATGGCAGAACACTCCAATAGCAACAAGCGCCAAAACACCAATCACAGCAACGGCAACTCAAATTGTAATAATGGCAACTGTAGCCAAAGCGCAAACCGCTCCTGTCTAAAGAAAGAGGACACCACCAAAGTTAACAATGCTGAAATAGCAACCCGCTATGAATCTGACCCCACATTCTCTGACCTCAAAGGACTCAAAGGACTTGAGACAGGGAAACAGGGGAAAGAGAAGGGGAAACAGGCTTAAGTGCCCCTGTCTTCCCCCAAACTGACAAGAAGAAATACCAAGGCACAAACTTTGCTGCTCGCATCCCACGTGTCCTGCAATCCTCCATTTTTATGAACATAAAAATTAAAGATTGCTCCCAAATTCTTGTCTACTCATGCACTTACAAATCCCATACACATAAAGTTTTATTTGATACTGGTGCACAACACACCATGGTTAGCAAACCATTTGTAACCAAATATAAGATACCAGTTGTCAAATCCAACTTCAAATACACCAGAATGGCAGACAAATCTAAGGTTCTACTTTAAGGCAAAACAACTGCCTTCAAAATTGACCTCCAAGACATCCAAACGTCCATCAAAGGACTTGTCATGAACAACACAAACTACAATATTGTAGCATGCATGGACTGGTTCACCCGAGTGAATCCCAGTGTATGTTGGAAAACAAAAACCATGACAATAAAACGCAACAGAGCCAATTTCAATATTCTCAAAGAACCCAATGATCACATCCTACGAGACACAGTATTTGTCCAAGTCATAAATCAAGACAACTCAGAACATCTAACTAAAGACAGTACCCTCCACATAATGAGGTACACCAATTCAATAAGATACAAGCACAAAAGATCCAATGCCCAGAATTTGCAGCATTTCTAAACAAATACGCTCATGTATTTAAAGAAGAACTCACAAAATTACCCTTGAGCGGAAAGTCAAGCATGGCATTGATCTATGCAAAGCCATGCCTAAACCAGCACCCTTATACAGACTCTCCCCCATGGAGACCCAAACACTTAAAGCCCACATCAAGGACAATCTAGCCATAGGATTCATTTGCCTTCTGAATTCCTGTGGGGCAGCAGTTTTCTTCATAAAGAAAAAAGAAGGATCTCTTTGCTTAGTTACTGACTATAAAGCACTAAACGCAAGTACAGTAAAAAATAAATACCCCCTTCTCCTCATAGAAGACCTATTTGCAAGACTCTCCAGAACAAAAAAATTCAAAGATTGACCTCACATCTGGGTATAACCAAGCTGAAGTTAAAGAGAAAGACATACCAAAAACTGTGTTCTGCACGCAATTTGGGTTGTTTGAATGTAAAGTAATTAATTTTGGGATGACAAACGCCCCCGCGACATTTGTCACCATGATGAAACAGGCGCTAAACAGACTCTTGAACATATTATGCTACCTCAACAACATCATTATATTTTCAAAAACAAAAGAGGAACACCTCACGCATGTCTGCAAGACACTCAATCAACTTGCAAAGCACAAACTGTACGCCAAGCCCAGTAAGTGCCAATTTATGGAAAAGGAACTCTTGTTCTTAGGCCACACTGTCTCTGACAGTGTTATCAAAGAAGATCAAGATAAAATAAAAGCCATAAATAACATGCAACGCCTCACCTCAGTGAAACAAGTAAGATGCTTTCTCGGAATGATAGCTTACCTATGGAAATATATCAAAGACTGCGGAAAGCTCACCTCACCAATCAATGACCTAACCAAAGGTAATGCCAAAAAGAAATTCATCTGGACTCCAGAATGTGATAAGAATTTCCAACTATTGAAACAAGCTTTGATTGAAGCACCAATCTTGCAATACCCTAATAACAATGGGTGCTACAAGCTTGAGTCAGACGCTAGTGACACCGCCATTGACACAGTCCTACGCATACGCCAGCCAGGGCAGCAAGATTTCCTGCCAGTATGTTACAAAAGCATAAAACTAACAAACACTGAGGAAAGGTACCCAATACATTATAAAGAATTTCTAGCAATATACCACTCATGCAAGAAATGAAGATGTTATCTAGAAGGACACTTAAACGTCTGAGTGCTAACTGACCACAAATCTGTAATCTATTTCAAAACCCAGAACGCACTCGCACAGCAGCCAAGCCAAATGGATGTCCTTTCTTGAAAAGCTTAACCTGGACATCCAATACAAAAAGGGCGCAGAGCTGGTCACAGCTGATGATCTCTCTAGGCTATGTCAGCCAAGAGAGGATCACCCTGACCACCTGAACCCTGACTGGCCCAACCTATACAACACTGAGTACAAGACAAAAGGAAAGGAGCCCTTCACACACCAACTAACCCATGATACGTAAGTAAGGAATGAAAAATATTTCCATGTATCAAATAGCACTGTATTTCAAATCATCAAGGACAAACATGTTCCCTACATTTCACTTGCACAAAGAGTTGACACCATCCTAAGACATCACTATCTACTAGGACACACAAAGACTAACAATCCATATCTCACACTAAAAGAGATAGTATGGTGGCCCAATCTCAAGCAGGATATAGTTGATGTTCTGAAAAAGTGCACAGTGTGCAAGAAATACACCAGTACAAAGGCTCCTCAGCCAACGGTCAACCCAGTACCAGACCCTGAACCATTTAAGGTTTGGGGGCTAGACGTAGTGGGGCCCTTCCCAGAAACAAAGACAAACCAACATTTCTTAATTTTAGCTATCAACTTTGCCACACAATGCCCATCTGCTGGGCAACAAAGGACCACAAGGCAGAAACAATAAATTGCCTTATTAACAAGGCAATCATAGCGGACTAAGTCACTCCAGACTACATTATAACAGATGGAGCAAAAGAGTTAACAGGCCACGTAGTAAACAACAACCTAAAAACAAAGAACATCAAACATTCCACAACCTTGCCCTACAGGCCATAGGCCAACAGCAGAGTTAAACGTCTGAACAGCAGCCTTATCAGAACCCTCAAGAAAATAATGGATGGCAAAGCCAAAGACACATGGCCACTCTATGTGAAACATGCATTATTAGTATCCTGGGTTTGCATCAATCAAGGGACAGGCTACTCACCGTTTGAACTAACATATGGGTACAAACCAGAAATAATCACCCGCAATAATCAACTGTATGTAAAGATCCCCCAGGAAAACCTCCCACAGTAGAACAAACACCAGCTCTACAACACATACATCTCAAATCTAAACTAGCAGAAACAAAAAGGCTCAAAACCCAAAAAGTAACCTCAACAGAGGACCCACTCCCCATCAACTCCCCTGTCTGGGTCTTAGCTGGGAACAGGAAGAAGCTAGACTCAGTACACAGAGGACCAGGAAGAATCATCAAATACTGACCAGACAGGAACACCTACCTGGTTAAGTTCCAGGGCACCAAAGAGCCCATCACCAAGAAGTACCACAGATCTCACCTCCGCTCTAGCAAGGGAGAACACTCAACTCAGTTGGTGCCCACTAGCAAACAACTCCAGGAACATCAGGCAGCAGCCGTCAAGACAAAGCCCCCTCTTGATGTACCTGAGTAACTCCTTAAGGGAGGGGTGTGTTAAGGGTCTGAATGTACAAGTATTCTGGCTACCGCCATTATACTTAACATCCTGTCATTGCCCAATTTGATGCCTTTCCAATATACCATTTGACATACTGGAAACGGCAACAAACTAATATCACATGACTGTCCAGGTATCCAGCAACTCAAACCCATCCTGCACATGACCAGTCCCTGGGTTTGATCTAACTAAGATCTCTGCCACAGATAAAGATATATAAGTCTAAAGTATTACCTAATAAAATATACTTCTTCTCTTCTTAATTCCATATTTGAAGCTTTCCCAAAAGGTGCTTCTTATTACCAGTATGGGAGCTTCTTTTAACTTCTGCTTCAACACGTCAAAAAACTGTTGCTGACTTTCAGTCCACTTAAAGGAAACACCTCTTAGTGATTGGACTAATAGTTCACTGAGCTCTGCAAAGTTGTGGATGAATTGACACTAATATTCTTTTATCTTCAAAAAGACTTGTACTTCTTGAAAATTATTGGGGGCAACATGTTCTTGTTGATGTCTACTTTGTTTGTCATTGTTCAAATCCCTGTTTGTGTAACCTCATGTCCCAAAAACTCCAAACAATTCTTAAAAAAGAGCATTTAGAAGAATTTAGTTTGAGGCCAGCTTTTTGTATCTTAAGGAATACAGCTTTCAGGTGGTCCAAATGTTTGGTAAAGATAGCACTAAAGACTGTGATGTTGTCTAAATACAGCAGCACACATGACAGCTTTAAGTTGTGAAAGATCAGGTTCTATGCTCGCTGAAAAGTAGCATGTGTATTGCACACCCTCTGAGGCATGCAGGTGGGCTCAAAAAAGCCCCTCTGAGGTGATGAGGGAAGCTTTTTTTCTATCTGCGGAAGACAGATCTACTTGCCAGTATCCTGAGGCAAGATTCATTGCAAAAGAACTTAGAGCCAACTAGTCTACATTAAGATCATTGATACAAGGCAGGGGGTAAGAATCCTCTTTAGTAAGGGAGTTGAGGTGTTGGTAATCCATCACAATACAATGACCACCATCTTTCTTTTTCAAGATTAACAGTGGGGAAACCCAGCAGCTCTGAGAGGGGGCTAACAACCTGAAATCCAAAAAATGTTGTAACTTCTTAGAAATCTGAGTGTTCTCAACTGTCAGGATTCAGAATCCTGACTACAGTTTATATCAATTTACTTGATTTTACCATGTCCAAACTCGATTTTAAATAGGCTTTATATTAACTTAATTCAATTGTGCCATTTCCAAGTGCTTTCACAGTCCAAATACCTTTCAAACTATCTGTCTTCTTGTGCATAATTGCTGATCCTCAAAGAATCATATCTGCAGCTAGAGAACTAATCTCAACGTTTAAAGGCATTCCTGAAAGGTGAGACCAAGAGGAATCTATTGGTGCCATTATTAAACCACTGTTACATGTTCCAATATACCTTTGAAATGATATATCCCTCTTGTAGCATACTTGACTCCTCTCATTCAAGAATTGATGAGTATAAATTACCTTTCCCTTTCTCTTAACCCTTATCTATCATTCTCCTTATGGTGCTTCAATAAATCTTATGGTTCTTCACTCCTGCCCTTGTCTTATGAATTATCTTGTCTTGTCTCTTTCTGGTCTTCTTGGATGAATGATAAGATACTTGAAGTAGTCAATGGTCTGAAGTTCTGGTGGCTCATGAAATCTTATTTCCATACTTCATTCCTGACATTAACTCTGCTACATCAATAGGATTTTGCTCTAAATAGAGGAGTGTCACCTGTATCAATTTGATGTATGACTTCTTTGGCCAACTCATAATTATTGGGACCTTGAGCAAAAATGTCTGAAAAGTGATCTAGAAGCTTTAGCACCTTGGATTGCTGGACTGGGGTCAGTTGCAGAAAGTCTTGAGCAGTGAAGAGAAAAAGACTTGAGGTTCAGCTTCTGGCAAGGCAAGATCACTGAACATCCCAAAGGGGTGGATAGAATGAACAGCTGGAGCACCCAAAATCTGGCTGTGTCTAAGTATCTGCCCTTTAGTAACTTGCATTAGAATAGTGGTCAAATTAGCTAATAGTAGCTGGACTGGTTCCTTATGAGTGATATCCAGGGTTCCAGGGCATAGGCGGGGTTCACTTTTTTCCAAAGTCTCAGAAGCTATAATTCCATAAATGTCTTGGCAGGCAATTCATAGGAAACCTGAGAGTTCACTATCATCTGCAATCCAGGAGGGGTAGAGAAGGCATGAAGAGCCATTAGAGAGACTTCTTCTTCTGCCAAAAACAATTAAAGTGGGGATTTGAGATTAGAGAAGTACATTCTAAACTTCAAGGAGAAAATGCCTGTAGGATACTTCAGTACACAAGTCTTTAGCTGCTTTCCTGAAAGGCAAACAGGCTCTTTAAATATAAGAGGTATATTGTAATTCAAAAGAGATAAAACCTTTTCTTGGGGTCAATAATGCTGTTATACTCTTGGAGGAACTGGGTATCAATCATAAAATCATAGCTCTTGTTCTCTAATACCACTGTGAGAGATAATAAAAGCAGCTTTCTGAAGCAAAGGGGAAAGTCAAAGTATGCTTTAATAGCATGAGTAGTCAACAACCTGGTGATACCATATGACTGATTGTAAGTGAGATCTGGAGTAAGCTTGAGTTTTTTCATGAGCTTATATGAGATCATGTTAACAGGAGATCCTGTGTCTTATATGGTCTTAATCTTCACTTTCTGAATAGCTACTTTAACTTGGGTGTTATCTTTTTCAAGAGGGGAAAGGATAGCTAGAACTTCTTTGGACACGACAAAAATTTCCCGCTTCTCCAAGGTGCAGCAGAGGGCTGGGATCTCCTTATATACAACTTACAGGGGTAGGGAGTGTGACAGTCCACATGTTTGGTGGTTTTCAGGCAGGGCTTATGTTGGCCAAGTGGAAGTTTAGTGACTTTTGTTGCAGGTAGAGGCCTAGTAGAGAATGATGGCTACTACGGAAGGTAAAGCCTGGCTAGTAGGTGAAAAGACTACTAGAGGCAAATGATGTCCCCACCAGCAGAAGAATTGGCTGTGTGGGCTAGAGGTCCTCACCCAGAAGGAAACTGTGGCTGCTAGGGGTGAGTAATGAGATAGCTCATCAGGGAACTTTAGCTGATTGGGGTGGGGAGTGGTCCAGCCTGGTGAGTAGCGTGTGCTACTCAGGCTGGAGATTTTTTAGACCCTGGCAGGTAATGCAGGCTGCCAGGGTAGAAGAGTGTACCAGCATGATAGGTAACTTGGCTACCAGGGCTGTAAGTTTTGGACCCCTGGCAGGTAGCACAGGCTGCCAGAGAGGGGAAGAGCTCTGAGGGCTCTATGTACCCTGATACACTTACAGGAGGTCTGTGAGCAAGCATCCTACCTAACGGACTGGTAGGGTGTCTTTGTTTATGTCTCTATGAAAGCTTTGGAGAGATCCCAAAGTGAGCATTGGAGGGCATAGATTTGCTAAGAGGTGTTGCCAAGGCGGTTGCTTGGGGAAGCAGCTGCAGAACTTGGTGTGCTCAGGCCTCTGGGAAGTAAAGCTGATTACTTTGTAACTGAAAGTCCAGACTTAACCACCTGGGTGAGTAAAAACAACAACATATACTTTATTGATCTATGATTGGATGGCCTAAGTGGATTTCCACTTGTGAGGGCCCAGTTAAACGCCAGTTTAATGTAGACTCATGCCTGGGTCTACAGGTTCTGGTAACAGGGACTGAGATAAAGAACCAAGGTGGTTCATGGTATGGGATCAGCAGGAAAGACTAGTAAGAAGGACTGTATGATCACAGTGAAGACTAGTTGAGGGACTATTAGTTCATGTTGAAGTTTGGAACCAAAATGGTTCATTGTGCAGGTAGAACCAAGGTGGTTCCTAGTGAGGATTAGTTGATGGACTAGCTGGTAGATAGTGAAGGAATAGCTGGTCATGATTCAGGAGTAGCTGTAGGACTGGTCTGGGCTGTTGGATGGCTGGAAAGGGTTAAAGAACCAGAAGATCATGGTGCAGCAATTTCTGATGACCTGAAAGTTGGCTAAAAAGGACTGGTAAAAGTGGATACAGGAGCTAGGATGCTTGTTTTGGACTCTTGGAAGTGTAGATGTGTATAAGAAAGAAGCAGTAAAAGAATTGATTAATGCTGCCAAAAGATATGATATAAAGATGGAATTAATTATTCTATAAAAGGAGAGAAAAAGAAGAAATAAGTTACAGTTTTTGAACTGTAGATTTATTGGAAACTGATTGAGTGGAATGTTGCTGGAAGAATGGATTGATTAATGCTTTGGTGCATGAAGAGTTGTCACTTTGAGCAGTTTGAGCAGTGGAAATTGATTTCTTAGTTGGATCCCGGTGAAACTTCAGGAATGATCTAGTTTTGCACTCTGCATTCATTGGTTGAGTTCTGGAAGGTTTCCTGATGAATATGATTGGTTGGAAGCCAAAAGCTTAAAGTATAAGCAAGGAAGTAGTGAATTATAACTTTAAGTTTTTGAGAAAGTAAGTATGTAAGCTTAAGTTATTATAGAAAAAAGTGAGCAGCAATGTTTTAAGCTTTTGAAAAAAGCCATTCTGAAGGCGGAACTGTTGAGAAAAGAACACTATAAGAAGGAGGCTAGCTGGAAAGTTATGAGGTCTTTTTCAGGTCTTTTGATTTTCTTCCAAGAGGTTTTGTAAGCCTTTTGATTGCCAGCAGGAGCTTGGTTGTACTGATACAAGTGGAATACCAAGGCCACTAGAGCTATACAGAGAGCTGAAGCCCAAGATAAAAGTGCATGAGTCCAAGTCTAAGGCGCAGGAGTCCAAGTTTAAGGAGAAGAAGTCCAAGGCTAAGATGCAGGTGTCTAAGACCAAGTACAAGGAGTCCAAGATATTGTTGGATTACTCCAAGTATTGGCAAATTCATATTATTTCCCTGACCCCCCAGGCCATATACCAGAAGGTTTCTAAGGAGATCTTTCTTTTGAGAGTGAATAAAAACCCATTTTGACCCCTATACATATTTTTGAGATACATTTTCCCTTACTAGAGAATGACATCCCCTTCCAGCCAGTCCCTGGCTATGACCCAGGACACACTTTGGGGACTGGTGGACAGGAACCCCACAGGAAGAGTTGTACGTTTTGAAATATGGCTTCAGCCAGCTCATCAGCTTCAGTCAAAGATTTAACCCATACAGGAGCCCAACTAGCTTGGGCAAGATAAGGGCAAGCAACCATCTCTCTGTCAGTAGTAGAGCCAGGCACTACCTGAGTGGTAGTAGTTTTCCCAGAGCGTAACTTGTAAGGTACAGGGATATTTTTGGGGACAGCCAGTACTGTGTACTTGTGGCCACCACAATCATTATCTTTGGGATTGTCAGAGTCAGAGCCACTAGGCGGATCATGAAATAGATGCAGGATGGAAGGCATAGCAGGAGAAGATGCCGTGCTAGATGTGATAGAAGGGTGGTGAGAGCACCAATAGAAGGAGACTCAGAAGGGTAGTCAACAGATAGTGTCTCAGCATCTAAGTTAACTAGGCTTTTTCCAACTGGCTTCTAGGATCTGTGCCCTCTATCTTTGGGTTGATGCAGACTCAAGATTGATGACCCAAAATCCCACAGTTATGGCAGCCTTGGTGTTTGAGTTGCCCATTATTATCAAGGGTCATAATGTGGAGAAAGAAGTTGTCTCAACCAGTTCAGCTAAAGCAAGCCTCTCTAGCTACAGGGCTGAGATATGTCAGATGCATGTCTTGTAAGAGGGTTTTAATTCTCTTCATTGAAGACAGCATTAGCTTATACGCCTTAAAGTGCAAACATAGGAGCTGATTGACCTAAAGAGCATTAGTGTAGGCGGTGTAGGCTTTTTTCACAGTGAGCTGACGGCTAGTCATTAGTTGTTAGCCATTCATATAAAAGCAATTAGTAAACTCAGCAAAAGTTTTCTTGGGCTTGAAAAAATGTGCATAAAGGTGTTTTTTTTACTTCAGAGCTCAAGTTTCCACTAAACTTCTCAATCAACATCTTCTTTATCTGAGCCCAAGTAGTGATGTTAACTACTTCAGGAACCATCACTTATTGGTATGTAGGATGAGGGCATGACGGGATTTTTTTAAGCTCATCAGGTGCTCAATGCATAGCTGTCTCATAGATAGTGAGAAAGACAATAATTGTCAAAGGTTTGGGGTCTGTCAGGGATCCATCCTGTGGGGGAGTTCCTGAGAACTTGCAGGTGGACGGCCCACAGGCCCAGAGGGTAGGGTCCATCATGAGATAGAAGCTAACTTTACAATATATAATAAGAATTTTCCTAGGATGACCCAGGACCCGTTGGAGAGGACCATGGAATTCACAAGCCCAGTAAGAGTGATATACATCACTTCAAATAGCTGAGTTGAAGTGAACTCCCTGGGGGCCACAGATTCCTGCGGGTGATCAGGCCGCAGGATAAGAGGAGGGATAATTGGAACTTGATAGGCTGGCAGGTAGTTGTATTTATCTTGGAATAGCAGTGGGGGCACAGTAATCCAGGCTTCTCTGCCAATAATCTCAGTCTCTTAAGTTCTGGATTCAGGGTTGTAAATAAGGATTTCTTCTAGAGAAAACTCAGAGTATATCAGGTTGGGAGGATATTCTGTGAAATGCAATGGGCCAAAGGATGTTCCAGGGGGACAATATAGCTCAGGAGGACAGTCCGCGGTTTCTTGGGGTTGTTGGTCATTGGAAAAAAGGCTGCAGAGGTTAGTCTGCAAGTGAAATAGAACCAAAATCAAATATGTAATGACCTGGTTGAACCAAAGGTTCATATCACTTTATTGCAAGAATGATAACGGGCAACTTTCTGGTGGCCCAGGGTATAAGTATGCCCAACTGCCATGGAAAAACTTTTTCAATACCTCTAGGGCGGGTTGGTACCATCTACCAGGGTTAGACAACCCTTGGTGGCATCTCACATGGGGAATCTTTCATTGGCTGGGTTGAAATGAGAAGACTCAAATTCCCTTTTTGAGTTATAGGATTGGTCATTCTTGGGTGGCCCGCATTTCACAGGAAGTTTTTTCAATTCCCCAGCTGTGATAGCCCCAGTTATCTTGGGATCTTTGGCCAAGCCTGTGCTCTCATTGGCGGGACTAACAGGGTCCTTTTGCAGGAGAGGCAAAGGTGCTGGTAACTCTAGATTGATGGGCCTCAGGAGTTTTACCAAAGTCAAATTTGGCTCTGATTTGAGCCCAGAAAAGTGCAGGTGGCCGGGCAGCTGGGCCTGCGGGCTGCCAGCCTGCAGGGTTTTGGGCTTCAAATTCTGTAGCTGATGTTCTTCTATGAGCATTGTAAACAAGAGTTTGTCATTTGTGAAGGGTCAAACACCTGTTTGAAAGACTACTTATAATTAGGATTGATACCAGTATTGAAAGATTCACTAGAACTGTCCTGTAAATTAGAGTTGAGGACATGGATCTTGGGAGAGAACTTGGCTTCACTTTCTGCAAGAGGTTGAAGAGCCCATAACTGATGTACAATTTCTTCTAAGGTAGTGAGAGTGGTTGCCATTTGAGCCCTATAATCTCTAGAAGCGGTGGCTACTCAGAGGGCTGTAAAGTTACTCTCTTCTTTGGCCCTGGATAGGACAATCTTCCCTTGACACACAAAGAAAACTGCTTAGAATATAGCTAAACCTCTTAATTCTCTCCATAAGTTAGCTCATACTGTGGACAAAAGGTTTGTGCTAGCCTACCCCGCAGACTCCCCTGTTTTTGTTGCCCCACCCTGGGAAAAAACACTAGTCAATTTAGACTATTTGCTGGCTTGGTACCAACCGTTGTTGAAGACTATCAGAGCCAGCCAATCAAAACTAGTCACATCAACACCCTCAAACTTGAATGAATCCCAAAAATCCCAAACCAACACTAACCAATCAAATGGGTTGACAGAAATTAGTATGAAACTCTCCAGCTCTCCTGGTTCTACCCTGCAAAATTTCTCTATAAATCAATCAGAGGCCACAGTTTGGTCAGGTGACCACTTGAACTGTCAGGAATGACAATTTGGATGCTCCTGAATCCCAAAGTACAGAACCAGAGTCAAACCCTGGACAAAACGCTTTGCAGACCACCAGACCCAAAGGCTGGGAACCCGATAACCCACTATCAATTGATAAAATTGTTGCCAACCCGCCAGGACCTGAACCTTTGACTATCACGCAGGATTCTGAAAGCAAACCGCCAGTGTGAGATGCTGGAAATTTCCCTGAGGTGCCAATACCTGACACCAGCAGTTTGCTTAGTAAAATGCACAAGTTCTCCAATGAGAGTTATTCCAAACTCCCCTGAAGCCCAGAAAGAGGCACTGAACCTGAAGAGGCTCCCAATACTTGAATCAACAAACAGAAGAATTTAAAGTCTTCTCACCCCAAAGCAGCCAGTGGCAAACTGCCAGTGCCGAGTGCCACACTGCCATCTGAGACCCCCAATGCCAACCCGCCCAAGCCCAGAAAACCTGACCAGGTAGTGAAGCCTGGCAGTGTGGTATAAATACCTGCCAGGCCGAGATCAACTCACATTGTCATTTTTAAATAAAGGTTATGAGATATTGATTTCCCCAACTATTGCTGTATTTTATTCTTGCCATCTTCCAGTTAACTTGAAGATCATCTGACCCCCCTGCCAGCCCGCCAGCTATGTACTGCCTGCCCAGTGCTCCCTTTGGCCATGTTCATTTCACAGAATACACCTTAAAGCCCGAGTACAAGTACTACACCGCCAACAACATATTAGCCCAGGATCTCTTGGCCAGATCTAGAGAGTTAACCAGATACAACCAAAAAGGCCCTTGGTACATTACCAAACCCCACCTGTTCAGAGATAAATACAACTTTCTTCCTGCCTACCAATTAGATATAAAACCACCCGTCACCCCCAAACAATGCCTGCCTCCACCGCTGAGCTCCTGCTGGACTGTACCAATAAGCTATTTGGGATTGTATATATTACTCTCACAGGAGTAATAGATACTATTGTTCCCGCCGACGGTCTGTGGTCATGGGTGGGCAAGTCAATGTGCTACCTCATTAAGTTAGTGCCAATTCTTTGGCAGGCCCTGCCCACCCAGTCCGCAACCCGCCAGTTCCCAAACGCTAGTGAGCTGGCAGATCAGGGTTGGTTCCCTGACATTAACCCAAAAACCATTTCTTAAATCAAGACAGGAGACTTTTGGTCCCCTGCTTGATCATTCTATCATTTATAATAAAATAACTTGCTATTACACTCATTTTTATTAATATTGGACGCTTTGGTGTCCACTTGTTAACTGTTAGTAAAAATAAAATATTCTATTACCTTTATTCATTTATTGGTGCTGTAAGGGCTGGCAAGCCCGGAAATTTGACACCTGTATTTGAACCTACAACCTCCCTTGTGAAACAAAAACGTGGACAACTGTGCAAACCTGCTGGAGGATTTAAACCCCACTTGAACCACCAGGGCAAGTGAAAGCTGACTCTCAAAAGAGAGATTGGCTTAAATTTAATAACAACAACGGAAATCAACAATTCAATCAGGGCCTGTTTGTTAACTGGCCCAGGGGGCTAGCAGCCCCCAACGGTAGCGGAGCCACCAGCTTCAATGCTACAAATGAGCTGGGTAGCTCCCAACTTAAAATTAATGATGTTTGCTGGGTCATTCAGCAAATCCAGTATCAACTGGGTTTGCTGAATAACTTAGCAAATAATCCAGTTCCACTCCAGTCAATCAGTCCCAAAGTTCTGGTTCCAGTCCAACAATCCCATCTTGATCTCATAACCACCTTGCAGCCAATCTCAGAAAATTAATGCTACTTCACCCACTGATGTAATGAAACATCACCTTCAGGAAGATGATCCAGAACCCACTCCCAATCAAATAAATCCTGTTGAAGAATAATTCCAAGCCAATGAAACCCCCACATTGCCTGCAGTATCCAATTATTTCATTGAGTCAAGAAGAGAAGAGAAGCCACTCAGCCAGGAATATTCATCTGCAGATGACAATCCCCCTACCCAGAAGCAATTCCAAACTGCCAAGCAACCCCATCCCCAAATGATTGAGCTTGGTATAATTAGTCACCAATCAGCTTCCAGCAATCTGGCTGATTCCAAGATGAAACTAGATGAGCCAAACCTAGATCCCAGAACTTTCCCCAGCCATAAGCCAATCAACCAATCCAATGGCCCAGGCCCAGAGAGCCTTCCTTCCCCAACCCAGTCCAGGATTCTTGGGACCATATCCCCTGTTCTCAATATTCCTCCTCTTCACCCAAAGTGCCTGTGACTAAAGAATGGACTACTAGAGCTCTCCAAGGATCTTCTAGTAGTTGCTTTCAAGGAAGACCAGATGAGTGGTATAAAACCCACTTCCCTACAATCAAGACAGACACAGACAACATTTAATAAAGTGTATGGTCCATAGAGTAGTCTTTGTCTTTCTTTCCTGTAAATTTACTGCCACCCTTGGCATTGGATTGCACTATCTTCCCCAGACTTACTAGGAAAGGCCCAAAAGTACCAGCTAAACTCCTCAATTTTTTAGAAGATTTAGCACACACAGTTGATGAAAGATTTGTGCTGGCCTACTCTGCGGATCCATTGCCTTTGGTTGCTCCCCCTGGGAGGAAATGTTGGTCAATTTGGACTACTTGTTGGCATGGTGTCACCCACTTTTGAAAACTATCAGATCCAACCAATCAGGTGATGTCACATCAATGTCCAAGACACCAAGTGAATTTCAGATGCCTGGAGTTCTCTCTAGCCAATCAGATGGGACCGCAGAAATTAATGGGAAACTTTTCAGTCCTCCTGGTCCTGATCAGCAAACTTTTTCTACCAGCCAATTGGATGTAAGTCCTGGAGTCATGTGATCTATCCTCTCCTGCAACCCACTCCTTTTAACTCAGCAAGAGGACCTCCAGTCCCCTGCTTGTCTATTGTTCATTTTATTAAAAAACTTGGATTTGTTGCACTTGATTTGATTATTTGATTGGACTGAAACTTAGTTTTGAGTCCATATTATCTAAAAAATTAGTGTTAGTTGTTTCCTTAAAACTTACCTTATACCCTCCAGTTTCAAACCTGGTGACTCTTCTGTGGCCTTATGAAGAGACTTGGCATATAGTTGTTGTCTTCTTTTGCTTTTGCTTTCAAAAGCAGCTCTCAAACCTAAAAATTTTATTTAATTTTCAATATAATTTCTATTATTATTTTGAATTTTTCTTTAAATTTCTTATTTTCAAACCTGCTTTTGTTTCTTGTGTTAACCAAGACACCTGAGACTACTACAAAGCTCTCCAAATCCACTTTGCTGCTTCTTTTTGCCCTCCTGCTTGTGGTTACCCTGCCTGAACTGATTTTTATTGCTTGCAACTTTAAAAACTATGTCAACCTTTTCCAAATTTTGAGGAGATCACAACTTGATACTCCCAGTCATTAGGTTTGTTGTGTTTTCCTTGGCTCCGCTTTTGTTACTCCTGTGGTTGACCTCATCAGACTTGTGGTCTAAAATCACCTCTTCTGCTTGGCTTGTGGGTGATAATCCTTCCAGCCTCTTGGATCTCCCAAGTGGTCTCCTGTTCTCTGGGAAGGCTGTGGTAAAAAGTTTGACTTGTGATGACCTGGACCTGGATGACGTTGATTACACCCAGTCCGCTCCTGCGGGCAAGAAAGTATCAACAACCTTCATTCCCAGTCCTCCACTGGACGGCATTCTGGTGGTTTGTTTCACCGGGATGGGAGCCAAACTTAGTTGGTTTAGCTCCCCTCTCTCACATTCCACATATTCTTTTATCACCTTGGACAATCCCAAATCATCCAGCTCAGTTACCAGCACTTCATCTAGTAGAAACAGTAGAACCTGTAGCAATGGACTACCAGCCAGGGCCCAGCCCTGGACGGGCCAGCAGCTTCATACCTCTCACTCCTCCACCAATCCTACAACCCTCTGCTGAGGTTATTCCTTATGACCACAGCAGATATGGGATAGTCAGGATGACCATTCTTAGTCTTGCTGAGGTTGTAGTACCTCACCTCAGTGCCTACTGTCCACTTGCAGCTGGTATGCTGTACTTATCCTGCTCCTTGCCCTTTCTGTATTAGGCATTGATGTTGCAATACCCTGAAGGGTGGACTCCTCCCATGTCACCTTGGTATGGTACTACACCCGGCCATGACAGGTGCCCTTGGCTGTTTCTTCTAAACCGTTGAAGTTAATATCAGTGTATAGCTCTTACCTAGTTTAAGCTTGCTTTTGAAGCCCCCACTCGAACCTGTTTTTTACTGTTTTTGCTTCAGTTTGAACCCAACTTTGCTTTGATCAATCTTAAAGCTGTATGCGATCATCTTCAAGCTGTCCACTCAGCTATTAGAGTTGTTTGCATCTTTTTTCTCTTTGGGTACCTGCTAAAACACACAATTCATAGTTTAAGACCAGGAAATTGTACCTCTGATCTCTAAATGTTCCAGTGATCTTGAAAATGATATTTCCTGTGCTTATATTTGTTGTTTTCTCTATAGCACCTGTTCTATTGTTTATTTGGTCAACTTCTCCTGGCTTTTGGGGGTGTATCTCCTCTTTGGCCCACCATGTAAGTGAAGACCCCTCTAAGCTTATGTGCCTGTTCAACAATTTTCCTGAAAAAGCCAATAATCTGCTTTTCACTGAGAAGATCTTATTCAAAAGCCTAACTTACAATGAGATTGATCTGTACTCTCCAGGGCTTGAATCTGGTGATCTCTCAGTTGTGAACGCCACTGTGATGCCTCCCTCCTTGCAGGTGAAAGGGATGCTTGCCCCTCAGGAACCACCTGTGGTGCAAGAGTATGCTCTTACGTGCACTCCTTGGCTTCTTACTGGTCTGGTTTTGATTGGGTTGAATACCTACTCTTCTCATCTGTCCCTGATGTTCTCTCTTTGGTCCCCTTTTAGAGCAACCATCCCATTAATTCACTGGATGGCATCCTGGTGGTTTGTTTTACCAGGATGGGAGCCAAACTTAGTTAGTTTAGCTTCCCTCTCTCACAAGAGTGTCATATATCTGAATTTGCTGCACAGCTGCAGTAGCACAAACCCCAGCAGTTTGTGGGAACAACTCTTGCACCTGCACAATAAGGGGAGAGAAACATTCATCCATATTCTTGGTGAGTTACTCATTCCTTGTAAATCAGAATTAAGGGCCTTGTAATTGTGGATGACTATGTCAACGTCCTGTTTCAGATGCACAAGGCAGGTAAAACACTTGATTTGAGGTTTTTCTTTGTTTTCAGAGCAACAGCCTTCCTCATTGACAGATGGGAGTGAGGTACCAGAAGATGCCATGGTTGCTTGCAAGGCCTCAACTTCTGCTCAAAGCCCAGCAATTGCCCAATCAGCACATTTATCTGTGGATCAGATGTAGGTGGAGGAGGGACAGCAGCCTGTTGTCAGGTTTTTGCCTTGAGTTTGCAAATGATTTTCCAGATCTCCTGCAGGTCAGAGTAGGGATCACTAGCAGGAGAAGTAGGTGACTTACAATTCTCAGGCTTGAGTTGTTTTTCAACAATCTCTGAGATTCTGAAACTTGGTCCCCCATTTGGCTTGGGTAGTCTGAGCAACTTTCTTTGCTGAAGAGGTAGCAGAAGTTACAAAAGCTTCCAATGCTCTTATCTGGCCATTTAAGTGATACATAATTGGTTGAGCTGTTGGATGAGATTATCTAAACCAGCTCCTTGTGAAGTGAGACTGGCCTCAATGAATTTTTGCCAAGCAGCATGACTAATTTTGTAGGCTTGGAGACAATTGTGCACATAGTTGGGAAGAGAGGTACAAATAGTGTCTATAGTGAATTAAAAATTCTGTTGAACCAGGAGAAAATCATACTGATTAGCCAACAACAATGAGAGAAAATTGTGGGCTCATTGTGAAAGGCCACAAATTGATCATAGTTATTGTAGGAGGCAGTCAGAATAGCATCTAACTGAAAGAAATGCAAACCTAGAAAAAAATTATGCTGGACAACCGCAGGCTGGACAAAATGTTGAAGGAGGTTCCCTGTAGCTATGAGGTACAAGGTATAAAAGCTAGCCAGCCCTTGTTTGACCATCATGGAGCAATATTCAGGACCACCAAACGCAGGTTTGGATTTATGGCTGATAGTGCTGGCAGCACGGTCACCTTGAACTAGAGCAAGTATGGTTTCACATACTTGATCAAGGGTATATGTTGCCATAGTATTAGGTATAACAGGAGGCTAGGAGGGAAGTACCACAGCAGATGGGATAGTAGGGGGGTTCAAGTTGTTCTCTTCCAAGAGAGGACTAGAGATAGTAGACATATACTGCCAGCAGAAGAAGGGCAGGCAGGACCAATGAAGGTGGTGTCAAAATGTGTGAAGGCAGGGCTTGGGGCCCCTGTAGTGAGCACCATTTTTCAAGTTGCACTTTATTATTTGACATAATAAAGAACTTGGGTGAAAGTCTTAAATACATGAGACTTGAGATTCTGGCTTTAAGCGTGTTTGATCTGAGTATGAGTAATATATATCTTCCTAGCAAATGAAAGATGAGCGCCAAAGATTCAGTGTCAAAATTAATGAGCAAAAATAAACTTTTAATTGAGAAAAAGGGACATTCAAATTTATACCCAAGGGTTTGATTCTAATAGCCTAAGTGGAGACACTCCAAGTGGCAAGAGGCTGGTAAGAATCCAAAAGGTTCAGATATTGATGTCAACCTGTATTTGGGTAAAGAGAACTCTGCAAGGCAAAAGCAAAAGCACAGGCTTTTGCATTAGTTGTTTTTTGAACCATCATTCACTGAGCCAATTGAAACTTCTAATTAATTTGAATTCACAACATTTTTCCTAGCTTAATAACTTGTCTTAGCCTCCATTTTACTTCATTGCCACAGCACATATTAGTGTCCAGCTGGACTCCTACAGGAAAAGCAGGCCTGGCCTGAAAGGCCATACAGGCAATAAGGGCAATTCTGACCAGTTAATTGACAGTCATGACCCAGGGACACCAACTGTCAGTATGGGGTATAACCTGGTTGTCTAACCTGAACACTGTTATGTAAAAAACCTCAGTTTACTGAAGTTTTGGACAGGATGAGCCTCTGGCAAAGAGAGACAGTGGGGATTTCTACCATAAGCATTGAAAGCTAGCCTCCTGAAGCAATGGTTGTGTGACCAGGAGAAAGATCCAAGTGATGAAAGTGATAGAACTCTGGATCTGGAACGTGAGCTGAAGCAATCAGGAGAAATGGAGAAGATGCTGGTGGTAACAGGTGAGAGTAGGAATATTGTTGTTAGGCTTCACATAAAGAGGCAAATAAAATATATAAAATTCCAACAATATAACAAATTCCTGTAAGCCAAATACTCTCATGCTACATAGACCTTTATTAATGATGATGTTAACAATGAGGTAGGCTTTTGTCTCTCATTATTTATGCTTATTGAGTGGGTATTAATTTTTTGTGCCACCAGTTGACTGGTGCATTATTCTCAGTGTCACTAATTTCTAGTCCAGAATTATGTAGGTTTGTGCATGTAGAGAGGCAGCACATTGGTTGCTGTCATGTTGTAGCACATTTGGTTTATGTCTGCCAAGGTGCCACAGCAACTAATAAGACCTGCATCTGTCAGGGACCCACTTGAAAAAAACTTTCAATCTTGTTAGCAAGAACCCCCAAATTCAGTCCTGCTACTACAGAACCAATAAGCACTGTTATCATTGTCAAGTGACCAATATGCCTGTTGCAATATTGAGTACTCCACTGTAATTGCTAATAAGATAATTGGAATTAATACATTGATACAATTTGACAATGGATTCATTAAGTTGATTTCCCCAATTGCACTTGGATTCAACTGATGGAGTTAAAATACTCAGGCTTATTGTCAGGAACCCATCCTGCTGAAAACAGCTTGCCAACATAATGGATTAGAGAATAAGGATTCAAACCTGTGATTATCAAGCCAAATGGCACAAAGACTATTTCTAAGTGTAGTAATTCCCCAAGAATTTGGTATCTACCTAATAAGGGATTGAATTGGCCCAGGAAGGCATAGGCGCCTAGGTATGCAAGCAAGGAAACAGAAGCAAACAGACAGAAAAGACTAGTAGGCATGGAATTGGGGGTCACAGATTTAGTTTCCTGTTTAGTGGGTGGGTTTGAAGATAACAAGGAGGCAGTATAGCATTGGCCTGGTACAACTGGGGCCCACTTTTTGTTATCACAGTATTTTGTTTTTGTCCCAGATCCTGGGCAAGTTTTCATTTGAACAGCCAAATGTACTAAAGTACAAAACAAGATTAAAATAATTCATTTGAACCTAATCCCCCAAGAAGGGGACAAATTAGGCACTTTCATGGATCTTTCAAGAGTCTTACAAAAAATAAAGTAGGATAATAGGTTTAAATTCTTTATTAATTGAGCAATTGTTATTAACAAAGCTCAGGATCTTATATAGTGAATTTATTAAGAGAAATTGAGAAATGAGATTGAACTGTTACGTAACAGAATTATTGATAGCTTGGAAAATTATCAGTGAGTAACCAAAACACAATTTCAACTCTCAAACTGTAAGTGGCCACTTCAACTTACTTAACAGGCCTTAGAAAACAGGAGAACTCAGACTTTATAAATAGAGATAATGATAGTCACAAACACTTGAATGTATATCAAACTGTAAGTTTACAGCTTTATGGAGCTTAGCAGTTAGATAAGATGCTGTTAATGTCATACAATGCTTTCCTTGCATCTGATTGGCTGCCGGGTGACAATTGGGTAAGTTTTTGCTTGATTTTTGAATTCATAGGGAGCTTTTTTAAAAGTAGCAACAATCAAAAGATCACAGGTTCAACTTTTGGATTCAAACCTAAAGATAAGTCATTATTATTAACATTTAACTCATTAATTCCTTCTTTAAGACCCAAGTGATTACTTAATATCCTATTGATAGTACTAAATGAAAATAAACAATTCTAATTATTCCCACCAGTATTTGTCACAGAATAGATGTTGGGATCACCATAAATGATGGTCTTGACACTTATTATCTACTCATATGAGTTTAATAAAGATAGCTTTTAACCTTACACTTAACACATACTTTGATATTACTTTTTATTGGTAGTTGAAGTTGGTGTTTAGTAAGCCTTAAATAGTTAAGTGATATTGGTATATTTTATATATAGTTTAGTTAAGATAAATCTCAGTTTGTAGAATTATCTAGTTAGTATAGTCCAATTTTACAACACTGCCCTATAAAGGCAAATCTTCTCATTAAGTGGCTGAACCTTTCTAGGAGATAATAACCCATCAAGTAGATCAAAAGGTAGAATAAAGTGTTAGGTCTAACCAGGGAGATGTCAGCTTCAAGAAGGAGATTAGTAGTGCACACATAGTCACATTTTCTTCTTCAGTGACATGAAGGGTATTTGAACCAGCCATGATGTCAGGATACCGCATCCCAGGGGGAGATCTGTTAGCCTTGGCTGCCAACTTGCTCTGTTGTGAGGAGGGTAGAGCCTACCATAGGAGGGGTGCTAACTTGATAAGATAATATGCTGATTGGCCCACTAAGGCCCAGAGTCCAGTGGCTGGAACCATAGTGTCAACTAACCCAGCCAAGGTGATGTAGGCAATGCCCGCATATTGGTTGGCTGTGAGAGGAGTCAGTCCTGGGGTGGGATGTAGGCGGTCAGGTTTGGGTGTTGGGTGTGCTTTCATATTGGTCTGGTAGGCAGGCAAATGGTTATACTCCACATAAATTTTGGGAGCTGGTTGTTTGCACCAAGCACCTTTGTGGAAAGCTGTTTGTGGGGTAATCTGTTGGGCCAGGTGGTTGGTGCGGGGGGTATCCTTCACAGTAAACTCCCTATACTCTGGCTTAAGTGGATAGTCAGAAAAATGCAGCGAACTGAAGGGCGCTCCAGGAGGACAATAAAACGCAGGCCGGGTTTTGGGGGCTTCCTCAGGAATGTGGGCTGTCAGCCCAAGATTTTCTGTTGGAACAGTTGCAAAATGGAAAACAACCAAGACAAAATAAGGAATAAATTGGTAGAACCAAGGTCCCATAATCTTATTTTTATTTCAAAATGGTAATATCATGTTGTCAAGACTTCATAGGGGTTTAAATACCATTTCAAATGCTAAGTTTAGAATCTAGCCCATCACCAGATTGCTAAGTTGCTTGGTTTCTTCCGGCCTGAGCTCTCTGGCCCCATCCTGGATCTTCTGGCCCATCATTTTCTCTGCTGGAATGACTTTCATCTGACGGTCTTAAGATAATGTCTTCATGGCTTCATCACTGCCACTGGTGTTTCCGTCATTCTGGACTAAGTGACCTTCAGAAACCCTAAGCTGGGTCAACCCTGGTCCCATGGTCCGAGCATCACTGGGAGTCATTTCAGGGTCACCAGATGCCTGAATATCATGTGTCCCAGCAGCCCAGACTTTTAGCCAATCATCTGGGTTTCCCTGAGATTTCAACTTATTAATCTGAGCAGTAAATCCCTCTCCATATGACTCATCAGTTATTAAAGGAGTGACAGTGTGCTGATTCAGCACTTCTAGCAATCTAGACTGGCCGGGATCAATCACTGACCTATGACCTTCCTACATACTTTGCAAATTTGCGGCCTAGCAAGCCTGCAAATTTTCCTGATTAACCAGGTTCAAATCACAGCTCAATCCAGCTCTTTCATTGGCTAGCCACAAAAAACATGGGTGGATAGCTTGAGGGTCCACAGGATTTCCACAACCATTAGAGTCAGGTCCTGAGTTTGATTCTCCTAGTTGGAGTTTCCCACTTGTTTTGGGAGAAATATCATTCATGACACATGAGCTAAAAATTCTTTCTTATGAGACTTGTCAGGAGACAAGTTTTGCTAGTCGTGATGCAGGTAGGACCAATAGAGTCAAAAAAATTAGAAACCAGAGTATAAATGAAATCCTCTTCATAATACTAAAGAGGTGTCAGGATAAAGTGATGTACAATGAAGGTAGTATAAGAGAATAAAGCTTATTGATGCTAAAACAAGGGTAAAGATAATTACAAGCTTACTTAAATACTGAAAGCTCATTTGTAAACAAATAAAAGGCTGATAGAGGATAAGAAGGTGTCAGGGAACCAACCCTGATCTGTCGGCTTGCTAGCGTTTGAGAATTGGTGGTTTTTGGACTGGGTGGGCAGGGCCCACCAGAGGATTGGCACTAACTTAATGAGGTAGGACATTGACTTGCCTACCCATGACCATGTACCAGCAGCTGGAACAATAGTATTTATTACTCCTGTGAGAGTAATATATACAATTCCAAATAGCTTATTGGTATGGTCCAAGGGAAGCTCAGCAGCAGATGTGGGCATTGGTTTGGGGGTGACAGATGGTTCTATTTCTAATTGATAGGCAGGAAGAAAGTTGTATTTATATCTGAACAGGCAGGGCTTGGTAACGTACCAAGGGCCTTTCTGGTTCTATCTGGTTAACTTTTTAGTTCTGGTCAAGGGATACTGGACTAATATATTGTCTGTGGTGTAGTCCTTGTACTCAGGCTTTAAGAGGTATTCTGTGAAATGGACAGGACCAAAGAGAACACCTGGCAAACGGTACGTAGCTGGCAGGTTGTTAGGAGGATCAGATGATCTTTGAGTCAACTGGCAGATGAAAAGAATAAAATATGGCAATAATCAAGGAAACTAATACCTCATAGGTAGGACACGCCATTTCAAAAACGGCACTTTGATTTACGCCATCTCAAATTTAATTTGAGATGGCGTTTTTTGTGTTGGTGATTTTGAATCACACAAAATTAAAATAAACAATAAAATAGTTAAAATTTACATATACTCTTATAATGCGGCATCTTGAATTTACATCATCTCAAATTTACGCCATCTCAATTCCATCACTTTGAGTCAGATTAATTAAATCTTATCTTGCTAACTTTATTTACATATGAAATCACTTAGTGTGGGGCGTGTTTACACCATCTTGACTTTACTTTATTTCAAATCACACTATTTATCTTTGACTAAAATAAGCTTATACCCAAACTAAAATAAAGCCTCTTGTATAGTGCCAGAAGATGTTCCTATAGTATTAATCTAAGACACTTATACTAAGAACAACCTAAAAAGATGCCACTATGATAGTCCTTCTAGTGATTGTCATTGCTGGGTAAAAAAAACAGTTTTGTTATATGTAATTTATAACTTTATTATACATGGATATATTGATAAGAGTTCTCTTAATAAAATATTATTAATAGTGATTTTAATATGGAAGGGGGTGATTACGCCATTTTGATTTACGTCATTTTGAATTCCGCTGAGTTTCATATCACCCAATTGATTTGATGCGCACAATGGATAGGGGAAAATATGGGGAAATCACATATGACGCTAAGCTACGCTATATCAATTCTCCTACCATGATTATTGCTTTCCACTTTTCAAAAGTACACATTCATGCCAAAACCAACATTAATAAAAATGTAAGAAAACATATGAAAATTTGCAAATATATATTTTTTGGCCTCCTCTAAACAACTGGGTACTTTTTAACCCCAGTTGTATAAGCTAGTTTTTGAGAAATTCAAGTTTTACTCTTTGGCCCGGTTGAGGTAGCTCCACCGGAAATTTGTTAATTGAATATAAAAAATGGTCAAAAACACTACGTTTTTGAGCTACAGCACCTCAATTATGTCACTTCAAAAACGCCATTTCAACTGTAAGTTTTCAGTCAAAACTCAAAGTTTTGCATACTTGAGTTACCAATAAAAAATTGTTTTTACAAAATAAAAACATTGAAATTTTGATAGTATATATTTTTAGATCTTCTCTACATTTCTATTTAAAAAATACTACTTTTATATTTAAAAAATCTCATTTTTCTCTTTAAAAACAACCCCTAAATTGCTCATATTTTGATACTAATTCACTTTTAGATGCCTCCCAAGTCAACTGCCAAAGCTGTGCCCAAGGCCTCAAAGTCTAAGATCACTCCTCCCAGGGCCAAAAAGGCCAAGGCTCCCCCAAAAAGCATCCTTCTAAGGCCAAAGCTCCCCCCCCAAGACCCTAACTCCATCACTTGAACTAGAGGGAAACAGTCCTACCCCTCCTCACTCTCCATTTGTTTACTCCCCCTCTGATTCTCAAGAGAAGTTATTCAACTTCAATTGCCTTTCTGACCCCACTTCAGAGCCTGAGGATGAAGAGGAGCAGGAGCCTGAGCCTGGTGCTCCTGTAGATGAGCAAATTGAGCTCTGGGATCTTAACTCCATCCACAATGTATGCAATCAAAATGGCACTTTTTCTATTCCCACAACGTACCCTGCCAGCTACCCTATAATGACCAAGAAGGGGGGTGCCGGCTTTGTATACAATGGATACAGCTTCAGCTGTAATGGCAAGAAAAAACCCATCTGTCAACATCCCTACAAATGTGATAACGTTGGCTGCCCAGCTAGACTCACCACTTATGGGTGGGTTCACTCAATTTAAAGCCCTAACTGTCAACCATGACTGCACTGAGCCTTTTGGCCCTCTTTATCAACTTATCCGCTGGTTTCTTTGCCAGGTGATCCCAACCACCAAGGATCAAACTGCCACTGAGGTTGTCAATGATGCCCTCCTTAATTTAAATGATACCTAACTTGCCACTGTTGGTGGTGCCTCAAAATTACAGAGATATCTCACTGATAAGAGATATTCTCTGAGCACTGAAGGTGTCAGTGCAAGCTCCATTGACCAATTGATCCTTACTGAGGAACAAAAACTATCTTGCCATGAGAAGAGATTCCTTCTTTATGATGATGGTCAACATGCCCCCAAGCACATCATTTGCTTTGCCACAAGCCAGAATTGCGCAACCTGTTAAAATGCAAGACCTGGCTTGCTGATGGCACTTTCTCAACCTGCCCAAAGCTCTTCAGCCAGCTTTGGAATATCCATGGGCAGGTTGGTAATCTAGTTCTTTCCCTTGTCTTCTTTTTTCTTCATAGCAAGAAGCAGGAAACATATGTCCGGGAACTCACAATTCTAAAGGCCAAGTTGGATGAAATCCTCCCAACCATCAAAGAGGAGCCCAAGGAGACCAATGCCTTTTATGACGCCCTCCTCCGCCATCCTTATATCCAGGCCAACCAGGCAGCCTTTGTGCCCTTTATTGAGTATTTCAAAACTCAATGAGTTAGAGTGTTTCAGGGAGCACACCACATTAGAAAAGGCGGTGATTCAATCACCTGGAACTGTTTCAAGCAGGTCAAAGACGGCCTCATCAAGACCACCTCTTTCCTTGAAGAGTGGCATAGCCAGTTTGCTACAAGGGACAGGGTTCATAAGCCCAAATTCAATAAGATCATGGTGCATTTAAAAACCCAGCAGGCTATCTCTGCCCGCCTCTTTAAGACTGGTATGAAGACCAAAGACAACCCTCCCAAGCAGACCAAAGCGGTGAAAAAGTATACTGAAATTAGCAAGGTGGTCCTTGCCTACTATCCCAAGGATAGCAAGCTTGAGCATCTTCAGGCCATCTCAGTTGCTCTTTCCACTAATGTCTGAGCCATTTTCCAATAAATACTTTTTTATATTCTCTCTTATTTCCTTTGATTTTACCATTCTTTGACTTTTTTGGTATTTGGTACAATTATATGCTTATTTTAAAGTATAGTTTATAGTTAAACTAGATGAAAATAGTTGTTTTTGGGATTATTTTAACTTTTGGGCTTTACACAACTATGTTGCTACTAATTTACCCATTTTTTATTGCAGATTTGAAATCTTGAGGCTTTTTTAAGCCTAGAAATGTTTTTTGAATTTTATTTTTGAGAATTTTTTGGGTTATTTTTGGAGTTCAAAAAATCTAAAAAGTTTAAAAGTGTTTTTCTTAGTTGGAATGCTGTAAATTGAAATGTGTGTTTACTAATAAATTGAGATAGCAGAAATTGAGATGGTGTAATTTGAGATAGTGTTTTTTGATATGCCATTTTTGAAATGGAGTGTCCTACCATCTCATAACCTTTATTTTAAAATGACAATGAGGATTGATCTTGACCTGTCAGGTATTTATACTGCGCTGTCAGGCTTCATTTCCTGGTTGGGTTTCCTGAGCTCAGGTGGTTTGGCATTGGGGGTCTTAGATGGCAGTGTGGCGCTTGGCACTGGTGAGTTGCCACTGGTTGCTTTGGGATGAGAAGACTTTGAACCCTTCTGTTTGTCAATTTAGGTATTGGGTGCCTCTTCAGGTTCAGTGCCTCTTTCTGGGCTTCAGGGGAGTTTGGAATAACTCTCATTGGGAAAATTGTGCATTTCACTGAGCAAGCCACCACTGTCAGGTATTGGCACCTCAGTGAAATTCCTGACAACTTGCACTGGCAGTTTGCTTGCAGAACCCTGTGGGACGGCTAAGGGTTTGGGTCCTGGCAGGCTGGTAACAACTTTATCAATTAGTAGTGGGTTATTGGGCTCCCAGCCCATGGGCCTGGCAGTCCGTGAAGGGTTTTGTCCAGGGTTTGACTCTGGTTCTGTATTTTGAGATTTAGGAGCATCCAAATTGTCATTTCTGACAGGGTGAAAAACCATGTATCTTGGGTTTTTAAAGAAAAAAAGAGGTTCACATAAGAGGAGGTGAAGATATTGGTCAATAATATTTGACAAACTAAGAAGACAGACTGATAAAAGCCATGTAGTCCAGAACCAGTGGTAACATAAGAGGATTTTAAACTGAGTAGTAGAGTTAACGTTGATGATTATATCTTTGTTGTATTAATAAGCAGTTTGAAGTGTGGAACCAACTCTCCAGGCAGCCAATCAGATTCAAAGTATATAGTAGAGTACTTTCTGATCTTTTTAATGTTGTTAGCACTTGCTTCAAGCATTAATTGGATAAGCTGCTTATATATAGCCAAGATAAGATTAATTCTGGACTTAAGATTAACCAAGGTATCTGTTTTAGAGTCTTGGGTTTGAATCCTGTGTTTGTACTCAAACATAAAATAACTTTTTTGTGATTTAATAATAAAAGAAGATTCTGGCTCTGGTGTGTTTGACATTAGAATTAAATAATTGTTTGATTTTCTGTAGCCAGGGCTACAATCCCTGATAGCAACAATTTGATTGTCTAATTGTACAATTGATTGATTGCTTTCATAATTTACTATATCCTGAAAGTTTTGACATACAATCTTGCCTGTGAGTTTGATGCCCGGGTTTTGCACACATGAATCTTGCAAATTCTGGGCCATTTGGGGTCACTGAGAGGTGGTTCTGCATTTGAGAGGCCATAATTGCAGGATTTCCATGCTTTGTGTGGTACTAAAGCAAAGTTGGCTAATAACTTGTTAGTGACATCTTGGGCCCCAACATTCATATAAGTTATTAGGTGTTTTTTCCAAGTACTTTTACAGACTTTACCTATCTTTTTGTATTTGACTAATATAAATATATTAGGCCTTAAGACCTTAGTCTACAAAAATATTCTCAAGAGCTTCAGGCCTTACAGAAATGAACCAATTAACAGCCATTAACACTCATTTTGCCTTTCAGCCCTTCCATGGAAACATGGTTGAAGAACAGAAAGAGTTTGGCATATGTTCTCTTACACTGACCAATTATTGTCTTCCTGGGCCTGATGCCACATACTCCCTCAGATTTCTAACTATATAAAGCATGAATGGCAGATTCCTGATCTCATAGTGAAGCTTGGCATGAGAATACTTGTACCTTGTCAATTGAGTATCAGACTTTATTGTCATTCTGATAATAAAGTGTCATAAACCTTTGGTTCAACTAGATTTTATTCTATTTTATTCTAATTTTGTCATTTTCATTTGGTATAAACAGGCTCTTTTGCCTATGTTATCCTGCCTCATGGCATTTATGCAGACTTCTGGCCCTACTTGTATTGTCTACCAGGCTCACTCTTTGGGTCTATACATTTCACCAAATATACACCAAATTCTGACTACAAGGATTTCACCCTGAAAAATATCCTCCTATCAGACCTTCAGGCTCAAACCAAAAAAACCAGTTTGAGTTAAACAAGAAGACATTTGGTATACTATCTAACCTTGTCTATTCAATAACAAATAAATTATTTGCCAGCTTATATTGTTTCTATAAACTCATCTCTTATCTCAAAGCCCAACTTTTCACATGTTTCTGTTGTTGTCTATAATACCACTTCTTCCTATCTTTTTGGAGTTCTGTATAGCAATCTTACTACTTTGATAGATTCAATGATATCTATTTTCAGTTCTTGGTACTGCTAGAAGGTTTATTCTATTATGTTATCAAGTTAGCCCCAATTTTGTGGTTAGCTCTGCCTTCCTGACCAGCCCACACCCGCATTCACAGGCCTGCCTCACAAGACATGATGCCCTGAAATAGTTGGCAAATGACATTACAAACCCAAATCCTTGAAGTTAAAAATCATGTTGTTTTTATTTAGCCCACATGGCAAGCTTATTGTCTTGGTGTCATTTGTGGCTGTAAATTTAAAAAAAGGACCCTTATTTTGCAAATGAACTCAGAAATTGTATCAGCAATGTGTTACTCAAAGGTGAACAACCATTTTTTCAACCCCTTCTCGCTAAAGAGATTGACACACTGGCTAGCAAGAAAGCAAGAGAGCAAGAAAGCAAGAAAATAGAAGAGTTTCTAGAAAAGACAACAAGCCAAGCAGACAAAGAACATACAACATAAAGTGGCAGAAAGCAAAAACGGAGTGAAAATAAGAAACAGCTAAGACCTTCACTTAGATGTGTTTTGACTCAAATATTGAAAAGATGGAGTAATTGTTTATTTGAGTATCAGTGAATCTGATTAGAACAAGCCTGTAAGAATTTGCCAAGCTAAATTTGGTGTTTGGAAAGGGTCTAAAATTGATACAACATCAAATCTGACACCACATTAGGATGTCTATTTTCTTTGATTTTTAATAATATTTATCTCAAATCTTTTTAAAAAACTTTAATATTTTATGTATCTATAAATTACACAACTGAAAAATAAATCCTAGCCTTTATACCAAAAATAATACTAGATAGGTGTAATAAATTTAAGTTATCACCTGTCTTTAAACAGACAACTTATTATGTAAATAAAAAGGGATTTAAATTAGTGCGAGGATAAATCAGTTGTATAAAATCAAATGCTCAATAATACATATAAAACATTTAATTCCATTAAAATACCCAGCTGTGATATTTTAGATTCAAACGTTTATAATGACCTTGTGTGTTTAACCTGTAATTGGGGAAAGAAATATTTTTGGTGGGCTTAATCTAGAATTTCCGATATCAAAATATAGATATTTTTGGCTAAATAAATTAAATCTATAAATGTTAATATAGTTTGAAATATTTAATTGTTAAAAATTTGACGGGTAAACTGTAAATATTCAGTATTGGTAGATGTTTTGCTAGTTAAATTACTATAAACTCATTTGAAATTCATGACTCAGACCGGGTTTCCAGATATTTGATAAAATTTAGTGTTGACAAAAAGCAGAAACCCCCCAAAACAACAGGGTTGAAGGAGCTTATTTTAAGCGTTTTGTTTAAAATAGTTGTCATGAAATTGATGTTGAATTTAGATAAACAAAAAAATAGTTGTCTAAAACTATAAATTTAGTTTAGTGCTCTTTTTACCAAATGCAATTAATATTAAAAGTCAATTCCTGGTAATTATATATATTAAAAATTATTAATCATTTGTAATTTTAAATTTGTGCTATATTTTAAAATACCAAAAAAATCTCTTGTCTTATTTATTTTGCTTTAAACTTGGTTTAAGTGCTTCAATAGATTTTATTAAAATTAAAATCAAGAAACTTTTTCGAATTAACATAAAATTGGTTAAAGTATTTAGAAAAAATTATTTTATTATTTTTACATGTAAACCTTAATAATGAAATGACATTTAATTTAAAAAAATAAAAAAATTGTTTCTCCAACCGATTTGCCATCACTTTTTGGGAAACAATTTATTGAATATTATCTTGTCAATACTAAAGAATAATATCATAGTTCATTTTCCCCCTTTCTCCTTTTTCTTATCGCTGAACTACTTGCCGACCAGAGTCCCAACTTAGATAAAAGATGAAGACCTTATTTATTAAAAAAGCAATTTATTTATCATATACAAAAAGCGCACTTTGGATCCAGAAGATTTTAGAAATACAACTCTTTAAATTTTTAAGAAATTAAATTAAAATAAAAAATATGTTCCCCAAATTTTCTCTAAACACAGAGGATTCTAGATTAACTATAACTAATTTCATCACCATACCACAATTTTTTACTATTTATGCTAGCTCAATTGCAGAACTGATAAATTTCATTACAATGAATTTTTAAATTATTATTTTCTATTTTTATATCTAAATATATTTTCTGGTAAAATTTCTAACTAGATTTAAGCCCTATTTGACCAAAAATAGTACTTAAAATAAAAAGGTTTTTGCAGCTGGCATAAACCAAAAATCTTAATCAAAAATTTTAAAATTATAAGATAAAATTTGATTTTATATAACTATAAACTTTGCTTTATTTTTTTAAATTGATTTTTTTTAAATTTTGACAAAAAAACTTAATAGTTTGTTTTTCAAAATCATAACAAATATGACGCAAATTTTTTAGTTTCTTTTGTAATTTTAGAAAGGTTAAAATCTTTACATAGTATAGAAAAATTCTAAGAAATATTCAGAATCTTGAATTTTGATAACAAATTTCAAATGAAATATTAAATTTTACTTCATAAGATTATGTCGAATTCTTATTTAGAAGTGAGGCGTAATTATTAAATATTTAGCAAAAAGGATATTCATCTAATTATGATTATTTTCATATTATAAAGTAGCATACTTATGATATAAAGAAATAAAGTTATATGAAATAAAAGGATATTTAGTAACATGACGAGAAACTTTAGTTTATTTTTTACTCATCCATTTAGGCTTAAACGGAATTATTATAATTGTAAAAAAATAAAAAAATATGATAATGAAATTAGATAAATTTTGTCAAGAGTACCCTAAAGTTATCTGAAGTTTATATGAGAAGATATTTATCTATGTAATTGAAAGTTCAATTTCAGTTACGATTTGTTAAGACTATAAAATATTTCTCGTTGTCATCATATAATTTATGATTTAGTAGCACGAAACTATTCATCATAATCAATATTACTAATGTTGGGATTAATTCGTAGAAATATCAGTTATGAAAGCGATTCTGATTTATGTATAATTCTATCTTTCATTTACATTTTACATGTAATAAGTATAACAACAAATAGTAAAACATATTTGCATTTTATGGTTATTAATCTATTGATAATATCCCAAAAAAGCATTTTAATTCAGGTATAAGATTTTTTTAAGACAGAAAAAATAGCTGATTAAATTAGATCAGAGTGGCTTGTAAAAATAATCGAACCTAAACATTCAAAAAATAAAGATAAATATAACTAAAATGTATCTTATTCAAGCCACTGAATTGGATTCAATTTTTTTTGTTTTAATCGAAGCTAGTTTGTATAAATTATTTTAAATTTCATAAAAAGAAAATCACAATCAAAAAATTAGGTAACAGTTTCTTTTGTAAAGACTCGAGCTAAATTTAGAAAGTAAAATGTATTTTATTAATTAAGCGTCTACTTTTATTATAAAATTTATAACCAAAATGGTAAAAAATATAATATAGAAAAACTAGATTATGCAGGGAACTCTAAATATCACATGGGTTGTTTTTATATTTTCCTGTTTAAATACTAGAAGCTTATAATTTAATAGTTTTTAGTAAACACAAATAAAAATATATTTTTTAAATTTTAAATTTTAGAATTTATGTAATTTTTATAGGTTATACAAAGCACTTTAATTTTTTTTAAATCATGTACAAATTTATAAATAAAAAACTTTCTAACGATTTGATGATTTTTTGTAATAATGTATTTTACTATTTCAATCGTTTTATTAAGAGTAATAATAATTCATGATGTTAATCTATAACTAATTATAAAAGGGAATGTACTTTTTATATAAATTTTATTTTGAAATATAAACGACTATTGTTTTAAAATAAATTGGTTTTGGTTCAAATAAATTTTGTCCTTGGCCAGTTTATGGACAAACAATACTATTTACCCTTCGTGAGTATATTTTTATTTACACCTATCAGTTTATAAAAAGGTTTGTTTTGGATCAGTTAGGTGATTAAATATATTTTAGCCAAATTATTAAAACTGGACAGTACGAAAAGTAGTTTTTTACATAAAGTCAAAAGAAAAAGTTTCTTCAATTAAACCATTAAATAAATATTTTTTTACACTTACATTAAGGCTTTCAAAATAATCACAATCTAGATTCATTTATTATACACATTTTTTGAAAAATAATCATATCTTTTTAGCAAATAGTGAATTTTTCAGTTATATCCTTTTCTATGTATTTTTATAATTCCTAAAGAGAAATCAAAATAATTATAGAACTAATTGGGTTATTTTTAACAAGTCTAATTTATTTAAGAAAAAACTTATGATAGAAAAGGGTTTTAATTATTTTTATTTTGTTATATTAACTATTATAATTAATAAAAAAATTCAATTGAAATAGAAAACACAAAGTATTAAATATTTACTTTGAATTAAAAAAGCTAATACTCACTATATTCACTGTAAAAGTAATTTGTAAATAATTTTTTACTCACCTGAAACATAAATCAGATACAATGATTCTCTAGGGTAGAAAAAAACCATTAAAATTTAAAAATTTGCCTTTATTTTATCCTTTATCAATATGATAAAATTGAGGGTATATAGCCCATATTTTAACAGACGAAAATATTTTACATTTCTCAAAGTTCTATGATCTACAAACTCATTTTTAAACAAAGTAAAAACAAATATATTTGATCTTTAAGATAATATAGTATATACATTGTTTTTATTATGTTTCTTTATTGACAAATCTTTATTATGTATTTTAAATAGTCATGATAATTTTATATTTCTATTTTTCAAAATAGGAACCTTCCAGTTCTTTTTTATTGGTATTTTTACCAATTGTATAAAAAAGCAGTAGGGATAACGATTAATCATTCGGAAAATAAAGTTTTATTTCATATTGCTTTTTTACACAATTTAAGCGAAAAATTCATATATATATATATATATATTATAAAAAATAAATTTTACCAGATTATTACAAAATCTTTTGTTTCACTCCCTCATTTATAAAGTAATATTTGACTTCCGTAATTGGATCTAAATAAGCTTTTACTTAAATTTTAATGCCAATAAACAAAAAAATCTTTTAGACCTTTTATTAGGGTTTGAGTTTATAAAAAAATTACCATAGCATTTCTTATAACTTTAATAAATATATTGCATAGGAATTTTTTTGAATCTTTTAGTATATATAATGAATATTGAATAGATCAAATATAGATTTATAAAAAATAAAGCAGAATTTTAAGACCTTTTTTGACATCAGTAACCTATTCTTTTTCAATATTATATAATATTTACTTTTTTATAAGTAATTTAATTCAAATTCTTCAGATATTAATATTTAAATGAAAGTTATTTGAATCTAGCTTAATGTGTGTATTCGATACTATTTACCATAAAACAGCCTGGTTTATTTTAAATAAACATAAAAATTGTTGATTTAAGAAATCTTTTAAAAGGCTATTTTTTAGTTTTTGTTTTTTTTAAAATATATAGGGAATCTTGGCGAAGTTAAAAGAACAAATATTTTAAATATCATTTTATAAAATTATATGTTTAATAATAGTAGAAAAATATATTTAGTCATTTTATATCTTCTAAAAAATAAGCGAAAAAAATAATGTTTTATGCTTCTATTTTTTTAAGAAAACGTATTTGTATGCCATTTCTAAATGATAAGGTTAAAATTGGGTCTGCTTTAATTATAATAAAAGGTAGATTTATTTAAAATTTTGTCAGTTTTCATATGTGACTATTTATATTTTAACGCTTTCTTTTTTAAGAAAAAAAATAATACATGAGGATGTTTTCACATTATATGTAATTTTTTATTGTTTTTTAACATATTTAATTTTGCTTGTACTCTAAAAAATAAATCAACAGCCTAAAACCATTTATTATTAAGAATAATAAACTAACTTTTTCGGCAAAAGAAGTAGATATACTTTTTTATTTCTTAACTTTTCTTTACAAAAAATTACAAATTGTTTTAAGTTGAGATTATTTAAGAATTTCTACAAAATTATTATTAGCTTCCACACATTTTTACTTGACAAGTAAGCAAAGATAAATTTCAAAGACTACAGTGATTGGGATGCAAAATTATATTAAATACCTCAATTTTTTTTACTTTTTAAAAAAATCTATTAATTAAAAAACCCTTTTTTCTTTCTTTTCTGATTTAAGGCTAATTTTTAACGTTTATACAAATAGAAATGCTTAAAATTATTTTCAAAAATTCAATAATATTCCGTTTCAAAAAAAAGTTTTGGATCCTAATGAGTGTCTTTTAAAACTGGATTTAACTAAAAAGATTAATAAATGAATAATTGCGTAGTTATTTATTAGTTAATTTTTTTAAAAGACTTAGTAGAAGATGAACTCTGTGATTCTTTTAGGTTATTAGATTTAAAATCTAATTAAAGCTTAAAACGTAATTTTTTTTAAAAAAGTGATTATTGTTTTTGGTATGAAAATAAACAAACTAACCTTTTTATAATATGTTGCTCATAAATTTAGTTATTCATGACTGAACATATTTGTATTTTAAAAATAGGTTGGATGCTCAACTTTTTTTGGTGAAAAAATGGCTTATTTGGAAAAGTTTTAATATTATATTTAATCTGGCTTCAGTTAAATGGTTTTACTAAAAAGCATAAATAAATCATCTAAATAAATAAAAAAAACCAATTTAATCACATGTATTCTAAGTAGCAACAAAAAATAAAAAAATTAAAAAGTAAAATATCCAAAAACTATTTTTAAAAATAACACATAATCGAGTATGAAATAAATTTAAATTAAATAAAAAAGTCTCTTAAGTATTTACAAATTAATTTGAAATCTCATTTTAAAAATATAAACAAAAAATTGTCTTTGTTTAAATAAATATTTATTTTTAAACACTGAAGAATATTGTTTATTATTGATTGAAAGAATCTTAAAAACTAAAAAATATAATAAGAAATAGAAATATTAAAACTAAATTAACATTGGTCTGAGAAATATAAAAGCCATTATCATCCATGATACTTTGTAGAGTAATAAATATGTAATACTTTAAATATCAATGCGATTTATCTATTATCAATGAGTGATAAAGCTATATTATAAGTTTTTTAAAAAAATGATTTTGTTCTTAATTAGATAATATATTATTTACTATTGAAGACAATAGATTTTATATAAATTTTTTTCAAAAAATTAGAAATTTGTAAAAACCTAATGTATTAAATTTTTCTTTAAGAAGTTTCTAAATCACAAAAATTTATTTAAATAATTTCTCTAACAAAATAAAGACTTTATTCATGTACTTTTATGAGTTGAATATTTTCACGATAGTAGTGTAACAGCATTTGAAAATTTTTGTTGTAATTTATGTTTTTTTTAAATTTTAGCATATTTAAAATGGATCTTTTATGTCCAAATATTATTCACTTATTAAACAAATTTTTTTGGTAAAAAATTAAGATTGTTATAGTTAAAATATTAATAAGTTATTTTGTTTCGCAAAAAATCAAGTACCACTTCATAGTTTGATTTCTGGTTACAGATTCAAACTTAACTTATACTGCTTGTTTTGACACTAAATTTAAATAGTCTTTTTATCTTGTTTATTTTATCTATAGGAATTCAAATCCACAAAAATTAGAGAAGATTGTTCATAGTTTTTTTCTATGAATTTTTTTCAATTTTTATTTCTTATTTTGAAAAAATTGGTTTAAAAAAGTATAAACACTTTTTTACCCCTTTTGATTTTTCAAATTTCTTAATTTTTACCTTAATCCCTACAAATTTTAGCCTTTTATTTTAGGCATATCTTGTGTGTCTCTTTCGTCTTTTAAAGCGATGATAATATTTTAAATATTTATATACTCTTTACTATTTTAATAAATATTTTTAGAATAAACCTCAAGCTAACCTGGCTTTTAGTTTAAATCATAAAAGTACAAATAAAAATTCCAATTACACCTTTTGTCAATTAAACTTAACATAGTTTTCATTCGCAATACTTTCTAGAATCAATTAATATAAAGAAGACGAAAACAAATACAATAACTATTAGATAACGACAAGATTGTTTTTTTGTTTTGATCATGTAACCGTAAAAAATTGTAAGAAAAATTAGAAATGCATTTTCTCTGATATTTTTCCTTATCGGCTTTCTGGTCATAAAAACATGATATTTACTAATTCTAGATTATCAAAGAGTTTTATAAACATTCTAATTAAAAAAAACCTATATCATAATTCGGCTAAACACAACTTTTTAAGGATCAAAACGTGCTACTAACTAGTTCCATATATAATAAAATCAGTGCTTATTTCAATAAGTGTATTGTTAACACAATTGATTAGATGGTTTCTGTAATTTTTAATTTATATAACTCGACCCCAAATTTATTTTAAAATTTAAACAACTTAAAGTTAAATAAAACATTTATAAATCAACAAATTTATTTTACAAAGCGGATTCTTTTTTAAAAAATCTGATAAGTTTTATTTTTCCCTGTCTTGTATCATCGTTCTGTATTTTTCTGATAGATTCTTTTGTTAGATTTCATTTTGGGGATTACAATTGATTAACGATTAAAAAAAATGCTTTAAAACTATTTTACGCCAAAATCTCCAATTTTATTAATCAATTCATGATATTCTAATTATATGTGTCAGATATTTTTATTTTAAAGAGATAAGGTATTTTTTGTGAGTAAATTGGTTTATTGTTTATATCTAGACTTTTTTACAAATATTTATTTATTATAATCAAGCATAACACCTTTAACTTGAAACTAAAAATATTATATTGTAATCGACAACCAAGAAATGTTTGAAGTCACATTAAATTCTGACGTAGTAAAAAAATCCTCGACAAAGCAAGAAGTAATATCTATTATAGCCTTTCTTGACCTAAACATAAATTCGATTGGAAATCAATAGGTGACACTTTTGAAATCATTAGCTTGGTTTTTCTTTAGTGAATTGTATTTTATTTTAATTTGATTGATATATACTTAGATTTATGGTTTTTTTTAAAAAAAGTCAAAACATTCAGTCTATTAAACTGTTCGTTTTTCGAATGACTAATTTACTCTTTTATCGCATTAGAAAACAATGAAAATCTATCCCTCACAGTTTCCTAGTAAAAAAACTAATTTTTTTTGACGTTTATTATACTTATCGATTTTAATAACAAAGTATGAAAAACAAAAATTATAATGATAGAGATCAAGATAGTTATTTTTCAAATTAGCAGAAAACAATATGCTAAAATATAGTATGCTTTTTTTAAAAAAGAAAGGGTGGCTCCACGACAATGCGTTGCTTCTCAAATCTAATTATTTGACTTTCACCTTACACATTTTTCTCGCCAAACATCACTTTAACTCGTTCAAGCCCAAAGCGCTATAAGGCATATGTGGTTTAAATTAAACTTTCACAACTATTTAGTACTTTCCCTTTTCTTAGACTGTCTTAATTTAACTTTTTTAACTTACTAAAAAATAATTGGACTGGTATTTATTTGCGGAATGCCTGAAACCCAAGAGAAAGTAAAACGTTCACCCAAACTTACACCAACCCTTTCAAATCCACATTTTTCTTATTTTCAATAACAATATTTAATAATCAACCACTTTATTCAAAAATTATGTCTTCCATAATTTTAGAAGATCTAGAATTAGTGAGCACCAAATACATTTAATGGTTTTTTTAAAAAAACCCATATTAGAAGTTATTTATTACGAATTAATTTTACAATTTCATCACACTACTATCTATACTTTAGTCATATAAAAATAGCTTTTTTATAAGTCTTATCGGACTTCCAGAAATATATCCAAGAGTAATGCCTCATAATTTTAACTCGATTTTTTCATGCGGGCTATATATCTTCTTATTTTTTACTTTACAGAAGGGATCTGCTGATATGCTGCCACTCAATTACCAGACCTCTTTTTAGTTAAAAGCAAAAATGTTTTATTGGACTTGGTATTAACAGAACAGACCAATAGCTACCCTTCATTTTTACAATTCTTTTAAAATAATGATAACAACCTTAACTTGAATCGTTTGTATGCTTTAGATTTTCTATTGTGATGTAAGTATCCTATTTTTCAAGCCTATTTTTATAACACAAACCCAGAGCCAAGAATAAAGCAAGTACAATTTTTCATTTTTTGGTAAATGTAAAGCTTTAAAAGATTACTATAGTTTGATAACCAATGAAAATTGAAGTTTTACATTACTATTATCATATAGCAAAAGGAATATATATGCCTTTTTAAATAAAGTTTTGTTGCAAGATATTCTATTACCTCACTTTTAGATTGATGATGATACATGACATTTGATCCTGCTTTTAAACTAAGCTGTAACTCATTCAATTCAACTTTTCATTCTTTGAAAAGACTTGTAAAATCAGAATTAAATCAAACCTGATATTTTAAAACATTATCTTATCTGATCATAGATGTCAGGAATGACATTTCTGCCCATCTCAAAACCCTGGTCAAAACTGCCTGCAGGCCGTCAGCCCTGATGACCAGGGGCCTAGCCAGCCACAGTTTTTCAGGATCAAATTCTCTCTGATCTGAACCGTGGATGCTCTTTAAGATAAGGCCACCAACAAAGACTATCAACAATGACGCCTAGCAAAGAACAGAATGAGTTGCTTGATAGAGGCAAGGAAGTTATCACCATTGGCTTGATGAGGCTGATATCTATCTTAGTGACAAATCAGAATTGCATACCTGAAGGAAACATGAGCCAGCCAGCCACCCCCAAGAATATCATTCTTGAGCAGAAGGGTTGTACTATCCTTCTTGAAGATCCAGCCAATAAGTGCCCTTTTTGTGCCAGTGCCATTTTGCTGTCCCAAAACCTGAGTGACCCATTCTGAATTCCCATTTCCCAACCAACTAAGCCTCACTCATTAAGATTAAAGTATGGTAGTGGGGAGTATATAAACCATTAAACCTTGCTCCAGACTTTATTGCCATATTTGAATGAAGGTTATGGGATATTGATACTTCCAAAATTGCCAAATTTTATCTTAGTTATCTTTTAATTTCACTCCAATCTTTCTGGCCTGCCTGCCTCTTGCCTGCAAGTTTTTCTCTTCTGGTACTACCTTTGGTCTTGTCTACTTCATTAGTATCTTTTTAAAACTGAATACAGAGCATATATCTCTGACAGTATACTAGCACATAATTTTTTGGCCTGAACTAAAGAGTTAACCAGATTTAACAGAAAGGGCACTTGGTTTATTAATGAACCCCAACTGTTTAATAATGAGTATCACTTTCTCCCTGCCTACCAACTGGACATAAAAATCACCTCATGCCCCCAAACTGATGCCCATGTCTGCCTCTGAACTTACCCTAGACAATTTTAACAAGCTGCTTGATATAGTGTACATCACCTTTTTGGTGGTGATTAACACAATCATCCTGGCTTTTAAATTGTGGGATTGGGTTAAAATCTTTGTTGCACCTCTTAAAGTTAGCATTTATCTTATGGTGGGTTTTGGCCACCTGGCCTGCGGACCGCCCAATCCCAGAAAATTATTGAGTAGTGCTCTACTATGTTAAAATAGAAGAAAACTTGGCAGGAAGACTTTATGATGAAAGACTTGCAGTTTAAGCTAAGCAGGAGTTAGCAACCTGAGCATTGCAACAAGGTAAAGTATATTATTTTTTTGCCATTTGTTGGGATAATGTAAATATGAATCTTTCTCAATGGTAGAAAGATGGCGCTTGAAGCTTTAATGAAAATTCAAAAGCAGACTATAGATAAACTTAGATTTATTTAGAAAGAGAAAATTTCTTAAATATTGTCAAGGGTCTGGATGCACAAGCATTCTGGCTACCGCCAACCTACTTAACATCCAGCCATCACCTGATTTGGTCTCCTTCCAATATACCGTTCAACATACCGAGAATGATAAACAAGCAATATCACCTGACTGTCCAAGTATCCAGTGGCTTGAACCCATCTAGCACATGACCAACCCCTAGGTTTGATCCACCTAAATTCCTGCCACAGCCAAGTCTATATAAGTCTAAAGTATTATTCAATAAAAGATACTTCTCTTCTTTCACATTTCTATATTTGAAGCTTCCCCAAAAGGCGCTCCTTATTAATATCACAAAATTTGATAAATGTATCATTAGTAAAGACACCAATATAACATGACACTGGTAGAGGTTTGGCCAACTCACTAATTGATCACAATCCATACTTATGATAAGGAGCACCTTTTGGGGAAGCTTTGAATATGAAATTAAGAAGAGAAGAAGTATATTTTATTGAATAATACTTTAGACTTATATAGCTTTAGCTGTGGCAGAGATTTTAGTTAGATCAAACCTAGGGATGGTCATGTGCAGGATGGGTTCAAGTTGCTAGATACCTGGACAGTCATGTGATATTGTTTTGTTGCCATTTTCAGCATTTTGAACTGTATATTAGAAAGGCACTAAATTGGGCAATGACTGGATTTTAAGTGGGATGGTGGTAGCCAGAATACTTGTACATCCAGATCCTTGACACACCCCTCCCTTAAAGGGTTACTTGGGTATATCAGGAGGAGGCTTTGTCTTTACGGCTGCCGCCTGATGTTCCTGGAGTTGTTTGCTAGTAGACACCAACTGGGTCAAGTGTTCTCCTTTGCTAGAGTGGAGGTGAGATCTGTGGTACTTCTTGGTGATGGGCTCTTTGGTGCCCTGGAACTTAACCAGGTAGGTGTTCCTGTCTGGTCAGTATTTGATGATTCTTCCTGGTCCCTTGTGTACTGAGTCTAGCTTCTTTCTGTTCCCAGCCAGGACCCAGATAGGGGAGTTGATGGGGAGTGGGTCCTCTGTCAAGGTTATCTTTTGGGTTTTGAGCCTTTTTGTTTCTTCTAGTTTGGCTTTGAGGCATATGTGTTATAGGTTTGGTACTTGCTCTACTGTGGGAGGTTTCCCCGGGGGGATCTTTATGTAGGGCTGTTTGTTGAGGGTGATTATTTCTGGTTTGTACCCGTAGGTTAACTCAAACAGTGAATAGCCTGACCCTTGGTTGGTGCGGGCTTGGGATACTAATAATGCATGTTTCATGTATAGTGGCCATGTGTCTTTGGCTTTGCCATCCATTATTTTCTTGAGGGTTCTTATGAGGCTGCCATTTAGGCATTCCACTCTCCCGTTGGCCTGTGGCCTGTAGGGCAAGGTTGTGGAATGTTTGATGTTCTTTGTTTTTAGGTTGTTGTTTACTACGTGGCCTGTTAACTCTTTTGCTCCATCTGTTATAATGTAGTCTGGAGTGCCATAGTTGGCTATGATTGCTTTGTTAATGAAATGGTTGATGGTCTCTGCTTTGTGGTCCTTTGTTGCCCAGCAGATGGGCCAGTGTGTGGCAAAGTTGATAGCTACAATTAAGAAACATTGTTTTTGTCTTTGTTTCTGGGAAGGGCCCCACTACGTCTAGCCCCCAAACCTTAAATGGTTCAGGGCCAGGTACTGGGTTAACTGTAGGCTGGGGAGCCTTTGTACTGGTGTATTTCTTGCACACTGTGCAATTCTTTAGAACATCAACTATATCCTGTTTGAGGTTGGGCCACCATACTATCTCTTTTAGTGTGAGATATAGGTTATTAGCCTTTGTATGGCCTAACAAGCAGTGATGTCTTAGTATGATTTCAACTCTTTATGCAAGTGGGATGTATGGGATATGTTTGTCCTTGATAATTTGGTATACTGTGCCATTGGATACATGAAAGTACTTTTTGTTTCTTACTAATGTATTGTGGGTCAGTTGGTGTGTTGAGGGGTCTTTCCCTTTGGCTTTATACTCAGTGTTGTACAAGTTTGGCCAGTCAGGGTTCAGGTGGTCAGGGTGATCCTCTCTAGGCCAACATAGTCTAGAGAGAGCATCAGCTGTGACCAGCTCTGCCCTTTTTTTGTACTGGATGTCCAGGTTAAGCTGTTTTAGCAAGGACATTCATTTGGCTTGCTGCCGTGCAAGTGCAT